>SJOL01006915.1:652093-768462 GCA_004794785.1 Opisthorchis felineus | reverse complement strand
CACATGTTCCAACCCCCAACCTGGAGGGCCAGGAGACTGTGTTCGTCAGACCTCTACCCATTGACCAACCTGGTATGAGAGACTCTGCGAGTGTCGCGGGACACCCCCCAGTATAGCTCAATGGGTCGATGAGGTGTGCAAACCGCCACACTACGGTAAGGTCCAGTCTCTTCGTGACGGCTGATGTTTAACTGACATGCAACCATGTCGAGGGGAGGGGGTGACTCAACGCACTCCCAAAATTCTCTCAACTTGAATAAACAACCACTTCGTCAACGAGAAGGACATTATCCGGGTATCATACGTTAGGCACGCAGATATTTAGGATGTCTTATATAAATGCCCCACGAAGCAAGTGTCACACCACCCCTCCTGTTACCCGAATAGACTGCTGTAATTCAACCTCAGGTTAACTGAAACGTACTTATCATAGCTTCGACATCATCCGGGTCGTTTGATATCTTCCTTGATTGCAGAGGCCAGGTTTCTGAGCCGTATAACAATATGGTGCAAACAGCAGCGTTTTGAACCCGACTATCGACAGATGAGCTGATGTCACATCTGCGCCACAGGTGATACAAGTTCATTGAAGCTGCTCTGGCTTATCGAATCCGGGTAGAAATATCGTCTTTGCCTAGATCACCGGGACTGATACATCAAACCGGCTACATAAATTTCTCTACTACTTCAATCGACTTAGCCGCAAGCGTGCGATTCTGGTCCGAGCACCCCCACTTTTGCAGCAGCACTCTGAGCTTTGCAGGTGGGAAGCGCATGCCAAACTGTGAAGCAGAATTATTTACACTATTTTATTTATTTTTTCAGTTAAACTCTGGGTAAAAATTTAAACACCATAAATAAAACACAAATCTAGGTTGAGCTGGGATGTACTTGAAGTGACATGAACTGCACTCGAAATCATATCGGTTACACATGAATTTCAAATCGTTAGAGAATGGGGTTTTAACAAATGAGTTAAGACAAAACCATCCAGACCATGGTGGAGTGAAACAACCGATTGGTGACATGTGTTCAGCATCGCTGCGACTGAAGCACTGACCAACACAAACGCTCTAGTGCATGGCTGTAACTTATGGGTAATCAGGACGGAGTCAAGCACTCGAATATTCCAACAGTCTGTACAGTGGTCTTCGGCTGAGAAGTGAAGAGCCATGGTGCTGTACTTTTGAGAGCGAAACAAGCGTGTCTTCCGCGCTCCCTGATTCCTTCTTCCGGCTGGCTCGCTATAGAGATCGAGTGCCTCAAGGACCACCACAAAGTGCTTCCAGCCTTTCACATGGACAACATCTCGTGAGAATAAAAGTCCCATTACTGAGGAGCAGCGCACCAATCGTTTCAAACCCCCTCTAAAAAATACATTCAGATGATGGGTTGATACGCCGCAAAAACAGGGAAATACTTCGCGTAGTTACGATTCCCAAATGTCTACCGAGCAATGAAGTTGGTGCTCTTGTTTTTCACATAGGATCCGAGGATGAGCAACCTATAGTGATACAAAATGGGCGAGCTGGTGGCAAAAAAAACCTAGACCACAGGTCTTAGACAATTGACTTACCACACCGGTGATAGACAACACAACGCGTACAATGTTCGTCCAATCAACACTGTCCAGAACGGAAACCTGGAAGGAAGACGATCAAAAACTCCCGTGTATACGCAAGGTAGACTAATGTCGCATACGCGGTTAAAATTCTTGGGCAGCGTAAAGTTCTTGAGTTGGACATAAACGGCAATGATTCATGTGCATCTATTAGGTGTGGATATAACGCAAAAGACTCACCCCAAAAGTCAAAAAAGTTGTGTGAGGCAAGGTGACATCAGTTCCATGGTATACAAATCGTAGAACCTACACCCATGTAAACATAGTCGAGTAACTAAGGAAGGTATGGTTGACCAAGAAAAGTATGGTAACACCAGGCCTACCGTCCTCATTGAGGTCCATCAAGTGGGCGTAAATGGGGTCGGTCAAGCGACCCCTTAGCTAACAATCATTGGTAGTTCACGTCAGAACCACACGACCGCGACTGATCAAAACATAATGCAGAGGAGGGTAGCTTAAGTTGTTTTAGCGCCTGACTGAGTGAAGAGTTGGTCAACGCGACCCCTACCAGGCCGGGACCCGGCTTGATGCTCTCAAGTCAGTGTTTCACGAGCAACTATAAGGCGACAAAGGACAAGTGACACCAACAGTCTCGTTACGAACAAGGTCAGGCTGATCCCCCTGTGGTTGCCACACTCACTACGAGCCCTTTTTCGGAAATGGGCACTATCACAGTCTCCAGTTGTCTGGGACAGTCTCCTTTTCCCAAATGCAGGCAAACATCAGACAAGCACTGACTGAGGACTTCATCCCCAACGTTGAACAATGCGGGTGGAAGGTCATCCGGACCAGAAGCTCGGTGGCACTTGAGAGAACATATGGAGTCACAAGCCTCCGAGGCCGTAGGGGGTGCCACGTTCACCGTCCAGGGTTCTACGTCAGCTGTGGGCTCCAGATGAGTGGCTGGTGGTGGCCACGATAACTGCTGTTCGAAGCATTCGTTCCAACGGTCGAGGCGTTCATCTTTATTCAAGATGATCGCTCCATTCTGATCCTTGATTGTTTCGCTCATAGGTGGTTTCCGGGACCGGTCGCACGGAACAAATGAAATACTCTTCGGGCATTCCCGGCTTTCTGGGCCTGTTCCATCTCCTTGGCTCTCCGTATCCACCAGACTTCACGGTCGGTGCTCACGCTTACTCACCCTTGACATATGATAATTCGTCGGGCAAAATTATGTTCGGGACTGGTGGGGATATTTCTCCGGGAGTTAAGTAATGCCATTGTTTAATATGATATCCAGTGCTTGAGTGGATCTGGTAGCGTCGTGCCACAGGCAAAACTCCCAGCACTGTGCAAAGAGGTGGCGATCTCGTCCTAATATGAATTCACATCTGGTGGTGGAGCAGTTGGAAGATACTCCAGAAGACGATTTTGGTGAATTCGTCTAACATCCGGATCTGCCACTCTCTCAGTTGCTAAGCGATTTGTCCGCCCCTTACGCGGCCCTGGAAGAAGAAGGGAGAAGCGACTTCGCTTTATTTAGAAGTTATTTCAGTTTATTTCAGAAGTTAGTACTGCATAAAGATAGCCTGCGGTCAGCGCATGGGTGAAGCACTCGTTCCTCAATGTCCGTACGTACCATTGTGAAGGTGAAAGACGTTACAGATACACATGCCGCACAAGCTTCAGAAACAGGCTACTGACCTCAAATAACAGACCCTGATTAGAGTAAGTGGCTTTGCGGTCACGCCATCAGCCCTCGAAAGGGTCCAAAGAGGATTGGACTATCTCGGCACATTCCCAGGGTTTCGCCTATTCTCCGTTCCTTCTGGACTCATATGGTCCCCCGTTAGCACTTACGTTCTTTTCCGCTCGATGTTTGAAAGCCTATTGGGTTGTTTTGTTCCCGACTAAGTGGACTATGTCTCCAGGCTAGTCTTGCCTGAGATCCACATGTGGGTAGATGCGCTGTACCAACAACACAGAAACCAGAATTTATCAGGGTAGCGAGGAGTACATTTCATCGAAGTCATACATCAGTAGATAGATTAGCCGAAAGGGACTACATTAGGCGCTTTGGATAAACTCGCTTTTAATTAGGTTCTCAGAGCTTCCCGATGGCCAGGTGAGGTGAGTGCGTCTCGCCTGTCCCCCGAAAAGCGCCGACGCAGTGATGGAAAGTTGTAATCAGATACAAGTGGTAATCAGCAACTGACTCACGCGATGTTGTTTATGGGTGCTTGAATCTGGCTCAAAAGTGGAGGCACCATACAGTTGTTTCGTAAGTTGGTGCTCAGTAGATGCAGTGTGCGGTCAGCACATGACTGCACCAGACGTGTCCGTGTGTCTCGATTCCATGCATCCTGACAGAAGTTTGTTCTTGGACTCACCAGTGGCACCCATTTGGCGGCATATATTTAACACAGGTATCTTCATCCGTCTTGGTCGGGAATATACCATCCAACCCGATAGCATCAAGTGTTGTCCAGATAGAGGATCATTTGTGAGTGTTGTTGTTTAATGGGTTCCTATACACTAATAAGCCGTTACACTGAACCTTCAGTTTTTATTAGCTACCAAAAATCATGTTTCACATTTTATCCCTTGACACAAAACCCGTCATCGTCTTTTTGAATGATGCGAAACCGATCCTTTAAAAGGCTACCATGTATAATGTATCAACATACAATAAAACCTATGTAGGAGACCAACCAGTGAATCAGAGGATACAGTGATCTACTCCGCCAGTTTGTTCCCCAAAATAGAAACCTCTCCTCTCCTTAAGTTAGCACTTTGTACGGTTCCACGAACTCCACCATTAGACCAGTTAGAAAAATTCCGAGACTTTATAGCGTGGGTTGAACGGCGGTTGGCCTTTCTGTTCCAATCAATACCAAGATTATTGAGCTAAAGGATTCTATGACAGCTCAGTTATATGGATGGTAATTCGAATGTAGTGACCCAGGTCCCTGCACTATCAAGCCATGAGTTAAATGCAAGTCTTTTAGAAATATGTCACGGAACACTGCTTATATAGCATGAACTTGTTAAAGGTAACTAAAAAACCAAATAACTTTTCACGTGCTAAGGTACACGCGCCAAGCATGTGCGTCTCATACCGCAGATCGTCGTTGCAGAAACAGTAAACGACGCTACTTAAGCAGATTATTCCAGCGCCAGACTCCCGTGGAAGACTGCACCTTGTAGTTAAGTGAGACTATGATACTTAACCAAAAAACAACACGCGTCTTCATGACCACGGGCTTCAAACAGCAAACCGATGCAATCAGCCTGAGTGCCACAAATATATATTTGCCTGCTGCCCCTGCAAACTTTGCGATACTATATACATGTATTTTCTACCCTCCTTCCGCAAATGTTTCAAGATACCGACTGGACCACCATCTTTCGAACAAGCACAAACAACCACTCACACCTAACCCATTTTCACAAGATTCAGTTCATTTGTAAGGTCTTGTCCAAGTATTATTTGGCATGCCACGCCTGGTATTGGAACGGGAAACAAAGAAGTAGACTATGAGGTACGGCGATGTGAGCACGCACTTGAGGTAGAAGCCGCTGTTGCTGAAGAATATTTCAACTTGTACGTGCAACAGGTCCTAGTTGAAATATTTGCGAGACAGACGATACACCCGCACACAACCTTCAAAATCGGTTAGAGATGGGCTGGAAACATTCACATAGATAGGTGACCAGAATCGACGGCATTGTTCCATATGGCAAGTGCTCCGACTCGGTTAGGTTCTTTGGAAGTCCCGAGTGAAGGGAATATTGTATTAAACTGGCATATAACACCATGTGATGATGAGCTCCCATAGGTTGCGCTAGCTTTGTCACGTGCTCCGTATGCCAGTTGGCCGACTCCTCAAAGAACCCGTTTCGCACAACCAGGCGGAGGGTAGAAACGAGCTAGGGAAGGTCAAACAGTGACTTGGCAGCGAAGTATGGCAGCCATTACCAGCAAAATCAGCTGCGTTGATCAAGCCGTCTTCCTGGATGGGAACCCCGAGATGGGACACGTCGATGGCCCAGTAGCACGCTCAGTGGTGCACATGCACCAAGCTGTTGCCTTCAATAAACAGCTTCCCTTCCTGACCTCCCCAGTGAAAAGTCTACTGACAACCCATGTTTTTGGAGCCGTATCGGGCTCACGGCAAGGTCCACTCGTTTTTCACCGTGTTGGATAATTCACCGGGGGTCACCGTCACCTGTTGGCCGATCAGAGAAGGCAGCATCACTGCCTCTATGAATATGGACATGCTGGCCGCCTGAATGAAACACCTTACTGCCTCCACACTCCTATTGTAGAGGACGGCACAACATTACCTCCATACCACCTCGTAATACGGTCTCTCGCATTACGGGGACTCGCTTCTCTTTCTGATATGGCTGAACCTTAAGGGACTTAATTCCAGCCAGTATAGTTGGCAAGATCATTGCAGCAGTGAAACCCGACAATCACGACAAGGTGACAGCTTCGGGCCTGGCATACCAATTGTTTTGATATCAAATAAACAGTCGGTTGACTTCACAAGATAGGAATCGAATGTCTGCCTTCATTTCGGAGTGGCGACCCATTTTCACATCTGCAAGAAACACGCCCCAATCACTGCACTGTCCAGACTTTTCGTTCCCAGTCACATCTCTCCGTTAGTCCAGACAGGATAATCACCGTATACAAGCCGGTTGCCAGTGGAGAATTTGAACAACACACAGCGGAGCAACACAGCTCTGAAGGGATGTAGTTCGCCCACAATCAAATATTCTGCATTTTTGACCAGGTTACTGGTTTCGTCAGCAATCCATAGTTTCAGTGACACTTTAAACGCTCATAATTCGCTATTGAATCAACGGGAACGGAAATCGGGATGAAATGCTCCTGAATTAATGCGAGTTTGTCACTAGTACTACGAAACTTGTTACGTTAAAGAAAAAGTGAATTGTTCCATTAACATTTGTTCCAACAAAGTCGGTCTACTTCATAACCAACAAAGTATATGCGGCAGTTATCGTAAACACGCATGCGTAGCTGCCAAGTAAACCAGTGAGAACCACCAGTGCCTAGCTTTCGACAGGAACGCCCAGAAAGTATAGTGAGAAAAGTGACCCGGAGTGCTACCAGGATTATGAAGCATAAGCCTTTACAATGATTAGCACCCAAAGCTAGGCTTCGGAAAAGCAAGAACTCACGCAGATTCCCGGAGTTCGGAACCCTATCGTGCCATCAGCTGTCGGTGAGCAGAATGTGAAGTCGAAGCGACTGTCAGGTTTGTCGGTTCCGTAATACGACAAAGCATCACTGTAACTGATTCTGGGGAATGGTGTTCGCAAAAGCGGTGCGTTGGAAGCCTCCCCCACAAGGGGCCAGAGGAAACAAAGGAGCTTTTCTATCAGAGTAATTACATCATCTGCTGAACAAAAGGACAATTCTAAGTCCAACTACGGCGATCAAATAAACAAGGCAACAAACCTGTGTGAATTCCGGTTGCCTGTCGGCTCTTGAAGGTTCATCACGGAAACAGCGCGCGATTTGCATATAACGATCAACGCCACCAACCATGAGAAGCTGCTTAAATTGTTGAGGGCTTTGTGGTAAACTATAAAATAAGCCCGGGAAGGCAGTTGGAGCAATGAACTCCCTTGCACCCTGTGATACTGAAGTAAAATGGATAATAATTTACCCCGGGTGTTCTCCTGAAGAGATAAGGTGTCTCCACCTCAATAAAACCTGTAGACGGTGAAGTAAACCGAGATAGTCGTACCACACGAATGGCAAAGGAACTGGCGAGTCCTCAAGAGGAAATCGGAACGGAACTTCAAGTTCCTTTGCAGAACAGCGGAACGCAAGTCTAAATATCGATGTGAAAGACGCAGGTATTCGTTGACATTCTATAAAATGCCCTAATAAGAAATTGGAATTAGAAACCTCATCGTTAAAGCCAAATGGAAGGTTTGGTGACGCAAGATTGAGAACATCAATCTTAGTTGCGACCACCTCAATCTGGCCGGTTGGAAGATCCTAACACGAATAAGAAATGAAAAGCATTTCGGAGGCAAACCTTATTCGTGTCTTTACTCGGCCTTGCTGCTACAGTTCCGACCACGTGGACTACAGATTCCACAGGGGGGGAAGGGCCCTTTGCTATATCCGGACTGAGAAAAACTTGCACGAGACCATACTTGTCCCGCAGAATCAAGAACTTCGAGAGCCTAAGTCGGTGAACCCAACCGCACAAGCTCACAGTTTCCGACACATGACGTAACCGAAGCTCCCCACATGTGTGAGAGCGGACACTGACCTGCAATCATAGAATGATGAAAGAAGGAAAATTACAACGCGGTTATCCAGCGCGTCTTCGTCTGACGCGAAATCAAGTAGATGTGACTTCCCTCGGCAACCAGTGATGAAAAATGAGGGTATTTTGGCCCTAACATCGATTATGGCACGACCCCACTTTCGGTAAAGAATAAGACCTTGAAGTTTATACATCGCGGCTCAGGATTTGCACGCAATATTGAACGGCGAGTGTGTCTAACTTTTGAGTTGAACTACCCGAGTTTTTAAGGTGTTGCAGTTACGTTCCAAGCCTTGTAGATTCCAGTACAGGGGAGATGCAAGAAGGGTTAGCCCTCAGCTTCTCAACGTCGAAAGTGCCGTCATCTCACGGATTCACTGACTGATACAGAAGGTCGGTGCTTTCACCCAAGCTTTCTGTGTCAAATTTGCTCTTGTCGTTCGGCGGCTTCTTTTCACCTGACGGGCACAAGTGATAAAGGGGCGTGGCACCACCCCTCAAGTTCTCAGTGCTGGGCAGTAAACTTGCCAGACGCAGCTTTGGCAGTCGGCGGGGGAAGGATGCTCCACGCATCAACTGCCCGAAATGCGAAAAACTGTTATCTAATAAATGTACTCGTCCCGACCGTAAAAAACTTCTTGACACGTTCCCGGCCGTAGATTTGGCGGTGGAAGGAGACAGGAAAAAAGAAAAATTGTACATGTAGTCCCGTAGATATGCTAGTATTGTTGGACGTGGTGGCCGTATCTTATCCGCGGTCATCAAATGACTTTAGTCTATGCGTGATAGGGTTTTCAAATAAAAACCAAAAAGAGAAGTTTTGTAGTTTTGTTCTTCCTGTTCGCTTCACCTCTTTTTCCAATTTCAATATCGGTCACATTATTGCGCAAAATTTCACTCCAACAACACGGGTTTTTCGCTATTTTGCTCATTTCGCTGACGCGAATTTGCCAGTTGAACAGTATTGGCTGTCGCTGATCACCAACGTGAACAAAAACTTTAGCTGCAAACAGTGGACCTATCTTTTCATACCAGTGCAGTAAAATTGCGCCTGCGGAAGATTTGAATATCTGCAAAATAGAATCCGTTCTTTGTTGTGCAGTGGTTCAACAGAATACGGATGTTCTGAATTTCCTCTAGTAAACTGTGAGTCAAGATTTCCATGTGTTGCTCTCCCTGTGACATTATCAGCTTTTTCAGTCCACTTGAGACTCCATAGTACTGTTTACAACCACACATTTGGTGACCCCGCTTTATTTTTTGTTTTGTTCTTTTTTCCGTTTGCTCAGGACTCCCGCTGCTCTTATCCGCAATTACCTGGTCCAGTATCACGTTAAGTCATGTTACTTGACAACGAACTCAGAACCGTCTCAAATCAATATTCTGTTTACCTCAAGCTCCCAGCTTTTGCTGTCGACAACACTAGAGTTTGGTCGTTTAACTAGAATGCCACTTCGAAGTTCGCAGTAACGCCTCCCAACAGATCCCCGTTTTCCTATGTGGTTTTTCAGCCTCCCTTGAAATTGTTGCTACGTTTATTGATGCGAATCGACGCTTACAACACTCTGAAGTCGGCCATTACTAAACAGACAGCAACGTCCGACGAATAAAACTTCCAGGATCTGCTTTCAAGGGTCAAAATAGGCTAACGCACGCCACCACAGCTGCGGCACTTGCAAAGTTTGGTTCGCGGCAAGTCGTGCGACGACTCAGTTGTAAAGCAACCGTGGGTGCATACCAAATGTTAGCCACTCGGGCAAATGTTCCTCTCTCGACACTCGAGCAGACAACATAAAAAATTCGTGAATGCTTCCCAGGCCCTTTGACTGCTTCGAACTAACAACATGCTCGAAAGCTTTACCATTTTGCTGAAGCCGTCTTATCCGGTCTCGAGCGTGTCATGACCGACCGAACATCGAGTAATGACCATTGGTGCTCCAGTTCATTCTCGCCTCGACGACCCCACCCTGAGAAATTGCGTATAGCCGAACCAGCGTTTGATCACATGCTGCAACTCGGGATAACCAAGCCTTCAAATTCGTGTTGAGCTTTAATCCTACATTTTCCGTCCACCAAAAAATTCTTCTGGTGACTGGCGGCCGTGAGGCGACTACCTGGCACTTTAATGTCGCCCCGTCCCCGACCGATAACCAATACAGCACGTACACGGTTTTGCACATTAATAAAAATGCAAAACCGTTCTCTCCGAAATCGACGTCGTCCGCGCTTAATACCATATACCAGTTGCCTCCTGCCACATTCCCAACACAGCCATTACCGCATCATTTGGTCTGTTCAAATTTGCCCCATATCCTTCGTCCTGCGGAACGCTGCAGGCGAGTTCCACCTCTTTGTGAATCCGGCACTGCGTGGTTTATTCTACGTTTTCCTGTATATCGACGTCTTGGTGGCAAAATATTGAAGAAAACAACTTACAATCGCAAGCCGTCTTCGAACGCTTTCAACAGCATAGTATCACTCTTAACCCATAAAAGTGGTTTTGCCGCAGACCAGCTTGACATTCCCAGCCATCGCGTTGACACCGAAAGGATCCAGCCACTGCCAAAAAAGCTACCGTAATTTCGGATTATTCCCCAGCTCAATCGACTAAGCGCTTACGTCGATTATGGGTATGGTCAATTGCTCCGGTAGATTTATCTCAAACTGCTCTGAGATTCTAGCACCACTCGCCGACCTGCCCAAAGTAAACACTAAAAGGTTGCAGGTGTCTAATGAAGGTATCATCGGTTTCAACCCCGTCAAGGCCGCTTCTTTGAAAGTTACCGCACAGAGCATTTCATTCCCGGTCCCAGCTGTCATCTTATTTTGAAAACGGACTCATCACAAGCCGCTGTAGCTGTGGTTCCCCAAACCTAAGGGGCATCAATGTCTCCTTCATCGGTGGATACTATCTACAGATAGCACGAGCATATTGTGCAATCTCCAAAATCCCGCTTGCTCGTAGACAGTTGGTGTGGTCCATTGTGAAACTTTAATCTATATCCCTTCTTAGATGAACAAAATAACCGCCAGCTTGTGCCATGCAACCCAGGAATAACTGCCATTCCTGCTTTATTGCTGCGGACTATTAAAGCACTCAAAGCACTATTAAAGCACTCACTCAGCACACCAATAATTCAGAGCAAGTGCCTCCCGCCTTCTTTAATAGGTGGCCATGAATCACACCAAATCTACTGCGGCAAATAAACTTTTGGCCTTGGCTCTACAGTTTAATAATTAGTCCCGCATGATAGTGCTGCGTGGCTGCCGAACAATTGTGCGTACGCCAGTGGGCGCTTTTGTCCGGAAAGTTGCGTGATGATGCCTCCCGCAATTAGAAAACCGAAGTGGAACTCACGTGCTGCTGCACACTAAGGGTTTCGGTTCAGGTTTCCAACAAATATCAGGTGTATTTGGTTCGGAGAACACTAGTGTTTTCATGTAAGCCCCTCCGTTCCTTAATTGAATGTGCTGAGGACCACGGAAGACCGCTGACATCAGCGTTATCTCCGTGCTCCAAATTATGATCCCCAGAGTTACACAAATTCGGGGTTCAGGACCTCAGGGTTGATTCTGCGAAACAACCAGTGCTGCTGCGCATTGTCTGCAATATTCAGGCTCGATCTATTGTCAGGCGGAAGAAAAAGCATATCGCTTAATTAACTTTACATATTGACCACAAAGTGGTTTATGCGCATACCAGTGGTGCCTTACTCACCAAAAATTTATGTAGCCGAAAAACCTGTGAAATTGAAGCATCTTTATTGTGTTTTAGCAAGGTCAAGGAGTTTCCTGTTCAGCAGTGTGTACTCCAAGTATGGTGATGTATGGTCACGGACTAACGCCCCTTGAGGCAAAGCGTAATCAGCAACGCGATGCCACCTTAAAGTAGACTTGAGCCATCTCACAAGCAACACCAATATTGCAGCAAACGATCCATGGACAACGGGTTGTTTAGGACTGTATCGTAGGATTGCCGAAGGCCAGATATGAAGAGCCGTCGAATTCCGTCAGTTCCTCCGTCACGCTGTTGCACAATGTTTGCCCACTGCATACTAATGTAACTGAATTGACTTGTCCAAATCCATTCTTTGTTTTACGTCCGCCGCCTTAGTATTTTGCTGATTCACTGTTGTACGTCTTTCGTACCATTATTTGAGTTCGCAAGGACCCGAGCATATGCCCTCTAACACTCATTTGCTGGACTGCCAGAATTACAGAAATGTGGTCAGCCTGATGACTTTTCTGCGATTACTTCGAGTCTCATATGATAACACTAATGCTAGTGAAGAATCGATGGAACTGAGTTTTTAAGTGACAACCACCCTAACCGAAAACCACTGCCGTTTTCCCCATGTTTCTTTCCGAGCAAGGGGCCAAAAATTCCATCAGCAGACACGTTCAAGACCGAAGGCAGTTCTTATCGCTTGCCGAAGCGTACAAAGATATTTATGGGAAATTTCGAAATGCAAGGCCGAAGAAAAACTGAGCTCATCAGAGAGGTAAGCCTTTGATGGGGTTACAGAAGTAGAAGATCACGGTAGAGTTTGTACAGAAACGTTTTAGACGTTTTGCTGATTGCTGAGCGCGCGTCGGATCCTTCGTACCATGTTTGATGCCGCCGTCAGCGAGCGGGCTGTGATCTAAAAATCCGTTTACCAGTCCTTCGATTACAGACCAAAATACAGGTTTGGCGGGCTCAAGAAAAGGGCCCTCGAGTGGGTATTCGAGAGATCCAGTTCTGCAGCAAATGCTCGTAGCTTACTCACAGTAACACCCGATAACGTCCGTCCAGGGAGAAAGTTAAAAAAATTAAAACTGCCGTCTTAAATACTGCTTAAGCATGCGCCCTACTCAAGCACCACCAACTAGCCTCAAGCCTCTTAAGCCAAGTGGCCAAAACCCACCATCGACCGTCCGCTTTCGCACCCTCACCCACACCCTGGCCCAAAAAAACTGTTCCAGGATGCCGTTTTGCTCCAATTTATTGAGGATTCCAAAAGCGTGTAACGAGCAAACCTCTGAAAACTAAACGATGGCAGACATTTTGAGGGATTCCATTATTAGGGCACTTTTCAACATAGTCGCGTCATACCTCATCTTAGAAAAATTTTTTTCAACCAGGGTGCTTGAGGCCGGTACTCATTACGGAGTTTATTTTACAGGCTTGAGTGCTAACCTAAGGTTTCCTAGGAAGATGTTTTTTGATTCTCCTGAAAGTCAAAACTACACAGTATTGCGGACTAAGTTATACGGTGCTTGGAAAGGCTAATCCAGTTTACGAAAGGCAGCAAAACTCTATGCTTGCCTGGGTTTCTGTCGTCAGCCATAATTCGGGTGAATTAATTTTTGATGACTTTACGGAAACCACTTCTAGCCAGTTAGCCGATACACAATCGGTTAAAAGTCCGCGCCCAACGTATATCGCAATTATCTACCGTCTAAATACCTACCACATCCCGCATGAGCATGCAAAATTACGCTTATAAAACTCTGTCTCCTGACAACAAACCTAAATGGAGTCCCTCAAAACGAATCGATCTGTCAGTTATTCGCACTCCAGAGTAAAGCAAGGTTTTTAATGAGCCCGGGCCGAATTTGGATTAACGAGTCTAAAAAAGGCACACAAGATGGCGGGTATGAGGTCTGTAGTGGTCTGGGTACCTAAAAAGCTAATTTACCAGGAGCGTGTGGCAAAGATAGAAATATAATTACTCTGAACTGAGTATACAATAATAACGAGGGTCGGATAGAACAGACTCACTAAGAATTGTTCTCTTTAAAATAGCTCATCGTTGGCCTTGGTCAGTGAATAAATAATAATCCGATCGTGGATGTCCAGGGGTCTTCTTTCAGACAGCTCTCACATAGAATAAACTTCGAAGACAGTCTGAAATGATTTGACACCAGAGTTAGCACATGAAGCTCGCGAGTGACTGCTGTAAGCGCGAGCGAAATGAGAGGAGAAAGTCGGAGCACGTGACCAAGCCTGTATTGTATGTAAATTGTACAAATGCGTGTTTTTGGAGTTTTGCGTATTACAACAAAAAAACGTTTATGGAATTGATGAAATACGTAACGTTATAATGAAAGCAAAAGAAAGGTACAAAAATGTCGCACTACTCCCCCACTATAGTGTTTACCGTGAGTGGGGAAAACGCTCGAATAATAAAAATAATGAATCACGTTTCGTCGTCAGTTAAGTGCTGAGGGAAAGGGACACGTCATCCGGATCGACCAGTGGAAGGAGGTAGGTTGGTAGCAGGGGTATCTTGAGTAGGTCCGGGTGCTGGTGGGATGGCAGGAGTGCTGAATGTGGTCGTGGGTGCTTCGATGAAGGCAGGCTTCAGACGATCAAATGGAGACTGTATCATGCTTTCCGGTTCTCTCTAAAACAAAGTATTTGGAGTGACGTTCGATGACCTGAAGTGACCATCATAACAGGTTTGAAGTGATTTCTTTGATGCGTCATGTCGGACAAATACAAATGGTGCAGAAGAGAGATCGGTGGAGATGTGCTCTTTTCGTGTTGATCGTCTTGTCAGCATCGCACGAAGTTCAGACATGTGCTGCTTCAGCCGGATGACGAACGTGATGGGTGAAATGGGCTCTGCGCCAGAAGGGGAAACCACTTCACCAGGTAAGCGTAGAGTTGTACCATATACTAGTTCGGCTGATGAACTGTGAAGAGCCTCTTTAATAGTTAAAAAATACGTACATAGACTTGTCACAATCCTCAAAGTACAGGAAGTAACAGGTGAATTGCTACGCGAATGGGTTCAACTACAAGGAAGGACAAAAAATCGGTTCACGGATTCACGGATGGATACACAGGATCGAGAAAAATTTGGCCCGATGAAAATGTTCGCTCTAAGCTTGAAAATCTTCTCACCATGTCCCCGCCGTGTGTTTGCTGCGTCAACGGTAAAAAATCTGTTTGCCAAACCTTGTTCAAACAGGGCATAAGCAAGAATTAGGTCCCCTCGGAGGCGACGATACTCGAGGGTAAAGAGGTCAAGCGTCGCGGGACGCGTTTCGTAGTCCACGGACATAAGGCCGGCAACCATTTTCGTAGCAGCTCACTGGACACGCTAAGTGAGGGTTACGTCCTTCGTGCGCCCTGAGTAGACAACTTGGTTGGCATATTCAAGAAGCGGTCTGACGTGGGTCCCATAGAGTATTTGGAAGTCCATGCGAGTAATACGGGAGAAGGTGCGCGTAATCATCCGTAGAACGGCGAATGCTTCATGGGCCGATTTTTCACGGTGCAGTGAGAAGCACATGTTTGAAGAGAGCCAGATACCCAAATCCTTTTTGGCGTCTATCTTCGTGATGTCTTTTGGTCCATTCTCACCATGCACGGCATAGGCGTTCGCTGAGTCTCCTCCAAATGACAAATGGACGCACTTTTCGTCATTCAGAGGAAGGTACCAGTCCAACGGCCACTGCTTTGCAGCAACTACATCCATTCGGAGGGCACTGGCATTGGAACTCCAGGATTTCAAGTCGTCCGCAAAAAGGAGAAATGGACTTGAAAGAACGTCTTGCAGGTTGTTGACGTATACCAGAAACAGCAGTGGTCCCCGAACGGAGCCTTGAGGAACTCTAATGGAGACTGGCGCTGGAGAAGAGCGGGTCGAGCCTACTTTCACTCGGAATGTTCTGTCTGATAGCAACACCTTGATCCAGTGTAGAATTTTTCCTTGAATCCCGCAAGACTCGAGTTTGTGGAGCAGCGGGACGTGTGGAACTCGATCGAATGCTTTGAGAGGTTGAAACATATGGCATCCGATATGAGTCCCTCGTTATTGGCTTTGGTTAAGCTGTCCATAAGTAAGAGCATGTTAGTCACGCAGGAACGGTCTGGGAGAAGTCCGTGTTGAACTGGAGATTTCAAGTTGTTGAAGGTAAGGTGGTCTAGGATGACTCGCTTCAGAATGCGTTCCATCACCTGGCATGGCACGCTAGTGAGGCTTATAGGCCTGAAGCTGCCAGGTGATAGTCGGTCACCAGTTTTGTAGATTGGTGTGACAATCTCTTCCTTCCAAGAAGAGGGAGGGTGGCCTTCGTCAAGCGACTGACGAAACGCCAGGTGTAAATGCTTTGCCGGTGTGAACGACGATTCCATCAGGATCCTCGGATGGGCTTCATCGGGCCCCAATGCGCAGAACGGGTTGATCATGTGCAACAGTTGACGAATGTCCACCACGGTGAATACTAAGTCGCAGTGACGCCTTGACTGATTGAATATGGCGAGGACGCTGGGGCTGAATATAGGCCTGCATGGTGTTCTCCGTAGACCTCAGATACCACTATTGGGTCCCTCATGGGTTCCCCGTTCCTGTCCCTCAAGAAGAACGCGGGTGGCTTATTTCTTCGGCGATGTCTCGTATTTAAACAGCACACGCCTGTTTTTCCGGGCGAGGTCTAGTATGGTGGCCGCCATCGGCGGCTTTCTGATTCACAGCGGTTCCGCATTTTACGAAACGCCAGCTTATATTCTGTATCTCATGTAGCCAACTTTTTGAAAAATAGTTGCGACCTCTTTTCCAGAAGACGCAGAATTCTTTCAGGTAGCTTGCCGTCCATCCGACTGCGTGCTGGTTTTTTCTGGATGAACATCGCATCAGCCTCGTAAACTTTCTGGACAATGGTCCCGTATATCTCTTCCTTTGAAGCTGGCCCCAGTTTTACTTGATCAAAAAAGATGCGCATTCCCGAGAAGCCTGCAGGGCAGAAGTTTCAAATCCACGTTTGAGGTTCACGATTTCTGGCTCAGAAGCAGATGAAATCAAAGCTCAGCACATAGTGGTCACCGTGTCTCAGTGGAGTGTTAATTATTAATAATAATAATAATAATAATAATAATAATGTTTATTCCCAACTGGTGGGTGATCAACGAAGTATATTTTTGCCGGTGACTGCCAAATCCAGGAGGGATTGTAGTTGGCGTACGCGACATCTGGTGGGTGCGATGACATGTTGAGTCCAAGCCCCCCGCTGAACGACTGTCAGCGCCGCTGCAAAATGTCCACTAGTCCCGAAGCGCTGTAGTTCCATCCGGGAGGACTTGGGGGCGGTAAAATCACCTACCAGCAAGAGATATGTGAAGTGTTATTTGGGAAAAATGCTCCGGAGGACTCGAGGGGCAAAGTTAGACTACGCCGGGAAGAAGAGAATCAGTCCCGCGCAGCGGTATTTGAATTCGCGGTGCATCGCCAAAAGGTGCAGGAGTGGTAATAGGGGGGACAATTTGGATGATCATGGCCGCACGTAAATATAAAGTATCCGCACCTTCCCCCACGCGTGTTGAGTCAGCTCGAAAAATATAGTAGCCGTCTATCGAGATCTCCGCATCATAGGCATCTGTTTTGGACCAGGTTTATGTAGGTGCGATTATGGATGGCTGTTCAAGGCAAGCTGACTGTTTAATATCGTGAAGTTTGTTGAAAAGACTGAGGCTATTTGTGAACACGCATTTCATCACTGTCTCTGCTGCCTCCGAAGGTGAAACGCCAAGTGGTGTATCGCCAGAGTGGTCACTAGATTTTATGGCTGTACGCCGGGTTTAAGCACAAGGCTGCGAATGGGCCTCTGCGACATACTTGTCTGCTTTCTACCTTGGTGGTTTAGAGAGTTTCCTTTCATTTACAGGCTTCCTTTCACCCCGTGTGAGTCCGGTTGGCTCGGGCCTCTTACCTTTGAGGGACATAGGTTTTCCCATCGTGATCAAAAATTTCGACCGCTGCTACTTTTACCTCGTTCAATACCGCATTTTGGACGGCCTGGGTTGCTGTTGTTCGGGAAGTTAGGGCAAGCATGTGTCTGTTTGGTTTCTTGGGCATTTTGGCGCGGTTTGACCGATAAGGTGTCTCTGTGAGGCCCTGCGCGTTGGTTGGCAGCACCAAGAAGTACTTACTTTCGTGGCGCCTCCATGAGGCTCATTTTCGCAGGGGGCTGCACCTTGAAGCCAGTCAGCAGTTTTCCGGTTTGGCAAATCTTACTTGGCTTGTTTGGCTGCAGTCGCCTTTCTTTCGTGTTTGTGTGGACTCCTGGCCAACTGGGTGTACGAAGGATTTTCCGGTTCGCTGGGGTCAGGTTTGTAGCTTTGCCTGTCGGAGCCCTGGGCGACGACTGAGTCCACAATCGAAAAGGCCACTTCCGACGGAGTGGAGCTGGAGACTGACAGTTCCATACACTTAGTGGCTGTAGGTTTCTCGCAGCCTTCTTCCATGTTGAGGTCAACGAATGTGGTTGATTTGTCGGTAGGCTTCGCCGCTTGTCTCCTCACATCTGACCCAATCTAGCTAAGAAGTTGAGACTTGGATGAGGAGGTAACTGCTGCGCCTTTATCGCCTGCCACGGAAATAAGCGATGATAGCACTGCCTACTCTGGACGGTGCGTCCGCGCGAGACTTACCTCCTCCCGATCATTGCTGCCTTTGGTAGTCGAGCGGTCTGCTGTGGTTGAGCAGTTCTCTTAGTTACGGAATGCATAACACCATTAATGTCGAGACAGCTGGCTCAGACAGGCTGGTCAGGAGAGTTAACGAATTGGCTTACTCGAACATCCTGCAAACCCGTACGTTTAAGGTGCCACCAGGCCTTGCAGGTGTGACATTGCATGCCACGTCCTACATTCGATGTCACCCATCTTGTCCATATCTGCTGTGGACCATCGATAGCTGTGGAGAGCAGCCTGTATTGATCTGGCTCGACTGAGACTAAGTGCACCACAGGAATTGAGTGCAAGTTGACAGAATTTTTCACGCAGAAGTTATGTTAAACTATTCAACAAAATGACACGTTTTGACTCTGTAGGTGAACCAAACAGCGAGAGGATTCTTTCATAAATTTGTACGAGTGAAAAAAAAACCAATTTCGAACTTACCGCAGAGCCTTAAATACGTTTATTATAAACGCGCCTCGCAGTGCTTCGTCTTTTCCCATGGAGTACCGTTGCCTAGGAGGAGACCCAATACTTACTTATGCCCTGCTTGAACAAGGTTTGGTCAGCAGGTAATTCACCGTTGACCCCATTAACACACGGCGGAAACATGGAAGGATTTTCAAGCACAGGGCGCACAGTTTTATTTGGGAAAAGTTTTCATCATTTCGGGTTGTCAGTGCGGAGACTAACCTTTCTCCGCCCGTTAATCGTGCTGCATTTAGTACCCAGTTCAAAGCACTCTTAGAAGCTTTTTCATGTCAGTCCTCGCGCTGCAAGCTTACTGTCCCGCGCTGAGAATTTAACGAGCAGCGGTACGCCCCTTTTTCCGTTCATGCCTTTCAGATAGGATGGAAGCCGCTGGACGACAACAACAAACCCCACCCAGAAAGCTTTGGAGAAGGCCTTGATATTGTGTATCAGTCTGTGAATCAGTGAATCGTGAATCTGTTGATAAGCCCATGCAGCGGTGCTGGTGGTCCAAATTCATATCACGCGCTCCGATGTCTTGATAGACCAGATTGATGGCAAAACCAAACTGTCAGTCGACCGAAGAGACTATTTGATTATAAAACTTCCCAACCTTCCTAGACCACACCATGTGTCAGGTGGAGGACATGGTGCTTGAGCTTGTTTTAACTAGCGAATCCCGCAGTCATTTTATCCGGTTCTTTTTTTCCGCTGGTTGTCTGTCTATTCTGAGAGATGGTCCGGAGAAATTCCGAGAATAATGACAGAAGGACTGAGCAGTTTCGCAAGCTGTTCATTGGTGGTCTTACTCCGCAGACCACGGAAACAATGCTGAAGGACTTCTACTCACAATGGGGGGAAATTGTTGACGTAGTCGTTATGAAAGACAGTGTCTCGCATCGATCGCGGGGCTTCGGCTTCATCACTTATAAAGAGCCGGAAATGGTTGACGCTGCTCAAGCAAATCGTCCACATGAGATTGATGGTAAAACTGTGGAGGCCAAGCGCGCAATGCCTCGGGAAGATTCGCAAACTCCGGAGTCGCACATGACCGTAAAGAAGCTTTTTGTCGGCGCATTGAAGAAGGACGTGACGCAAGATGAACTCCGGGATTACTTCAGTAAATACGGGAATATAGTAGACTGTGAGATCGTCACTTGGAAAGAAACTGGTGAATCCCGTGGCTTCGGATTCGTAACGTTCGATGATTACGACCCTGTGGATAAAGCAATTTTGTACAAACCGCATCATATCGGAAGCAGTCGTGCGGACGTTAAGAAAGCACTCAGCAAGGAACAAATAAACGAGACCAGGAGGAAACGTTTCGGCCGGTATGACGGAGGTAGTAACGGATACCCACCGGCCCCTGCATCGTACGGTTATGACCAAGGCTACGGAGGTGGATACGGTGGTAGGTCTGAAATCCCTTCATTGGAGCCCGCAACAGGTACTCCTGTGGGAGGCTATGGGCAAGGGGGATACGGTCCGAGTAGTGGCTACGGCGCATCCGGATACGGTGGTGAGTGGGGTGGACACGGCGGTGGTTGGGGACAAGGCGGAATGGGTGACGGATTCGGACACTACGGGGGCCAGCAAGGCTATGCCGGCGGCCCCATGCGATCCGGACCCCCTGGAGGAGGTTATCCACGCAGCTCACCTTACGGAGGTATGTTCGTATTTCGCACTTGATCATTTCCCTGAACTAGGTGGCTATGGTCGGCGTTAACCTTGAAGGTAGGTTTTTACGTAGGCATCGCTATTGTCTTCCCTAATGCTTTTCCATGTTTATTGCAGGACTAGATTGGCCTCGTCAGTTTGGTGTAGGCAAGGCCAGTAGCCGAGCGAAGTGTAGCCCGTCAGGTTCTAGGCCAGCCAACTGTCCGTAGCTGAGGAGGCCAGGGATTCAATACTTCATCATGTATATATATTGTCCTTATGTGTTGACTGCGCTGCATGTGCAATCAGGCTACTTTTTGCAAGTACTGCTGTCAAGTGAGGCGCGTCATTGTTCTCTAGTGTTCTGTTCATCGCGTATCACCACTAAGGCTCGGAGCCTTCTTTTTTATCTCAGCATTGTGACTAGTATTGAAGGAAATAAAAGTGTTGAAGTCAGCTACTGTTTTCAGTTGAGTTCAGGGTAGGTTCTGCAGCAGTATTGTCAGATGGACGCGACACCGATGCATACCCAGCTAGCTTGGAGAAGGCAAATGTCCCACAGGGATCATTTGAGGTTCATTTTTGGATATTCTAACAAATTTTGCTTCTCTCTGCAGATGCAATCCGATAGTGATTGCCAAGCGTTGAGCCGTTACGCACGTCACGGGGCATGCATGCTTATGGGATTGACATGAGGTCTTGTGTACGACTTGGTGACAATAAACTATGTACACGATGGCTTTCTTCTTCCAGGTTGATTGGGATGGGGGCAGCAGCAGTTTGTGGATACCCTGTTTTGCGCTTCTTTCACGCCACGTTCTTAGTAGCCTGTCTGTGTTTGCTATGAGGACTCAGTCTGCCGATCGGCCCAGTACTTTGACTCAAATGTTGCCATCGACTGATTTTAGGTCGGCAATATAGCCAGGTGGTTTACAAGCGCGTACGTTGTCAATGTAACTCGTTTTGGGCGGCTGATGCCCGTTTCGAACCCACATCAGCGCGAGAATTTGGAGTTTGGGGCTTCTATTGCCTCCCCTTATTACCCTGTGTTATTGTGTATCGGTTTAATGGGGGATTCGTTGTTAATAGTCGTTCTTGTATTAAGTTGGAGGCGCGTATTCGCTGTTGGTTGCTTCGGATGTGTGCAAGTCATTTAGCCAACCTCAGAGCGTACGAGCATTCGTCGACCCTATCTCCCGTCCGTCCGACTAGGCGGGCGCAAAGTCGACCGTCTAACGTGGGGTGGCCCGTTTATGGTTATTTGCGATAGTGAGCGCGTTTGAATCACATGGGTAGTGTCCCGTCTAGATAGCCTTCACTCCTGATTCCCCACTTTCCTCCAAACAACAATGGTTCGACATCAACAGAGGGGACACGCTATGAGATTCCGCGTGCTGGAATCTCGCCCGCCTTGCCATCGTTTGGTACCTGGGACCGGCCTACCTTTTTTTGAGGTAAATGAACAGCCGGCGGGGCGCTTCTGCGTAGGTGAACCTTCTCAATGGCATGCTTCCATCCGCAGGTGAGGTGAGTTCAGACGCAATGCCCGTTCCTGTCGTGCTGATCAAATTAAGCGTGAGGGCTACCAGGTTGCCCAGGGCTAGGCGGGAGCAGTCGAGATGCAGGGTGTGGGTCCGAGTCACAGACCATGTGTTCGCGCCTCGAGTATCACCCCGTCCCGAACTGGTAGATGTGGTTTACTTGGACCCACTTTTCTCATCCAGTGGAGATGGTATGTAAGCATCCTGCTGATGATCGTCCCGCGGGGACTTGTCCGTTCTTTACGCCGCATTGATGTTTGTGAAGGTTGTTACTTGCGATTGGGCAAAATATCACGTTTGTTGCTCACTGTCATTTAAGTTGCTTCCATCCATGAGCCTGATTTTACAGGTCGCTGGTCAAAGCCTACGTCAACATAGTTGAGTCAGGATGGTGCAGTAGACTGTGGGGTCCTGCTGGTTCCGTTAGCCTTCAGTCTCAGGAGAGCACCAGACGTTAATGTGGATTCGCCCATTTCGACACGTGCTCCTTGTGGTACTTAACTGGAAGGCATGGCCAGTCTAAGGAGAGGACAGATGTTAAGGTGGACTGAATGATACGTTCTAGGTCAGGTCTCACTGCTCGGTATCAACCGTAGTGCTTCGATGTCCTCATCTATGAAACCAAGTCGAGCTCCTGACGCTCCAGTGTGAGTTCACAACGTTTCTCTGGCCGTGCTGATCCGCGTGTGCTGAGGTACACGAAGCGTTTTCTGTTCTCCAGGCTGATTTCCCAATGACTTTGCCAAAGTGATGTGTACGTACTGAACAGCGAATCTGTCGTTCTGGTTCCGTCCGTGTAGTGTCCTGGATACCGCCCGGGAACGAATTCCTGGCATTACTTTTTGGATCGTACTTTTGCGTTAAATGGTCGAGGTGTGAGGTACCTCTACCAAGCCCCCACCTTCGCCCTTGGCAACCTGGAAGCAACACAATGAGAAAATGACGACTAGTCTCGACGCTGTTTGTTCATAGCTGTATGGTTTCAGCATTCATTAGCCGCCTGCCCCGGAAAAAGACGAGCGCTGTAGATCCCAAAATATCTACTCTATGTTGCGTAGTTTAATATCCGTACAGTCTGTCGGATAGGTATATAGGATTACCTTGTCCATTCGTTCACCTTTGAAAATCGCCTGCGAGGTACGCATATGAGGACCTACTACGGTGGTGCATCTGAACAAGGTAGTGGGAATGCTTATCCAACGGTTTGTGGTTAAGTTCTGCAAGGTTTCTCAACTACGAAACGTGTACTAGAATTATGTGTCAGTTGCCGCAGCTTAGCTCAGCAAGAGTAAGCGATGCGGAGCTACTAATTGGAGGTGGTGGCCCAATCACTTCGTCGATGTAAGCTGGTCGAAATGACGCAGTAAATGTGATAGCTCCGATGCGGGAGCGCCATTGAATGCGCGACGGTCGTGTGTCAGACTGGTCGTTCGGCTGTGACATTCCTTAGATTCGTAACCATCATGCCGTCCGAAGGGATTCAATCGAATGGTACACTGCTTACTAGGCAGAAGCAGTTGAGGTGCCAGGTTTGCGTTCGAACCGCGGTCATTCTGGTCAGTGAGTTCGCCCTTGACTATTGAGCCAACTGCCAGCCTTACTAACCGTCATTTTGTCTCGTCCCGGGGAAACCGCCGGTATTGACGTGACTGGGTTTTCATGCTTCGTTGGTAAGTTTTCGAGTGACCAACCCTTGGACAAATCCACCCGACGCGTGGCTGGCTGAGGGAAAGTCTACTGACGTACGAAGTAATTGGGCCAACCGGCCACAGGCCTGTGGGGTGTGGTCTGTCGAAACAAGGTGCTCTTCCCGGCGCAACTCAACATTGTTGATCTGTTGTTCTCACCAGACCGGCGGAATGTTTCGGAAGCATAGGTGTTCAAAAACAGATTATGAGAATTTCTGCTTGCACTGGCCACGTATCTGACCCACTAGGTGTGACGTCAGACCGTTGGTCTTCTTTTCCCTAAGCTGCGGATGGAATCGCGCGGCATCTGTACTAGTGTTTTATACTGGGTGCGTATGCCTTTGGGAAGTTGTGATTTAGGCTCCCGGTGTATCTGCCAGGTTCAAAGAGTCTAAGCGTTAACCTTCTCAACGAAAACGGGTTTTGATCCACGCGTATCTGTGACTTGTCATCCATCGGCGCTCCGACAATCCGGGCATCCCGACTGGTCATGCCTAGGCTTGGGTGACCTGGCAGCATCTCAGCGCTCGTATTTTTTTCGGGTAGCATTGCAGCTAGGTACCTAAAGAATACCCCAGCTGGGCAATATCGTTTCAAGTACCGTAAGATCTAGAATCGCGAGTGCCTTTCAGCCTGAAGTGCGAATTCTTGCAAAACGTGTTTATCATGTTTGTTTGACTTGAAATGTGGCACGAATGGGTCTAATCTTTAGTTTTTCAGGTTGGTGGATCTGGGTGGTCCGCATTCTCATTACAGATGTGATTGCGAAATCCGATCCGTGGTCAGTGGAAATGGCCTGGTCTCACACTGTTTGAGTTCGAATTGCATTCCGCAGCCACATTGTAGGCCTTGGGGACTCTGGTTCTGGGGGACGTTGTATAGCTGATAAATGAATAGGACGTCTTCGGAAAAGCCGCACATCTGGAACTGGTTCGCGTTCTTTCCGGAACTGGTAGTCTAGTCAGAACCAAGACAATCGTCCATAGAATCCATTAAGTACCTCTCAACGGGTATCCTGTATGTCCCGGGGGGAACTCCTTACTCGTCGGAGGATGGCACAAACTACCTCGTATGTCAGTCTCCTCAGGTGCTTTTCGGTTTTGGCACCAAACGTTAGTACGGCCCCCGATCTCCTGTAAGCACGATTACTCTAAGTGCGGCTGTTCGGTGGCCCTTGCGAATAAGTGTCTCGGTAGCTAGTTTCTGTGTTGTGCGTTCTTTGCCCGTCCTTCCGCGTCTCTGAGTCGGTGGTACCTTGGTTACCTACTGCTGAGCTTCAGCTCGCCCCGTGCTATAACTGAGTCATCTGGCCTCGTAGTTCAAATGCCGTTTTGCTGCATAGGGTTCACCCAGTAAACATTATATTCCGTCACTTAGGTCGCATTCAAATAAGGACTAATCAAGCCATCCAATTTGTGTACTCGACTTTCGTAAAGCACACCACTGCCGATTTTTGAATGCCTATATCTAGGTACAGGAAGAGTCCACTAGACCTATTTCTTGGTGACAAATAACATGGACGGCGCTTCGCAACCAAAATCATTCCGGAATATTTGAATCTGTTTTGAAGGCCGTCTTAGTGACCCTAAAGCCCCCGCATAGTGGATGCTACTAGCTGTAGGTAAGGTTCATTTCCCCGTCTCGTTTACTGAACTACGGTTGTTGAACTCCAGCGCCATCTAACTTACCAATACATAACGGCACTTAAGGGCGGTCTGATCGGCGTTGTCCTTCCTATCAAGTAGATCCGGAGCGCGTGGGGATAGGCAGTGGGTCAGTCAATATTAGTTTGCCCGACCTTATTCTACGTCGTCCCCGCTCTGATGTTGCTGTCACTGCCCGACGGGCTATTTCCTCTACTAAAACGTGAGCTGTATCGTAATTTCTGTGCGCTGGTGAAACGAATTTTCTGTTGAAAGTTGCTCTGGACGACTTTAGTTGGTGCGCGATGGAATGTTTTGCTTGGTACAGAGCGAGTGCACCTGATTTCCTCCGTTTACGAAACCATGACTGGTAAACCTGCGCAACGTTTGCCTACCCTCGTCATCTGGGTCATTACAAGTTACCGTCCCAACTAGGTCATCTGTAATAAACACACTAAAATAAAGTCTATCGCGAGAAGCTTGATCAACACTTAGTTGCCTCACTTATTCTAGGTTTATTTCCTTCAATTCGTGGTGGAACCTCAACGTTTCTGACTAGTATAGCTGAGAGCATACGCTATATTAGGTTGTGGGATCACCGGTATGCATCAGCAATGCTTGTGGCATCGACCTTTCGGCGTCAGTCAACCTTCAAGCCTGGGCCGGTAGTCCGGACCAGTTCGGAGGAGCCGGAAAGTGCCCTTTCAGTTCGAATGGTTCCTCCAAGGGGATTGTAATGAAAATGGGCGGTGTCGACTGTAAGAGGACGCTCTATTACCTTTGTTTTCGCTCCGGTTGCGTCCCTACGTGGTTATTATAATTAATAATGATCACTTGAGGCATTTAATCAATACAGTTTTCTATGCTGTCGCATTATTCGTTGGCAGTAAAACGCTGATTTGGAAGGCTGGTGACGCTCCCAGGTTTTCCTCTGCTCAAGTTAATCGAATACTTCGTAACCATCGTAGCTTTTCTGGGAATGCACAGTTCGCACTGGGTCCCACATTGCTGGACGCCCATGGATGTCTTCACAGGTATCGTCATTTTGGTAAACAGTGTCTCCGCGCTGTGTGATTTTCTGACTCAAGTTATCGCAGGTAGATAAGGTAAATGGTCCGTTTGTCGTGTCAGGATACATTCTGACAAACTGCGGTTCCGAAGCTGAGAAGAATGGGTTTCATCAATATCTCTCACATCTATGTCGGTCAACAATCAGAACGGATATTATCATCCTGACTGGTGGTATGAAAGCTCATGTTGGACGACTTGGCTCCGAAGAGACGTAGGTTGCGAATTCGGATTCAGTTCTGATACGGTAGTACGGTACTGATAGTGTGAATCGACTTCATCAGCTTTGCCGCGAGCATCATCTGCTGCCAGCCGGTGTCATCCTTCAGCACTAGCGCCTACACCGAGTTACTGGGAGGCCTGCAACTCAGCCGTATGTTAATTCGGATCATGTGACTGTCAGTCACCGTTGGAAAACTGTTAAAGATTAAAGTTCCTCCTGTGATACGCAGTTTGACTCGGAGCGATGCATTATATGGGCTGGGATACCAGTTTGCTTTCGCTCAAGATTACGAATGCCAAAATAGAGCACTCCCGCTCATCAACTTCAACGAGTTTCAGTAGCTCAACAATATCTGACTGACTTGGCAAGAAAGCTGCTGGAAATGTAAAGTCGCGCTGATGATGATGATGGGTGGTTGGAGGATCAATGGAAGAGAGTGCAAGAGGCTATGCTCTCATGTTTTATGGCTGTGCAAGGCATCCGACAGCCAAATGAGGTCAGCAGATCTTATTGCTGCCAGAAAAGTCACTCCAGCAAGTAGCTGTCTCGACGGTACACGCAAAGCTCTGAAACACCGGATAATCGAGATCTTGAGGAAGTATGAAGAACGTTAGTGGATTACGAAGGTTTAGGAGATGGTGAAGGCTTTTGCTGCTAGAGGCAGTCGCGCCCTATCTCAACTGATTCGGTAAATTGGACGGAAGAAGACGGGTGTAAGCGAAACGATGTGCCAAATTAATGGAGCGGGAATTCCTTTGCAGAATCGTCATTTTGAGCGATAGGCTGAACAGTTGAGCTGAGCTTGAACACGTTCTCTCGTGGGGCCTAATAATCCTGAGTGAAATTTCGATACGAGCCCTGCATTCGCATAAGAAATCCATCTCTAGACATTACTCATCCGCCTCAACAAGACCTGACCCGGATGGCCTGCAGTCTGCATTTTCCAAGCAAGGTGAAATCCTGGTGGGCAGTCTGACAGCTCTAATACGGAAGATTTGGTCTCAAGACAATGCTAGGTGGATGGGGTGCTTCGACCATGATCCCATCTTCAAAAAGGACCAGGGGACATAATGCGAAAACCGTCACGGTATCGGCCGTGGTATCTAAGGTGTTCTCTGGCGTTGTTCTGCGTGGGTTACTGGGTTGCCAGGGCTGACAGATTTGTGAGAGTCAAGCTGGGTTTGTCGCTTGTCAGGGATGCATCCACCATATATTTGCCTTGAGATAGGTTCTCGAATAGCGCTACTGTATCGAAAGTCCAATATCGGTCATCTTTCTTGATTTGTAGGCTGTTTTTGGCTCTGTCAACCGTCGGGACCTATGATGGTGTCCGGCGGCAGTTAACAATGCGACATTTGGCTGGTAAGAGCTCTTATGCTTCATTGTCAAGTTATGAACTGTCCTCCCGTGAGTCATCTCCACCCGACATTGGGTGAAAAGGATTTTTCGAGGTGGGCAATGTATGTTGCCTAACCAGCTTATTGAAGGAGGGTTACATTTCCTCACCACCAATCGCACTACTGGTCTGATGTTCCCACCAAAGCCGCACAGTGCTTTTGGGGCACCGATGGTCAAATACAGAGAATGACCTCCGTGCACCGGCCACGTCTCCAGATTATGACAACAGATGGAACAACCGAAGAGTAGAGTGACTACAGGCAGAATACACTCCTTTTCACACTTATTTGGTCTTAACAAAAGGCTCAGTTGAATTCCTCGGAACCTCTCATTTAGGATGTCTTTCAACTGAATGTGCTGCACAAAGCGGGCTCTCCGTTCACTTGGTATATACGATACTAACGGGACATACTTCTCACGAGGTCGCTGAAAACTTTTCGACATCCCACGACCGGTTTCCTCCTGTGACTCATCAGGTAGACGTAGTCCTCGGGTTTTCGTCAAACGTATGTTCTGCTTTAGCCCATATTGTACACAATTTGCGAAGTGCACTCATTTATTTTTGACGAAAAATTCAGTTGGATTAGAACCAAATCGGTTCTCAAGGGGGTGCTATCAGTGGGACATAATTTTGACGGAGATCAAGGAGGATGGGACTGGTCGTGGACTCTTGGAGAGTTTTCAGCAACCTGAGTGGTATGTTCAGTTAAGTAGATCCACCAACTTCAGAATAAGGATTGGTAGCAAAAAGTCGTCACTCGCGGACAAATTGGCTGTAGCTGATCAACTTCGTTCTCATTTGCTGGTATTCTCTTTATTAGGGAGTCGTCATTGTTTTGTTATCCAAAGGGTGACAAAACATGAAACGAGCTTACTAGTTGCGGAAATCAGCACTTTCTGCCTAACGGAATAACCATCCAAAAATAACCAAGTTTTCCGGCTCCAAATTTAAAGAAAAAACTTTCTAGGAAATAGCCTCTCTGAATTAGGAACACGACCATTCTTATTACTCGTGAATGGGCCATAATGATTCGGTCACTACCGACTCGTCGGCTAATTTCAGTGGACATATCCCAGCGCTCTCAACCGTACACAATATCACAGCTAAGTGTTAACATTCTAGCACTGATTGCGGTCATACCTACGTGTCTTCCGCTGATAACGAGTGAACCAAGCTGTTGCCGCACCCGCCAACGTCACTGTGAGGTCAGCCACCTGTTGCAACTAGGCTGATAAAATAATTAGATGCGAATCGACAATTTCGTTCGCGAATAGCTATCCGGTTTGAGGGGCCGGTACGGTAAGAAATCGATGCACTTCTAGCTGGGATGTCACCCCACCCGTCTACGCAACCGGAACGGGCTCATAGATTAGCCGAGGTCAAGCCATGTGTTCCAACCAGCACTGTCAAGCAAATGCGGGCCCGTTATTCTTCTGATCAATGTAGTAAAAAGGTATTTGTATCCCCATCGCCCGGCCACAACCAGGTTCACGTCAGATCAAGTTTAACCATGACCGCAGCTCCTGTGGATGTTTTCCCATCTCCAAACATCCGACCACCTGACCATACTGATCTAAACCACCGGCATGCACCATTTGTCAAACAAGCAACTGGGAAGCGCCAGGTTCATCTATGTTTATCTGTCAAAAACCAAACAAGAAACACCTCCGAAGTTTCCGTCAACCTTTATGTTTCACCTGAACACCAATTTGTGCCAACTGAAACATGAGGTAGCCTATGAGTAGCACATTCACTTGCAAAATATTATGAATCAGGGATTCAGTTGAGTCTCCCGTTAACACCAACCTAATTTTCAAATGAGTACATTACGCCAATTACGTACAATTTGGTGTTCCGATAGAGCATAAGGGTGGCGGAAACTCGGGGACTGCGTCCACCTGATGGGCCTCAAGTAAGGCAAGCTCGGTAGCGGGTCATCGGAGTGATTTCATCAGCTTTATAAGCGATGTAGTGTTATATCAAGAAAATATACATCGGTTTCTCAAATATCATGCCAACTGAAGCGGCCTTTGTGTAGCAAATTCATCTGAATAGGGCGTAATTCAATTTGGATGCCCGTCAACACCAACTTAAGTTGTAGCTGAGGGCATTTCGCCTATATACAAGGAATGCTTATTAGTGTCCACCCCATGAGTAAAATACTTTGCTGGATGTCTCCGAAGGTCTTCCCTCGTTAAAGGGAACTATTTTATCTTCGGTTCGGTGATATTTACATTCAAGGCAATAGACCCATTCTGTAAGACTTTTCCTGAGCTCTCAGACAAGTTTTAACTCTCAATGCCACTAGTAAGGTTGGTGCAAACCCTGGAAGCCCATTACTTGTCTCACCCTCTCCCAGGTTCATCCGACACACCGCGTTCCTGAACTTCCATCGACCTTATTCCTTATCGGACCATCGATTTGTATTTATTTTGCCATAAGCACTCAATTTGGTGTTTACGGAAGACTCCACTGAATTTCACCCGAACCTCAGCACAAAGACGGCCAGAACCAAGTCAATTTGTGAACGAGTGAGTATCACAAGAGTGTTTTGTCGACGTCGACCTCTGCAGTCCGGATTTGTTGAAAGTATGTTGTCTTCGGAGAAATAGCTATTTCTCGAACGTTATGCAGGAGATACCCGTCCCTATGTCTTCGGAACAAAACACCGTCAAAATACTGTTGCTCTCAAAAGCGCTTCCAAATATGAGCCTCGCAATCTGTAGGTTGATGGGGAAAATTTTTGAACAAACATCCGGACAAATGAGTTTATATTAGTTAAAAACGATGCACCTCCAAGACCGTGCTCCTTTTCTTGTGTACCTTTTCATAATGCTTAGGTAGGCACCCGACGGCATGGGGAAGAAACGTTTGTGAGTTGCTTCACTAGGCTACCCAATATAAGATGGTACTTTTACTTTGGAAGACGAGTAACAGAATACCAGGTAAACATCAACGGTTTTTATCGTTTTACTGAGAAATCTGGAAATAAGTCGGTACATTCATTGGACGGACAAGTGAAAAGCACACACAAATGCTTCGTGCTGATTCAAATAACACGGTTGTTTAAGTTCTGCTACAATGAGGAGATGTGGTGATTTCCAATGGAGATTTCGTCTTGTAAGTGGGATCGAGCTATGCTGAAAAGCCGAGAAGCATTGTACAGCTGTTTCATCCTTGTTTGGAAATCATCAGCAGCTTGCACCTCATGAATCCCTACGTGGATTAAAATCCGCGACCTCCTGACTAGTGGTTTCAGATTCTACCGTTTGGCCAAGGTGGCTGATCAACAATTAGACAAGAGACAACACTCGTTCTTCAGACACGCATCTCGCTCCCTGCGATCACGTGTTGACTGGTTCTTCGGGTGACAACTTCGCTGCTGAAAACCCCATACAACTTGTGACATGTTTTCACTTCAGAACCGATTACTTAGTGTGATGGTACCATTGGGGTCTTCGAAAATTCTACTAAAGCTTTTTGTGTGCAAAGTCAATCTATGCTGAATAGCCGAAAAGTAGCTTCATCCTTTTTGAGCCTCCTCCTTGAACCAAAACTTAGATCTAATCCGGTTTCGTCCAGGGTTTTTTTTACTCCGAACCATGAGTGTGACCTACGGTGGTTCATCAAACAAAATAACCTTTCAGTGGTTTTGTGCCCGTTTGAAGACGTTAAGACTTCCCATGATATGGCTTTTGCTTGGTGGCTCCTATCTCTAATGCGTGTACTTGAGAACTAATACCACGAACTGGTCATGAGGTTAGGTCACCATCGTTTACTGATGTTCAGTTCGCTAATTTTCAAAAGAATAACTCTTACCAGGTAATTTTTCACTACTCCATTTTCCTCTAATTGTGACGCGCGAACAGAAACGCACTATTCAGTCTGGTTACTATGCCGAAGAGATCTCGGAAGCACTTTTCTTTAGATGCGAAACAGTTTTCGAAATGCGAATAAATGTGGAATCGGACGATTTCACCCTTGCTTGGAGGTGGTCGCTCATAAAGTGGAGAAGTGAATTATCTATGATGGGTTTATTCATCGAGTCATAAACCTTAGATATACCTCAGCGAACAGTCTCTTCTAATTTTAGGGTAAACCTATACAGCACCCCTAATCGATGACCTAACGCGCTTCTTAAACTTTTCCGATGGTCCACACCACACCATGCACTAGAAAGACACTGACGAATTTCGGTCATAGTTTAATTGCGACTTAATGTCGCAGCAATAAATTGTCTGGGACGGGCGCCGTCACGAGGAGATTAAGTTGCTCAGGAGGAATTAACCAACCACAGGGGATATATCAAAGTGAAGGCGCTGTCCACAGAGTTATTGTAGGTAAAGGGTAGTAATTCGTAACCTATGATCCTCAATTTTGAACCAGCTTGCATTCACCACATCTCGCGCTCGGTTTCTTTGTGCATTTTCCTCACCTTCCCACTGTTGTCAACATGCACGGGGACGAATGTAATTGCACACTTGAAACAGCTGATACAGAGAGCGAGAGATATTGTGACACTGTGAACTCGAACCACGAACCTCCATTGGACTAGTATGCAGAGCTTCGGGCAAACAAATTTGGACTCTTGATGTGACAGACTTAATAAGACTGCGAAAACGCTTCAACAGCCACAACCGGTTTCGTCCTTCTTGAGTAGTACGTTCCGTCAGAAACACACTGCGATACCGCAAATGTCGTACGCACAGAAATTTGAGGTGGCCTTTGTGCATCACATTAAGTTGAGGTGTATCAATAACCAGAGATTCAGGTAAAATTCATCTGGGTCTCCTGTTCACACCAATTTAGTTTGCAAACGAATTTAGCCAAACTTTAAACTCGCTTTTGGCTGCCCTGAAGGCAACTCATGAAAAGGAGCACAGAAGAGTTATTCTCAGCTCATTAAGTACTAATTCATGTCACACCCTGCTGATTAATTCATTATTTAATTTTTGCAGCACTTCTGCTCAATATGAACGTGGCGCGTGAAGCCATACTGGGAAATCATTCGATAGTGTATTCTCACTGTTGTTCCGCAACAATGTGCTTTAAGTCCATTAGACCTTCAAACAAAGTAAGTTCCATTCAGGAGTCAATGAAGTGGCGTAAACAAAAGATTAAAACGAACTTCAGATGATTTTCTTATTCAATTTGCTCTTCAACTCAATGTGCCATGCAAAGAATGTATCGGGTTCCGGAAGAGCTGATATTCAAGCGATCGAGGTCCTGTTATTTGTAGGTAGTATGATGCCAACTGTTCCTCTGTCCCAACTTGATTTCACATTGCTCTTCGATCTTTATCTTCCCTTGTGAATTACAAGCCGAGGACTATAGATCCTCTAGCAATGCGATCATAACTTGAAGATTCACACACCAAACTCGAGTACAGCCTGAAAGTACTTTCATCTCCGTAGCATGCATGAACCGAGTAAAGGAAGGTACGGGAATGATGTCGAGTAAGCACCAATGTGTTTGGTGCTATCGTTTCTACACCACCATTCGATAAAATGCTACTTATTTTACGTTAGCAAAGTGAAAGTGAGTAGACCTAGCAACATATGTATTCTCTAGATCTTACCTAAGTAGATCAATCGGGTGTAGAGTTTTAATGCCCGACTAGCGTCAGACGATAAGACCTTTTAGGTTTTTGAACAATTTGAGTAAGGCTTAAGGGCTTGAACACAGCTGTTCCTGTCGACTAGAATATCCTGACAGTTTCCTGAGCAGTCATCTCGCTGTAGCCTTGTAGTTAAATGAACTAGGTAGCTGAGCCTACACTTGTGTTTACAGACAGATTCTTCCGTTTTGTACTAATCTGAACCGAAATCTAAGCGCATTTTGTACAAAATTACTCTTCAGCAAAGGACACCATGCATAGAATGTACGATTTTCTGGTATGGAATAATTTTTACGATCGTACGAAGATCACCACTCAACAAAACTATGACGGATTCCCTTCAGAAAGCCCGACTAGTCTAGAGGGGTCTCGATCCCGATAAATCCATGGTTTCTTTAGCGCTCGTAATTAGCATGAACACCAGAACCTGAGCCAAGCCCATGATAGAATTTTCACAACCAGCAGCTGAACAAGCCACCTGAACTAATGGGAATCTTCTCTCTTGAACTTTCACTTTTCAAAACGATACCTCTTAGGCGAAACCGATAGTGAGATAGGACTGCTCAGAATAGGCTGTGTGAAAAAATCCTATGATGGACCCTACGTGGATGCTCAAAGCCTTTTTGCACAGTCGCAGTTCATATCCTCAAACAAGATTACGAAATATATAAGGCCGTGGTTATATTAAACCTTGGCTTGAGAACATAAAGGAGTGATTCAGCTGGGTTCCAGGTGAGTCTCCCGTCGAAACCAGATTGATATACAAATGAGTGTATTTTCCGAAATCAGTCCGATTTGGGTCCAAGTAGAACATAATGTTGACGGAAACTCGGGGACTGCGCCTACCTGATGAGCCCCAAGAAAGGTGAAACCGGTCATGGACTGTCGATGAGTTTTCAGCAGCCTTATGAGTAGTGTTTTGCGTCTATACATCTTGGCTTTTTCGCGATGACTGGCCGGAACGCAGCTTCATCAGTCCGTCCGAACTCATTCCTGCAACGTCCATGAAAACAACTAAGCGTTATTATCGTCGTTGATATGTGGGTTACTCTTGTGGTCTGTATCTGCCACCATTTGAGGGAAATGGCTGAAACTCAGCCTTCATTAAGCTGAAACCACTTAGCGTTATGTACAGCAGTTCCTCCGAAGAGAGACCAATAATGGGAAGATGTGTTTCCGGCCGCCCTCTGCGGATGGACTCTCGCTGTGTGAAATTCTACACTAGCTCTTGATCGATACGAACTGCTCTATGGATCGGTTTCTCGTCATAAGGGTCTCACTTCAAAGAGAATAAGTGTATATGCCAAATTTGGCTTTGGTTCCTCGATCTTACATTTCTATTTACACTTATTTGCATCTGACGTCCAACCTGGTCTAAATTGTTTTGCCCGTAAACCAATCACATGTTGTTGAAATACCCTCAGCTGACCACCATCAGATTGTCACTTGAGATCAACTTACAACAATTACAGAAGATTTTTGTTGTTGCCGTCATTAGAAACTTGAGTTGATGCAAATTAGCTTAAACGATTTGTTTTGTTCCGTCGTTCTATCCAGCATTAGCACGCGTACAACACAGCCCGGGGTTAGCCATTTTTAAACTAAGGAACGACCAAACAATAAGTATGACAAGGTTGGAACCATTCAGGCCTTGGCTGTTCGTTCAGTTGGCTTAGTACTTAGGAGGTCTTTCACTAACTGTAGGTATTGTTGTTTTTTGTCTGGAAATTGTGGTCAAACTGAAAACCTCGCATGCCACATCAACACGAGAGCGTCTTTGTGCTTGTGACGTCCGAAAAAACGAATGTAAAGCGCTGACGTTAAGTGATGCGCGAAGTTGTAAACTCACTGGGGGTGTCAAGAGAATGCGCTGACTAAACGCGCATACTCTCGGCTACGCATCGCCATAAAAACACATCCAGGCACGAGAACTACTGAGCATACTCGGAGTGAAAGTTCAAAACTCAAAGATCTTGTTCACTAGAGTTTTTCAGCAGCGATAAACTCCACAAAGTCACGTTTAGCACGGTAAAGAAAATTGATCAGGACGTCCACGATTATGGGCAAACGATTTCCAAAGAACATGTCAACACCTGACTAGTGCATAGCGAACAATGACTTGTGTTTTCCACAAAGCGTGGAATGTACACACCCGGAGAACACAGATGGCTGAATTTTTAGAGATCATCAAAAATGCTTTATATGCATTTGGGTTTTCGGTCCTCTTTACGGTCAGTCAGTTCAGGCGAGACGGTCCCGAACTATCACTTGCTCGAACCGAGGATAACCAACCACATTGGCTGATAATTTTCATCCACAATTTGAAATGAATCATCGGGATATTTTCTATCTGGCCATCTGTCCCCCCTCCTAAACCCAGCTCTCATTGACATATTGTTCGCATATTTACTAGGTTTCGCACGTACAGGCGTTCAAATGCCCTAGCACTCTCTCATAGTTTGCTCGTGACGGAAAGATTCAGTTTTCAAACTACTAGCTGGGAATTCGAGAGTTCGAAACTCCTGTGAGTTTCTTGAGATGCTCACTGATGATGATTCACAGTAAGGATTAAACAGCTGTACAGTGCTCCTCCACTTTCCAGCATAGACTGGCTTTACTCACAGGACGCAGCCTCAACCGCGATTCGGTATTTATTTTTGATAATCGTCCTCCATGCTAGTGAAATTCTCCAGAAATCAAGCGGGAAACGCTTTACACCTACATCCCAACATTCAAGCACAACAGAACAACCACCTGGTGAGTTGTTTTAATGGCGGCCTTAAACTCATTCAACACAGACAAAACACCCAGGACAGGAGGACGCCTGACCAGAAAATGACATACATAAATTATCGTTACGACAATTATTCTGATGTGACCAGAAGTTTTCTTATCGTAAAAGGTTTACTGGATCTAATGTAAAGTCCCAATACAAGAGGACGGTTTTGCTTAGCCTCTTAGGTATCCTCTGTCACGAGGAATCGCCATATTTGGTGTACTTTCTAATCATGCAGCTTTCGTTTTTTTTTCTTTGTATGGGGAACAGATATATTTCTCCTATTGCTAATGCCCCTAATACTCCTTCCAGCTAACGACAACTCTCCTAGTGTGACTTATGCTCGGGCACGTTAACACAAGGTATAGGTTTTTCGCTTGAAGTACTGTCATGTGTCTAATAAGACTCGTTTCTTTGAGTTCATAGTGACGGTTGTGCCGATTCGCCCTTGATTTCTAGACAAAAATTCTATGGAGCGGGACCCTAAACCTGTCAATGTTGTTCAGGAATGGGCAAATGAGCTGAAAAGTTGAAGAAAAAAGGGTTTCGACTGATAAAATGAAGTGCAGGAAAATGCAAGGATTGCCAGCTCAGAACGTTCAAAATGCAAAATTGTGATGCGAAAAGCGGTAAGTTCAGTTTCTGTCAAAGATACATCGCGGATGATTAGTTCGGTCAGTATTTGCTATCAAAGGGACTCCTCCGTAACTACGCTAGACAGTGGGACTGACAGTCTGTGAAATGAGACGTCATCCAGCTCTGTCATGTCAGTATCAGACGCAGTTAGGCTCACCTAGAATAGGAACACAGTGTCGAACAGAAACGAACGCTTGTTCGCCACTGGGTTCTTGTTCAAATCATGAGAATATTTAAGCAATCATTTAGAATAGGCTACATATCATCCGGTACGTACGGTATTGCTCTGGATCGAAGTTCTCAGATCATCTAAGCCGCATGGAGTTACCAACAGTAACTGGAATGGCCGGTAACTTCCATGCACAATGCAACACAGACAGACGATGATGCTCATCCTCAGTTAAATCCTTTTTCATCCCAGAATAAATGGAAGCTGCTTTACCTAACTAACTTACTTGGTCGGTATCAGCCAATAGAATAATGCTGTTTCGTCAAACTTTCACCTTTTTGTGGCAACTGTGGTACCAAGCTTGGTTACTGCATATCTCACGGTTCCCTCCTTGTTTGAACCATTCCACTCAGCTAGCTTTTTGCACCTATTCTCCGACTTCCGCAGCCAACCCGTACTGTATGAAAATTTCCGTCAACCTCTAACACTCATATTGGGCATCAGATAACACTTACGCATAATTTTGTCTGCGTGTACGTTTTTCTCGAATGAGGTCGTCTATTACAGCGTCTATTACAGCTTCTGAATAAACCACTGGAACGGAGACTCCACCATGTAGCTCATTTTTTTGTGTCCTGTTTTTTTAACACAGTCACAAGGAGTATTTCCCTGATTCATGGATGGCTGCGCAGCTTTGAGACGTCTGTTAATCTGCACTTTGTTCAACGTTGGTGTTGTCTAGCCTCAATACAAATCTTCCGCATTCACCTGTTCGGCAGTGACTCCCGAAGACGTTTCGGCGTTAAACGCACAATGATCACATGAGTGTTCAACTTTGCGCAACTGCTTAGACCACTCGTTACACGCAGTGATCTAATGGCTCGCTTCACTCACTCAGAGAGAACCACACACGTTTAATGAGTCGAAGCACGACCGACAGGATAAACCTTACAACAACCGTCCCCAGTACATTGGGGCACGGATGCATGAGACGGAGCAGCATTGGAGTACCAGTTTGGTGCCGCATACCCTATAGTGAGGATAATCCGATATGACGGGGTTTGGAATAGGGACTTCCTTGTGAAAGCTAACCGGAATGTTAGTGCAGGCGTAACGAATGCCGGTACAACGATGGTGCACTCTACTGGAATACTGAATACTGTTGAACTGATTCATCTGACGTTCGGGTCACTTGAGTCTGTCCTTACCGATTTCCCGCTTTTCTTTGTTTGACTGTCCTATCTTGTCCGTTATCAGTTTGCTAGGATTCGTGTTTAGGGTGCACGATGCGGTTCATCGTGCTTAGGGCTCACCAGTGAAATCTGGAAACAACAGGTTGTAGTTAATTTCCCTGTAATAGTGTTCATATTTATGTTCACGCTACCCTCATCCATGGCTTCACAGGTTGTATGTGCAAGTGGTCAAAACATGTTAACGGGCCCAAGATTACGACAGATTATGGTATGTATTACGGGTCCTACCCCGAAAATGGGACCGGACGTACTGTGAGGTATAGAGCCCTGATGTGTAACTATGTGACAATTAGTAGCTGAACAGGCTGGTAGTTCGACTTGCCAGGCAGCAGAATTTTACCTGAACTGGGGTGTATCATTTTGTTCAACCGACCGATGGTTTGTGCTTCAGGACTCTGTTACACACAATTTGATTGTTGATTTGTTATTCTGTGGATCCATTTCATATGGGGTTTTCATCAGTGCTATTAAGCCCAACGTATTTGTTGTATCCACGACTTTACTTTTCTATAGCCACTTCCTTTCAGTTTATGAGCCCCTTACAGACTTGAAGATAAGTCCCCTGTATATTTGTTCAAGAATTGTTCGTGCATATACCTGGGGCCTGACCACTTTTTCGTGGCTGACAAGAACAACCGAAACGCCTAAGTACTGCAGCAATTCCCTTCTGATTGTGGCATCTCTAACATTCGCAGAATGTCATATATTCGAGCCTCCCCTGAAGCGACGCGAGGGTGAGTGGCCCAACAGGCCACATTTTCAACTTGTCACGCAGATGGTTGTGATCTTACTGTACTAATTTGTTTACCTGGCGATAGTTTGCACGTCACCTCTGTTATCTCTCCGCCCACTATCACTTTAATGTTGGCTGTACTATTCAGCAAACCTACTGTGCTTGACATCAAGGCCGTTCTTGGATTGTTTGGTGCAAGTTAGTCTATCCTATCGATCCTTCACACCATTCTTCGTGTTGTAAGTTCCTGTGCTGACTGATTTTCTGTCTGTAGACTCACTATGAAAGAAAGTTATCATTCGTTCGACCCTTATGCCGAGACTTACACTCATTTATAAAGATGGTGTTATCGAAATGCAAAAGGTAGAGTAGATTACGTTTCATTGCTTGATATCAGTCTGGAAGTCTACAGAGTGTCAGCAATCGTAGCAACAGCTTAGTAACCGTAAACCAGTTTAGGCATCACTGTCATCGTTCGCTATATACCGTAGGAGCATGGCACAGTGACCCTAGCAGCCATAACACTTCCGTCGTATTCTGTTAATTTTGTTCGGTCTCATTTGGATTCTTTGAAGATTCTGATTTGAGTACAGAAAGTCCGGAAATTGGCACTCTTGGCACAAATTATCGGAATTGTCCATTTTTATTGCCCTCATTTGTGTAGGCCATGTTAGTCATCAATACCGACCCCGCTTGCGCCCACAAAAGACCTTGACACTAGCCGTCGGCTTGCCTTAGGATTAGGAACCGGACCTGACTGACCCACGATACGACCGGCTCCGTTTCACTGTTTTATTCCTATTGCCAGTTTTTATTATTGCGACCGAAGGGATAAAAGCGAGATGCCTAAAACCCATAGTATTTGTCTTCTCACAGTATTATTCAAATGGATAGAAGTCATCCAGTGTTTTAAAAGATGAATTGCGCTTCTCGACTTTTCAGCGTAGACAGCATTCAATTGCATTCACTTGCACCAAAATTACAAAATCTCTCCATGCTTCCATCAAACTGTCCTTTTTACCAACCATGAACTCAGTGACTACTGAATCATGACGTGTGGTTGTACGCAGAATTACGATCTCTAATTCAGTGACAAAAACCTATGAACAATTGTTTAGTGAGTGATTGGCCAACTGTTCATTCTGCTGCGTTGAGATCGTATTGGGTCAGATTCGTGTACGAATCGTCGATTCTCCATCTGTGGTTGAAAGCAGCTGAGCACCAGCTTCTTCAGTTTGCTCTTCCTTTTCATCCGGCTTTGGTGAAATTGATCTTGATTGCTATTGACTGTTCCACACAGTACATTGTGATTCCGAAGGACATGTCTTTATGTCTCTTTGTCAGTTGTTCAACAAACTCTGACACTTTTTATTCTGTAGTCACCCTTTTGGCTTCCGTATTTTGATTCTGGCTAATTGCACTGAAGGCAGCTCCTCTGGTAGCTCTCCATCGTGAGGTTCTCACTGCGTTTACTATCAGTCCAACTGACGGCTTCCTAACTGCCAACTGATTATTACAAACCATGCCACGCCAAATCATCTTCTAAACTGCACAATCTTTTGCTGGGCAGTTCAGTGGGTTGATAATCGTTAAATCTTAAAAAGGTTTGAAAGAGTAATTAACTTAACTGTTTTAAATACCCCACTCTGTCTCGCATCCGGTGTAAACATCGAGCAGCGAAGCTTTCGAACGAGTAAGACAGAACGCAACACGGGACTACTCTGTGCAGCTGAAAAACGTAGGCTTCACTTCGGACCGCTTGACTTGGTATGAAACCGTGAAGTGTCAGACTGAATTTATGGTCCTTCTCCGAAAACTTTGCTTCAGAGCGTGTTTCTCATAACAGGACACATCCCGATATTCCTGTTATGCACGGTCCAACCATTCACTTTATTTTAACTGTTACGCATCCAGACCCCGGTCCGATTTCTAGAAGTCTCGCGAAAGTAGACGAACAGAATCATCTCAAATAGCAATCGAGTGGACATTCACCGACGTTTTTGGATAACATCCCCATTGGCATTTTCAGTCTAGTCCCCGGATCGGGACCGCGGGACGAAACAAACAAATAGTAAGGGACCCTGAGAGATACGGCTGTGCTACGCAGCCCATGGCGGTCTTGCATCAAAGCTATCGGCTTCACTGCGTAGCTCTCTCACTCCCTGCAGAACCCGACAAACGGAACCACTGGATGTCAATGAACTGAGTGGGCTATCACCCCTGACGCGGGGCTCTCATTCCCTTATCCTCCTTATTCCCGGTGAATGAAGTAGTAGAAACCGAGACCACTGCACTTCAGTGCGCGGTTTGTGAGCTGAAAAACTGAGCTGACTGACTTGAGGTATATTCACGGCACATTAATTCTGAGTGACACTGTGGTGCTTGAAAAGATCGTATTCTCGTAGTTGGTAAAAGTTTATGGTTAGTTAGTTTTCTACCTAATTTTACCGGCTTGTTTCAGGCATAGTATATAACCTCAGCCATAGGTGTGCGGATCTGTGGCTTATTTCTTATCCCCAAACTAAGCGAAAATGTATGCTTGTGTTTGTGATTTGGTTGCACGTGCACCATTTTCCCCTGGGTTTCCGCGTTTGTCGCGACTGGGAATTTGTCTAGTTGTTTGCCATTGTCAACTATTCCAATGACGACATTTCACTTTCATAAGGAAACAAGGGCTGTTACAATCACGAATTTATCGCAAAAAATCACGGGACTTGTCTAGGTTTCTCGTGAAGCTCTTATGAACCTTGTTAGATTAATTGCATAGAACCAAGAGGAACCAAAATTAGTGATGAGGACATCAACCAATGCGAAACTGATTCGAAGTATTTTTTTAATCTGAGCATCGTTATGAAACCTTTGGTGATCTTGTCTCTACTACGTCCATTAGTATCCTCTTCCGGCAGCGACTTTAACCTCCCTACAGAGAGTACTTCCTTGCAACTTTCATTGTTGTTTGATCCCTGAGAGCGGGCTTAGGCTTGATTTACTTTCAATCAACTCTACCTGGGCTAAACACACTGACCAGGACGCATCGAACGATTTGTACCAGAACGGCCTGTGAATCTCTCAGATGAACATAGACATTCCACATGCGATCTTCTTTCAGGCTAGATTCCGGTTCCATCTTTACTTTCTCATACTCAATCTTTTCTTTCATCATTATTGATGGAAATCCCTTGCTACAAATCTTATCGAACCAGCATTTTTTCACATAAGTTCCAATCTAGAACCGTGTCTGCGATGGTTTTGTTCTAATCGTAATGAGTTGAACATTCTTACTTGAAAGATCACGGTTTGGTTCTTTATGTTATGCACCAGGTGGGAGTGCACTGCCTGTCTCTGGTACACACTGACATATAGAAATTTTTTGCACAACACTAAGGCTAACAACAGTTTTGGCGTTTGAGGAAGTCGCTCGGGAGACATTCACCCTAAAGCAGACGGCTTTGAACGGAAGCCTTTCACCATCTCTCTTAACCCCTCACGTCTTCATAAGGCCAAATCAAATCGTTTGTTGTTTTCCAGTTTGGTCAAACATTTATTTCAACCAACGGCTTGTTAACCCTCTGTGGCAGCTCACTTTTGCACAATGACTCACTAGGTCCCAGCTGACATGTAGTCAGGATCTGCCGTTTGTAATTCAGGTCATAACACAGCTGGTTTGACCGATTTTGCGTGGTGAGGCATTCTGTTGCTAGGCCCGACCATGAGCGGCGTAGCAGGTGCAAACACTCTGCACGCGCTGCGCCATCCATGAATTCTAGACGCCAGTATTCTGAAGACAGTTTATCTGCCTGAATCCCAGAATAATGTTGAGTGTATCAAGAGATCAGTTTTATGATAGTTTTTGGTAGAATAGTCTGAATAGGGAATTTGTGGGTCTTGAAAACCCCCATTGCAGGCTACGGATAGTCTGATGACCGAAGTCCGCTACATCTGTTCAAGATGCTCACTCTGCTCTAATGTACCGTTCAACCGCTTAGGTTTAAATGAAGTGACTGAAGTTCAAGGTAGCTTAATCTCACTTCAGGGGAATAGTAAAGGGGAAAAAGTGGAGCTCTGTGTCTGTGGCTTCACCGTTAACTGTTTGGTATGTTGACCAGACCGAGCGTGTGTGTTTGTGAGCAAAGCGATAGAAAATTGACAAACCATGCGAGCTCTGAGTAGAAAAAGGCAACCGAAATTGTGTATCGGGTAAGGTCATCTACTGACAAGTATGGTGTGTCAGTCGGCAGACGTCACACACGCAAGAAGAGGTATAAGTAAGGTTGATCGTCTTCAAGTTAGGGGGGATAAAGTCCCTCAGCTTCGAAGACATCGGTTACTGAAAACTGACTACTGGTCCGATTCATCTGAGGTTCGAATCATATGACACTCGTTCTGCTAAGATGGAATTTCCTTCGCTATTCGCTTCTACTGCCAAGTTGAGTCACTGAGTTGGCCTTCAAACCTGTTTATTGTGGCTCATCTGGGGCGAACTTAAGGTGCTCTCGGTGTTCATCAACGAAAAAATTACGATACTACCCAAATATTCCATCTGCTGAGCGCTGAAGGCGACGGGTGCAAGTTTGAGTCCTAAAGATATGTTGGGCGCTCAGACAAGCCAGATGGAGTGTAAGTGCTGTCTTATGGATGTTGTACTCCTCCACCGAAATCTGCAGGTACTCTGACTGAATGTCTGGTTTCGGGAAAATACACACCCTATGCATCCGCCGGATAGCTTTCGGAGTTCTAGGGGTTGGTTAAGCATCCGCCCTGGTAAGTTCATTCAGCAGGCGGTGGTCTACGCACACTTGGTACAACCCAGCTTTCTTAGCTCGTAACAACAAATGAGCCTCGAAGTCACTTCTGCTTGGTCGTATAACTCCCACCTTTAACACGTAATCAGATAAAGGCTGTTGTGATAGCCTCACTCCGACCAGGGCCCGAGGACACTCTTTGTTGTGTTGTTGTTTCTTCGGATACTCACCCGACCCAGTCCGTGAAGGAGTCTCCTCGCGCCATCTTGATTTCAAACAAAATTTCTTTGATCTGAAGTCGTGTCAGGGTTAGCAGGCCTATGAGCCAAGCGCAAAGGAAAACCCAGTCTCTGTTATCACGGGCTGTTGCTAAGATCCAATTGAGCGGGTGCAGGTTGCGGGCACCCAAAAGCCTGCTATGCCGAACGTCCACTAACTTGGGCAAGCACTTCGAACCAAGGGAGCTATTCCATTCACCAGCATCTGTAAAACGGGACTTACCGTTAACTCTACATGGTTCACTCAAGGAATCGAGCTAGACGCGCCGAGTGGGTCGAAGTTCATTCGGACGACGTCATTGTAGACCCAAATTGTACGGTCCTGGTAACAAAGTCCCAGATACCCCCTGGGCTGACTTATCTACTTTCGCCTTCAGACTCTTCAAGGCTTACTTCAGAGCCTTCCTTTCGGGGTAGGAAGAACTAGGATCCACCGAGACGGACCAGACGATGTCAACAACAGGAACAGCGCAACCACTACCAGATATCGCCCAATCCGAATCAAAGTGACCGCCAAGCAACCACCGATAAAGTAAATACTTCACTCAAGTAAACAGGTTAGTAGTTTCTCTCCAGTAAGACATACACACCTAACAGTCCTTTGTTTTTCTTAATGACCTTGTGGGTCTTATAGGTTACTGGTGATTGGTACGTGGTCATAATGTTTGTTGCCACTCCCAACGGACTATTGGGGTATATTTTATCGGAAAAGCGACATGTTGCGGGACTACCACGTTGACTCACGTATGCAAGTAAACATGCTCTAACCGCTGTCTGTTCCACACTGGTCTCAGGAATGCAAATGTTGTATGAGCTAGAGGTCCAAACACTCGGTCGCAACCATGTACAGTAGGTTTCTTTGCTCCAGCTCATTGAGATGGAGAAAAGACAGGATGTTGCACGAAGGTGACATTTCTACTACTTTTTTTTCAATCACATGCGTGAAACAGGCAAAGTTAAATACAACTGTAGCACTGTACTAACAGTATGCGTCGCATATTCGACATAAGTCACGGAGGTAGAAAAAATCATTACTCGTAGCCATGGTAACCAAACTGATGTAGGCAAAATCTTGCGTGTACACAAGATCCTCAGCCAAGAGGTCTCTTAAGGACTCGGGATACGTACGCTGAATGGAACAGCTGTAAGGTGGTTCTCGGTTTTTTAACACTGATCACTCTCACTTGTAGAAGGTAATACTCATTAAGTCTTCAAACTCTTCTCCTGCTACCGTCGAACTAAAAGTAATTTTCCTGGGAGGTAAAAACTTCATTAGTTGCACCAGCCTATCATCTGAGAAGTCGCCACTTGATCACCCAGTCAACCGATGACTACGTGATGTGAAATATGTAGTCGGATGATGAATGGTTATGTATTCCAAGTGCAAGTCGATCACACTTTTGATCAGCCGCTCGTGGCCAAGTGATTTAGGCTTCAACTACCAGATTCGAATCTCCCTGGGGACTCGTGAGTTGCACACTGCTGATGACCTCCAGCAAGGATGGAACAGTTCAACATCGCTCTCGACTCTTCAGTATGGACTGAGTTTATTCGCAGGATGAAACTATTGAAATCTCATCCTTGCTTCAAAATGTGCAGTGATTGGTCAAAGTGATACTAGTGGGTTACAAACAGTAGTGGAAATTCAACATTGGTCCATTTAACATTCCCCAAGCTAAGAAATCAGAGGAGAATCTCATACCTCCTTTCAAAAAGCTGTGGAACACTGAATGACTCTAGGCATCATCAAGACTGTCAGTCGTAATCCTAACCGTCATATTCTTTCCATCGTATCTTAATCGGTTCATTCTTCCGTCACTTTGGTTTCATGAACAATTGGAGCTACAAACGAAAGTTTGCCTCTGGGTTGCGCTGCTGACCGTAAAGTAGCAGACTGTCAGCTATGTCGGCTGTTTTACCTGTGCAACCCAGGTTTAAAAAATCGAGGTAAGTGAAGAAACAAAATAGACTGGACGCCAAAATAAGTTCTTATGTCCCACGGGGTACTCCTCTGAGCTTCCCGAACTTACCTGAAAGAAAAAAGTGATTGGAAGCTTTCCACTAGGTGTAACCGCCATCACATTGAGTAAAATTATTATACGTTCCCTTTAGGGTTTGTTACCTTTCTGGATCAATCTTCAAAACTCATGCGGCGTGACTTGTGATTAGTCGTTTTCATAAAATTCGGGTCAGAGGAACTTGGGCGGAGAATGACCTAGAGTAATCCACTGAAGGAAGTGCGCGGTGTAAGACGTGTTCATAAATACTGGATCTACAGGACTGTCATAGAAGTTCAAACTGGGGTGCTGTTTAACTGTAGTGCTCACTGGACACGTCACGCTAGAATCTTAAGACAAACTTCGATAGAGTTATTTCTGCCGTCAACTCACATCCGTCATCCTTTTCGCTGCGACAGTTTCGCATGAAACTGCACCTCTGTAAAGCCTCCATAGAAAAAGAAAGTTGGGAAACTTTGTTTCCGACTCTTTGTTTGATAGCTGGACACGTTTAAACAGACAAATTGCGTCGGTTTATCCATATCGCCTTCTGGTAGGTTTTTTCATGGTAAGGTTTCCCGGTAGAATCTTTAAAGTAACGTGTTAGGAATTATGATGCCTTGATGAAAATCTAAGGATAATTTGACATCAAGTTAGGGTGTCCTGAGGGATTTGCGACTTTCCGTCTTTTATGGCGTCAGCTGTGCACCACATGGGGACACCCCAGATTGACATCAAGATATCTTTAGATTTTCACAGACTCACTTTAAGTTTCTAATCAAGTCCCTTTCAGAATTTTTACGAGACATTTTCTGAAAAAAAAAAGCACTGGATTGTCTTAGCCTTGGGGAAGATATTGTGGAAACGTCGGAAGACAGACCAATTTGGAGAACTTTAGAAGGTGACAAAGACAAGAAGGATACATGAAAGAGGAGGTGAAACAAGGTTTAGAAAGAGTCAAAAAGAGTCACTCTGCAGTTTGAGTGTATTCACATCGAATTCAGCACGACTGTGGTCAAATAGGGTGAGCGATGTGTATCCAACCGATTGTTGTAATATAACAGAATACGACGTTTTTCAGTCGAGTTTTATTGCTCACCGTTTCGGGCGCCTCCGACAACTTTCATCAGGAGCGAAATGGTCGAAATCACAGACGTGAAAACTGATGCTAACTGACACCAACATTGAAACAATCAAAATTCTGAGTTAATCTGATTGGTCAGGTTCATTGTGGGTCTGTGCTTTGCGCTGAGTTGGTTGGACTGCATGTGCATGCTGAAGTTTTTTTCTTGTCCAGAAGGCAACTGATTACTGGTCGTCAATCCGGTCGACTTGCTGGTTGAAAATGAATATACAGATCTTCGGCATAGCGGCGTTCAGCGTATCGTGGCAAGTTGGCTTGATACTGGTTTGATAACAGAGTATCACGTGGCTCTCCGTTAGGGTCTGAGGTGCTATTGTCAAGTCTTCATCAATTTTATGGGGTGAAACACATGTTGGTCTTTTGTGTTTATTGATTGGTACACCTGGTTGTCGGCTTGTTTCGCCCATGCATCCCCGCACCGTACTCTACAGACGCAATCAGCTTGATCACCTGCCTGTGAGGACCTTTGGTGCCTATTGTAAGCTGTAGTAGGATCGTGCGTATAGTTCCAGGTGTCTCGTTCCTATACGGTATCTATACAATCGTTTAAATCGCCTAAATGTTTTCAGTTGGTCTTATATTGTCCCGCCTGATCGTGTTCTAATTAATGACGTAGGATGACCATTCCTTCTCAGCCCTGTATGGACGCTCCAAAACGCATCGCTTTTGAGGCCTTTTCCGCGCAAAGCTTATTTACTCTACCCATCAGCGGATTTACCACTATTCTTTTCATGTAGATGGGATGACGTGATATAAGTCAGATAACGAATCTTTTCTGACTTTTCCTGACTGATTCAGGTCAATATCCACTTGAAATTCGAAAGGGATTTGTCGAACCACAGCTGAACGATAAAGCCTTTTACACCTAAGAAACTAAGTTCGGGTCGTTTTTAAATATGGGACACGATCGCCTCCTTAATTGAGCTATAATGTTTTTCTGTCTGTTACAACTAATTACAATTACAATCAACCCATCCGTCGAGGAATATTTGTTAACTTCTAACGTTTCCCGGTGGAGTCGGAGTAACTAAATTCCTTCCAGCATTCGTCTGCTGAACCCAAAGAAGCTTGCTGATGACACTGCACCCTTCTTGATTGTTCGGTCTGATCCAGCTGTTCTTGCTTTTGCCGTAGCTGTCGTCATGGTAGTTACAGCTGCTTCAACCACCCTCCCCCCAGTTCAGCTGTCAAATCGCTCCTCTCGGGTAAGCGGAACATGAGTTAGTAAGCCACCAAGCTATTGTGTGAAGACTCTCGGAGGTACATGTGTATAGGTGAATAGTCAAAGGCAGAGCGACCAATAACCAACTGACGAGTCAGTAGGTGCAAAACATGCGATTGGACAGCTTGCCGCTTTACTTATCTGGTATGCGCTGGCACGCGTGAACCATGTGTTTGTGTGTGTGCGTGTTTATGTGCGCTGCGTGTAGACACAAGACTGGCTGTCTGTTGTCTGTCCAACAGTCGCACCATGTTTCAGCATCAGGGAGTAACTCCTAAACCTTTCCAGGACTAAAAAGAGCTTACCGGGATACCTGACCCGGTCGACTTAACAGTCACCGATCAATGTTTTTTTTCTCCACCTTTCCAGGCGCCTTGTCCAGCATGGATGGTCGTGAAGCTTCCGATCAGGTCGTCACACAAGAAGCGCACGCGCGTAGACCCAAGGATTCGCATTGGTAGCCGTGCGCGATTGGTTGAGCATGCTGAAAGTATACGCACTTTTTTCGAAGAGTTAGGGGAGTCTACTTTCCGACACATCTGATGCTGGTAAACCAGTGAAACCATAGTGACTATTAAGTTCGTGTAATTTACCCCCCCCCCCCTAGACGGACTGAATTGGTTCATTGGATCATATGGTTATCTTGGAAGGGCTCGTTCTGCAAGAGGTTTTTAGAATGTAACTTATGACGGCAGCTTATTCGGAAAAAAATGACACCACAACAACGTTTTTGCCGGATAAAGACGCATATTCTTTGTGACAAAAGATTTCGGACGGAAAAAGTGATAACTGCGGCTGGGATTACTCAAGTAAGAGCTATTCTAGGAAGCCTCTCAACGAACTGAATGCAAATATAAAGCCTCACGTTCACATCCCTCGTTTGAACAGCCCTCCTCTCCTGACGCAATTATTCTGGTGTATCCATATCAAAGTGGGAAAGCACCGGACCCGTGTTTCACTCTCTTCAGCGGTGTATACCCTTGGCCGTGTCGGGGTTTCAACTCCACCACTCCACCAGCGCACGATAGACGCAGCCGAACTACCACGTGTTCACGCTTGAGCAATGTGATTGGTCCGCCTGACGACCCGAACACCGACCCAGTAACTGTCCTGGTTGTGTCGATCGATTGATCCGCCTGTCAGGACATCCCAGCTACGTATTGCCAGGGGCAAATTTTGATGAGTTATAGGTGGTTGCGAGAATCGGAGAATTCACGCGTCCATAAAGCGCTGGTTGTCTCGCATGTCAGATGTCCGGAGTGCGAACCTCGGCACGGTCAAAAATATGCGCTGCTGCTGAACTCTAATAAGAGTGAAACTCAGTCTGGACTCACCAGAATAATTGCTTCGGGACAGAAGGACGACTGTCTAAACGAGAGTGATGTGGACGTGAATTCTACAAGTCCTGCAACCAACTACAACAAATATATAAACTCAATTTCTCTTTTTCAGTTGATGAAAACCTGAAACCACTGGAGAAGCGATCTAAGCGGACAACTTTCATGTCGAATAAAACTGATAAGGATGTCATCCATTTCTGGACGTTAGTCGACAACATGACCAAGCGCGTCGCTATACGCGGGCGATTTTGCGAGAGAAATGCGAGCTGGTCAAGCCTTAGCTTATAAGGTTTTGCTTTACCTACTAAATTGGCTGATAAAGAAGTCGTGTAGTCTAACAATGGATAAGTACTTCACCAACTCCGTTTTATCTCGACGCTTATGGCGTCAAACATGATTGTAGGCACTGTTTGTTCACATCCCAAAGGAATGCTAATAGAAGCCGAAAGTAGAAAGCAGAAGTAATGAGAAAGCATCTCAATCTGATTGACTCATATGACGAAGTGCTTGTAAACCATCAAGTTCCGGGACTTTCCTTCCAAATTTGCGTAGAAATTAAAAGGTGGGACCGAAAAATGAGAAGATACCGATACCTACTATGTATTCTAACACCCGACACCTGTCAACAAGCTCGGTAAATATAGTTATTACTATAGAGGAAAATGTTGGTGGCTCAGGTAGCGTAGATGGTCGTTGGTTTGTTCGCTGAGCTGGGCAGTTAGATTGCAATCACATTACCCAGCTCAGCAAACAAACCAACGACCACAGTTGTTACTGCTCCATGTAGGTGCACCTTCTTGATGTGGCGGCAATGAGTTCATGACTTATTCACAAGGAAGCTTTGGGAGTGCAGGTATCGAGAAGGGGTCTCATTCTGGAGCTGGTCTGAAGAAAGCAAGCAAAGATCCCTTCCGGGAATGCAACAACTGATCGCATCTACAGGACAGAAATATGAACGCCTATCAACAAGTAGACAAGTTTGTCTTTAGTGTACATACGTGTAGCATTGTGATTCAACACAGAGAGATTACCGGCAGTCACTGATCTGATATTTTCTGGAACTATAGTACTTCTGACAGATCCAAACAATCCGTAGGCATCGAAATACTCGCATAAAATCCGCAAGAACGCTTAAGCTACATCTTACAGTGTTTATCTCATGGTCCAGGTCACCGATTAGCTTGCACCCGGCATCGAACGATTCGAGAGAAACCTATCTACCGGCTGAATTAAAAAAATGTGGTAAAAAAGCTGCCACAAGTACATTGCCCTATTTTCCTCTACTGAGTACATGTGGTCTCCCGGCAACTCCATGAAAGTGAATTGGTTGCTTCCAAAGTAGATTGCCACAAATAGTTGAACAATAGTAGGGTTAGCGAAATACACTCATTTCCAAACTAATTTGGTTTTCCAGGCAACTGGAAACATCACAAACGTGAGATTCATCTGGGTTCCAGGTGAGTCTCTCGCAAAACCAAATTAGTTTGCAAATGAGTGTATTTCGCTAATTTCGTGCAATTTGGGTTCAAGTAGAACATAAGGTTGACGGAAACTTGGGGACTGTGCCTACCCGATGGGCCCCAAGAAGGGTGAAACCGGTCGTGGGCTGTCGAAGAATTTTCACCAACCTTATGAGTAGTGTATTACGTCTATAGGAGTGAGAAGTAATCAGTCGAGGAGCCAGTCAACACGTGACCGCGTGATGTGGATTCCATGAGTGAAGGACGGGTGGCGCTATATCCTGCCCGAGTGCGAGTTAATTCTAATGCTTCTCCGCTGCTCATGGCCGAGCGGTTGTGTTCATGCTACTCGCCAGGGGGTCACGATTTCGAAACTGCCTGCAGCTTCGTGTGATGCTTACTGCTGATGGACCCAATAAGGGTGAAACGGCTATACAGTGGTTCTCCGCTTTTTAGCATAGATTGGCTTCTTTTACAGGACGAAATTTCCATTGAAAATCACATGCTGGTTGGTTTCGAGGTTGTTCTTACTTCCAAAAACCGGATAACAGTGGAATTTTTCCAGCGCTCCTTCAGAGGGCTCACTACAGTACGAAAGACTAAAATCGATGGACAAAATAGTAAGATATCATATAGTACGGTACTTGGTCACAAAAGATACACATTATTCCGACGACACGGGAGTCTGAAGGTGCAAGTGTGGGTCACATGTTCCGTGTGGGATTGTCCAAAGTGAACCAAGAACTTCAACAAACAGTTTTTGCTAGCTGATACCAGTGTAGCGGTGGATACTACTGGTGAGGCAAGCGAACAGTATGTGTTTTCTCGTAACTCCGCCTTGATCTAATGGAAGGAGTGGACTGGGGTCACGGAAGCTGGGCAGTCGATGGCAAGGTCCGTTTGTCGTTACCGACCGCCAGGGGAATGTCTATACAATTCAAGACGATCGGGGATCGAAAAGGGTAAATGGGACTCAGCTTCGGAAGTGGCATGATACACCCGAAAAGCTGCCGAATAGACCAGCTGCCGGAGCCGACCTAACGGAGGTGAGTGAGAATCGGTGGCATGCAAGTGACCTTTAAAGGCGGAAGGTGTGTAACGGTGGATACTACTGATGAGGCATGCGAGTAGTATGTGTTCTCTCGTAACTCCGCCTGGATCTAATGGAAGGTGGTATTTATTACGGAATTTGTGGAACTGCTTTGAAGCATTCGTTTACAATTGCGTGATAGTCAATTAATATCCAGGAGAGTTCAAGAAGACGCGTTCAAGAAGAAGACGGATATTCAGTTTTCTAAAAACAACGTGCAGATGAGGGTTTGACTTTCCTATGCAATAGTCTGTAACCGTTTAGTTGGAAGCACGCGATATCTGGCCACTTTAGAATAGCGTCCTGATACCCGGTAAATCGGTCGGAATGGCCGACTGACTCCTAGCCCGTGGTCAGCACTTTCGCTGATCCGCTGTTAAAAAAAGGCACGTAAGGCTCGCGGACACTTTCAGAGAGACGCCTGATTCACTCGGCAACCCGCTCTACACGAACGAGTAAAGTGGTGTACCTTGGATGTCGGCAACTAATCCTTTGGTCTGAACGAAGACGATCCTTAAAGTGAAGTTGATGCAAATGTCAGCAACGTCATAAGAAACTGTTACGGCTTTGGTTAAAAGAAGGCCAGGTATTTCGACAGTGATGCCGCCTTTAAAAGTACACCTTTTCCTTTGCTCATATGTGCCTCTCTTGTAGGTTTACAGCAGTAAATCTACGGAGGCAGCCATCCTAAACAAACAGATCAGCGGAGAAGGATAGATCACTTTGAATAGTGTCTTCAGTGAAGATATTTCTGTCCTCGTTTTCTAGATAGCGAACAAGATCTCGTTTTAGTTTGAGTGTAACAAAATGTCCCATATTATCTTACAGGATACCCTTGTTTGTACCGACACATCTTGTCCACTAGTAACAAGAACATTCAGGAAACGTAGAACCTAATTTGTATCCCTTTCCAGCGTCAACGTCCTATTTACCTATGTGGCGTTAAAACCATCCAGAATCTCGTCCTCTTTCTCACTGTGTTCCATAAGACATAATATGTCGTCTACATGCCAGCTATAAAAGACGAACATGAGGATAGGTTCCTCCTGCACATCATCCTTCAGCGAACTTGTGAACATATGCATGAGTAACGAACTTGGTGGCATGTCCATAGTCACACCATCTTTCTGATGATGAAGCTTGTCATCGAACCGGAATTGTAGATCTCATATGCACACCGGAAATAGCTTCTATTGATCTTCGGTAGGAGTCTTTATCTCTATCTGGATGTCATGCACATAGTCACAGAGATACCGAACTGTCTCTGGCAGGAGGGTGTTTGTGAAACACGAGGCAACACCAAGTGAGCACACATTTTGGTTGGTGAAATTAGCATTTCTGACGTTAGTTTAACCGTGTCCTGGTGACATTAAAAATATCAGTGAGCCACCTAACCAGTGTGCTATGAGAAGTTGTACGTATCTAGAATGGGTTTCAGTGGAAGTCCGAAAGTATGAAGTTCGCGTAGACCGTATGGTCGCGTCATATTGACCGTGGTTAGTCGAATCCATTCATATGTCGAGGAGCCTTTGACACCGTTCTGCCCCAGGTATCCGATGCAGTAAGAGATGGGTTTCTCGTTGGCGTGTACCGTGTGCTTCCCATGCGAGTGGATTCAGTTTTTGCGGAATAATTCGTTTTTACCTTTGTTGTTTTTAGAATAAACTTACAGAAAATGTCTCTCGTTCATACATTTTATCCCGGTCTTCACGAATGTGATAAAACACCATTGTTTTGGCTGGCATAGTGCCCGTCAGGTGCTTGTCCAGTCGCATCGTGTGTCAGGTTGGTCACCCAGATGTTTACGGTTTTCCTTCTCTGTACTATCGATCATATTCTCTTCATCCGAAAGACAGACAGACCAAAGGACATTAACTCAATTTGGTTATTTCGCTTGAAACCTACCGGACATCACCATGTCCACCATCGGCCCTGCGCAGTTATGCATCAGCTGCACTCGCTTGAGGCAAGCATATCTGCACACACACTAACAGGCGAACCTATGAGGAACGGTAAAATTCAACTCACAATCGATGAGGACGGAACCGACCGATATATGGACGGGTAAGTGAGTGAATGTGTGTGGGAGCGTATTGCCCAATGGGATTAATGCACGCGCCCACATAACACGTGCACTCGTGTGAACGGGCGCACGGGGAAATTTCTAGCCCTTCCTACTCACCACCCCCGCTCCCGGCTTCCCACACTATGGGCGGAATCGGTTGGATGAGACCTAATCCATTCTACTGTGGAACGAAATAGTCAGGTTCACTGGTACTTGCATCAAACCGAATTGTGACATGTGAACAGAATCCAACGACATACCTGCTAGAAATTACACTCAAAGGATTAGCATCTATCCATCCGGATGTAATTCTATAGCACAGAGTAGTTTGTTCGTTATCCGGCGTCAGGGCTAATAAAACAGTCATGATTTAGTTGTTGCCAACTGGTGGTTTTCCTTTTCTGAATGATCCGGGGGTTGGATTATATGCAATCGCGTACTCAAGGTGGATGATAGAGTGAAACAGATGGTTGATGCATGAGTTGAACAACTTGAACTTTACGACTTCATGGGCACAGTTCTGTCCAACTCTTCATCCGCGGCACATGTGGAAACCAAAAGCCATCAGTTCCACAATGAGTGTTACCTCAATGATCGCGCCAGTTTAAACGACCTATCAGATCACTTGTACCCGAAACGATTACTGAACAGGCGAAGTTCCAATGACTACGGCGATTCAAGTTTACTCGAATTCTGTTCTTCTAGAGTGACGCATAACGGATGTATTCGGAATTCCACTTACCAGCCAGAAGGCTTGAGATCTAGACAAACAACCTTGCTGGCCACCCCTATTGCACCCGGCTCGACGGGCTTGAAACGGATCATATTTCCAGGCCTGTCGAAAAAAACGAAACCGGTGAACCCAGCCGTAACTGTTCGTAAAGCGCAACGTTCTCAGTCTGGTACCGCGACTTTCAGGGATCAATGTGAAGAGACAATGGGCCCGGTGACTCCGTCCATCTTCCGGAGAAGATCCAGAGGAAATTCCTATTTTTCAAACTACCCCCACCATCATGAAATGAGGAATAGTGGAGTCAGCTTTTCAGCTGCCTTAGAGGATTCCGAGTACCAGCAATCGCAACATGAAGTCGACGCCGTTCAACCATACACCGACGAAAGACGAGGGAGCTATGCCAATGGCGGCCGAACTGGTACACCTTACTGCGGACCACATGACAGTCTTAAGCCCATGTGCACAGCATGCAAACATTTATCGATTTCGTGTTACCAGCCCAGCCCCGTAGAAGCCAGTCTGAATGCAGAGCCATTTGCTGGACTGAACTCACACATTCATACGTCAGACACTGTTCAGCCACCGCGACACGTACACTTCAATTCACGCCGTCAGTTTTCAGAACCAAATGCATTTATGCAAATGTCCCATGCACCATGTGTGACCTGTCTGGAGCTGCTGAATCAAGTTCCACTGGTGAGGACCAGTCCACAGCGGCCAGTCTCGAATTGTGAATGCCAACATGATATGTATATTGAAACCGAGAGAAGGGTTAATCCAGTGTGCGATTCATCTGGAAGGATCCATCAACTTCAACGATGTGCTTCGAGCCATTCCACAAGCAGACGATTTATAAAAGGAATGCCTCACAAGCACAGTCCACCTGATGGTGGTACCGCGTCATCCGGAAACCATCCCTATCACCATTCGATTCCAACCCATTTGGGAAATCCTCGAATAGAGTGTTCTCCATCCTACCGCCGTGACAAGAAACCGTATGCTTTTTTCTCGCAGCTTTCGATCAACGCTGCAAGCCCGACCCGAGTCGTTGGATCACCCCATCCAGTCATTGCACACCGAGTTCAGTCGTCTGTCCAACCCTCTCCTGCTTCCAATCGTATTCCAGCAGTACCAGAGGAGCCACAAACGTCTTTTGGTAAATCTCGAGAATATACCGGTATACACAGACGAAATACAACCGTTGTGGAAATATCTCCAATCCTGCCAGCGAATGAGCCTGGAATCGAGCCTAAAGATTTTAGCTGGGGTAAGAACCTTACCAAGTCCTTATCTTGCTATGCACTCAGGTTTTTCAGTCAGCATCACCAAGCGAACAGCTTTCGTTCTCGAGCGGTGGGAAAGACGGACAGAGAAAATTTCCCTCGAAGCATGATTCCCAGACTCAGGGCTGAAAAGGGCAAACGAAAAGTTTTGGAAAAGTCTCAGGATAAGAAACAGCCTGGCATTTCAGCCCAACCGAAATCTGGACACGAAAAATGTCAGGTAGATTGGGATTTAGAGAGCTCACAAAGCACACTTTGTCAAAGCGTACCATGGTGTGACAGTCGACCTGTAGTACTTCCTAAAAACGCCCCTTCTCAAGCTTGCACAGAAGCACATAACCCAGCTGATGTTGAAGAAAAAAGGGTATCAAATTCCAACCAACTAGTACGTAACAATCTCCCTAAACTATATCTTTCCGAATGTCAGGGGCACCAAACTGAACACTGCCTGATCCCGTACTCAACCACCTCCTACTGTGGTTTTAAACTCGAATGTGATTTGGCCAGCCAGTGGATGCGCAAAGAAGGTCGGTCGACTCACTATCGCGCACATTCTGTGGATCCTAGACAAACTGGTTTCAAGGCTAGTACCAGTGAACTGCTACGATGTTTATCGTTTTTTGTTGTCGCTAGACTTCAGCTGGCCTCCTTGAATACATCGACCAGTAGGACTCGATCAAATCGTCTACGTTTACTGCAGCCAAATATTATTGTCAACTGGATTCGCGCAGTCGATCGGGCATTACTGGTTCAAGGTTGGTCAGAACTGGCATTTATGAATCCGGCGAATGTTGTCTTCTTATTCATGATGCTTAAAGACTGTTTGAAATGTGCCGTCAACTCTGAACGTGAGCTCCACACCATTGTAATGGCCTGTCTTTACCTGTCTTACTCTTATATGGGTAATGAAATTAGCTACCCTCTCAAACCATTCCTAATCGCAGAAACCAATCAGTTGCTGATGGAGAACAACAATGGCAATCGAAAGGTCTTCGATAGTGAGAATGCACTCCTAAACGGTTTCGAGGGTTCTATTCGTGCAAAAGTCATAGACCAAGTACGCAACCGATTCTGGCAATATTGTTTACGCATTATCAACGCCAAATCCCAAGATATGTTACACGTCAATGCAGATTCATTACGATTTACTGAGTTATTTAGCGAACTCAAATCCTACGATTCCCTGATTTCGCCAGTCAGTGTACCGGTTCGTCTGTCAAGCACACCCAAATAGCTGTTAGCTGATTACCTCCGAAACACTGAATTGCAACAAACCCACCAGACTCTCATGGCTGTATATGTATATAACTACAAATACGGGCAGACAAACAAACAAACACACACCTACATGCTTAATACTGGATTTATGAATATGTTCATCTCGAAACGAATTGAACAACCTAGTTGACATTTCGACCGTAAGTTGACAGCGAAACTTGTTAATGCGCCTGTCTTTCATTTCTAGTTTGTACGAGACCATATTCAGATTTTAGCCCTCTTTTTTTCTTTTTTTCTCTTTCCCTCTCTATCTGTTTCTCTCTTAAAACACCACCGTCACTATTAGTCCCTCGTCTCCATGTGATCGAACTCGAAACAAGTTCACTTTGGTCTTTCTTGACTGGATCACGCACAACTCACGTGACCGTAATGAGAAGTTAATTCGTCTCGTCATATTTCCGCTATTGTGAAGAATGAAGAAGAGTCGACTATAGAGATACATTATGGAGAACAGTTAATAGACTACTACCTCACCTATCCTTGACCACAGATCATTATCGCTCACCTGCCGAACGAGCCTAGCCACTTTGCGCCATTCAGGTTACTATCCGCCCAGTTGGTGATAAACTTCATCCACCGATTCTTTGTTTTTGTGTGTTCGTTCATTTGTTACCTGACTCTATAGTGTAAAAAAAACTCATGTACACTAGCAGATTAAATTGCTTTTTATCTCCCGACTATCATTTTCCGCAGGAGCACCACTCATGAAAAACCATAGGACAGCCTATACAACTTCTTACCGCCCAGTATTTACCAACCTAAAGGAAATTGGAAAGTTTAGTTACGATAAGGATTTTAGGACATCCAATGGTTGCCACTGAAGCCGCTGGTATCAAATAATCTTGAGAGAATGCGGAAGGTAAGTAGAGCGATATTCTGCGAACGGCGCCCCCCCCCTGCTTGTGAAGTTCCCCATAATAATGGTGGTCAACATACTGAATACCCGGAAACAAGTCGCTTGGCATCTAGAGCATGAAACAATAAATTATAAGCTCTGTAACTTCGACGACGACACTGTGTTTCTTGCACTGGCTGTCGTTAGCAGCTTCCCATTTGTTGGGTAGTGAAGTCTTAATTCCTACCCAAATTTTACACCTTTAAGATGCGCCAATACATCGGTTCTCAACTAAGGGCCTGGGCCAATACAGCTGAATTAACAGCCACACACTGACTAGATCCCACCTTCAAACGATGTGGTGCAGTATTTATAAGTCATAGAACTATGCCTAAGTTCAGTCGTCAAAAGAGTCAATCGATACCATGGATGAGTATCGAAATTGACCAGCAGAGCTAAACTCAACATTCGAGCATACTAGGTCGGCATAGCTAAACAGCTATCAGTTTGCATGCCAAATAGTGTGCTTCTTGATTTCCGAAATTAAGTTTTTCCTCTTTTAGAGGTTAGTGTGGCCAACTGCCAAAGTTTCAGCCTTTTTTGGGAACTTGTCATTCCACCCATCAGTCAATGAGGAATTTAGCGTCACCGGAAAGAAATGTATCCCTTCCAGAAGGGCTACTTTAGAGGGAGAAGTTTCTTTATCGCGTGTAGGTTCCTATTCACAAGCACGAACTTGGGGGAGGGACCTTCATGCCTCTCGAGTTACCGGATACAGGAGAAATTAGGTATCCCTAAACGCCACGGAAAAATTGGCATTTTGCCCAAAAAATGTTTGAAACTCTTGACCTGATTCATTTAATCAGAAACCCTGTCGTAGAGCTTTGTGCTTCTTAGTCACTGCATGGAAGAGGCGCGTCATTACAAAGTGGTATTCCAGGGGACAAAGTTATGGTTGCAACAGAGCCACTTCAGCAGTCGGGGAATCTAATAAACTTCCAAAACATTTCAGACGAACAGTGTCAACGAATTAGCTGGGTAGATAAAGTGACTTTGATCTAAAGTGCCTCCAACTGCGAATCCACTTGGAGTTGAAGGGAAAAGCTCTCCAAGTTCCTTCGCTGATTATCTCATTACAATTAGTATATATCAACACGAGCACAAGGATAACCTAGGAAGAACACTTGCATTTGTTCAGACTATCCATTTGTCTCAAGACAGTGCGTGGATCGGGGTGCGACTTCCTTCCCTGACATCTGGGTTGTAAACTCCTATGTCCGAGTGAGCCAGCAGTGCTTCGGCCCTCGTTCTGTCAATAAAAGAGTACCACTGTCAAGAACTCGATTTGATTCCTTGCTTTGAACTGTATCACAATACAGACTACTTTATTATGGGGAGGGGAATCCGTAGCTTCCGAAAAGAACCTACGAAGTGATGTCCATTCCTCCGGTGTTCCTACCTTAGCAAAGCACTTTGTGCGTCTTGATCGAGATTGAACCTTGCAAGTAAAGTCAGTCAATGATTAAGATCTATGGAGCTGTTTTATCTTTGTTGGGAATCATCAGAAGTGCATGTCTCGAAAATGTCATGGGTGGCTCGAGCCCCCGACTTCCTGACACACACCGTTCGGTCACAAGTGGTTGATCAACAGCATGATTGACTGACGCTGAGACAGGATATAGCGCCACTCAGGCTTCAGTCACGCGATTCACAACAAGTGGTCATGTGTTGACTGGCTGCTCAAGTGATGCCTTTTCAGAAAGAAGGCTCATGCAGCTTGTGAGATGTTTTCCTCTCAGTGAAAATTACTCATAGTTGCAAGCTAGTATGAGGATATTACGAAATTCAACCGGGATTTCATTATGTAAGTCAAGTCAAGTTGTGCTGAAAGGCAGGAATGCACTGGGCAGCTCTTTCAGCATTGCTGGTAATCGCTTCAGCAGTGCATATGTCACGAGTCTCTTGGGAGATTTTTTGCGTTACTGTTTGCCGAGCCGTGCCCATCCTGGTTGTGGTTAGTTTGCATCATCCTTCGTAACAATGAACTTATCTTGGAAAAGTCCAATTCTGTACTATTGATAAAATCGATGAAAACTCTGAGTAGAACAGTATCCTTCTTTGGGCTCATTTGGTGGGTCTAGTCCCGTTCGGTTCGAAAAAACATGCGCATCAATTTCGCCGCACATTTTTACTTTCCCCTGGAAAAATCCCCAAGTCTTGCCTCCAGAAATCGATTAAAATCTACATCCAGCAGTGAAACGACCGCTGTTACGTTACAATTATCCACTTCAAGCAGGGACTGGTGGGTCAAACAGAGTTCACAGAAATATCTTAGACTGCACTATCCAAGAGATGTGGACAAAAGTCGGACCAACAAAAGTAGACCGGCAATGAGACTCGCCATCAAACGGGACTTTTTGCCTCAAGTCATTTCGGGCAACGCGTGCTGTGTGGCGATATCTACTGAACTCTACTGACCTAATTAACTGAAATCGTTTTTGAAGAAATAAACAGATTTGGCTGTTGACGTTAGGTAGTTTGGCACGATCCGAACGTACAAGGTTCCGCAACCGACGGAGGCAAAAGAAATGCTACCACCCATAGCGACCACCATACCAACGCTCTTCGCTCAGGTCTCCTGGGGTTCTCCCGTCGAAAGGATCCTGAAATGCGGCTGACTCCTAACTGCTGCGGCAGTTGCGTTTTATTGTGGCACCATGTCACGCGATGTTTTGCAGTCGAACGTACCCGTCTGATAACTATCGTATTGTTAATTGGTGGATGGTTCAACTTTACCAGAGATCGTGTCCGTATATCTACTCTTCTGGTAAAGTCTAACGCAACAGCCTTGTTTTGGTAGGTTGATAGTTTGAGTAGCTGAAGGCGTTTACATTTGTCGTCAATTCGATCAGCGTAGGATATAAGGGCTTTATCATTCACAGGGTACATACTGAGTCCGTTGTTGAAGTGCTTGGAGTGCTCCGTTGCTCCCACTTTCTTCGTGAGCATCCAGTAATTTCCCAGGTGACCAATCCTGAGAATAATTCAAGTTTATTGCCTGTGGTCTATCTTTTGGGTATCCTGGTACGACTTAGCTGGGTTCACATGCATTCTGCTCGGTAAGCTCTTCACAACTGTCGAAGAGAGTGATAAACATCGTTGTCAAAAATTGTTGTATAGCGGGTTAAATTAACTGTGTTCGTCTCTAGCGGATTCCGAACAATTTGCCTATCAAATCCCGAAAGCATTTGAATTAACTGATTAATCTTGTTCCGCGTTGGGCGGGCTCCCTCAGGATCGTTGACTAATTAGATGAAACACCTGACTATTCACCAATAATCCGATTGTAAGGGTGGATCAAAAACTGGTTGAATCAATTTCCACACTGAGTTGTACAAAAGTTCAGATCAGGTCAGAAGTTCGGATAACTGTAGTTTTATTGTTACCAAATCTGAATGGCGCCGTCAATCTGGTGTGACTTACGAACATGATTAGGTGACCTCCAGTTGTGGCTTCAGTTAAGCAAACTGGAAATGAGCTTTGCTTCTCCTCTCTTTTGTTCGTAAGTCCACCGAGTAGAATCACTGACCAGTGCCACATGATAAACATTGTGAGAGAGACAGACGAAGCTCTAGAAGTTCTCAGTACTGAAGATGCTGTTTGTTTACAAGATTGATGTCATTTTGATGCACAATGAACGTGAGTTGGATGACGGATGACAGCTATCAAGACAGCATAGCTTAGAGCTTGCTAGATAGACACCTTTTGCATAACTTTGCATCAACGCATACTTGAAAACACCCAAATTATTGCGTCTAAACACATGGACATGTTCGCTCTTAAGCAATGCGTCTCCATTTGACTTGGAATACTGGCGAGAAGGTCAAGCGAACAACACAACCAGGACAGTTGCTGAGCTGGTTGTAAGCGATTAAGGGATTTGCAGGCTTCGCATTCTCACCACTTCCTTTAGGACAGTCCTCCTACTGTCCTGCTTCAATTATTCTCGTGAGTTCACACCCCAGACTAGAGGGAGTCCAGGGGTTCAAGTCCCGACACAGCCAGTTACGTGCACTGTTATTGACCTAATCAGAGCACCTCAAGCGAGAGTGACGTGAATACGGACTGGGGTATTTCAACAGGGTAACGAAGTTCTGAGTAGAATCCTGTCGATCGGTATTGGGTACAGTGTCTGCACTGTTACCGACTGCGTCACATTACTGTTCGTTTGAACAATAGGACAGTGATGGTCGTGTCTAGACAGTTCGGGTGGCCGAAATAATCCATAATATGCACTGGCTGAATGAGCTGATTTTGGTCAAGCTTACTCTCATGAGGGGGATGTTCTCCCTAAGGGAAACACAATAGTGAAAAAGCCGGGACCAAAGGAAGTCGTTCTTGTTTAGGCTTTTTTCTGTAAGGGGGACCCATTGTAGGTTATTACGACGCTATTCATAAGGGTTATTTCTATATATATATATATATATATATATATATATATATATATATATATATATATATATATATATATATATATATATATATATATAATACCGGTGCGTTTGCCAGTTTATTTGTGATAATACTGCATTGTGAAATTTAACTCCACTTTTTGTCTTTTATCGTGAAAATGCGTGCTCATACCTCGTTTCCATGTTGTTCTTCGGGCACATTTTTCCAAAAACTTCAGTTTTGACGTGTGCTCAAGGACAGCTCAAGTCAGCTGACCTCTAATGGACTCACGTGAAAACGACTTACATATCTATCAAGCAAGGGCGGACAAATAGGCTCTGATCGATAAATTAGGTCATGTGGTTTGGAACCATGCAATCTTTGTGACAGGAAAGTGCAACGTGCGAAACGCGCCCAAGATAAGGTTAGAATGACAGATTCAGCTGACATTCAGTTAAGTTTCCATAACACCCTTCACATACGTGACGTCCAAATAGGAAATAAAGTTGCTAGAAACATCTACCTGAACAGCCCCAAGAAGGGTAAAACCGTTAATGGACCATCGGCTGCCTCAACAACATGTTATGCAAACGCTGACCCTGTGATGTTATGTTACCGTTTGCGAAGTTTGGCTGTTGTGCTGAACGAGCTCCACTAACTTCTTCGGCAAATGTTTAGGAATCTGCTGAGAAGGAAACCGATTAGTTTTCTAGATGTACCTGGAAATGAATTGGTGGGCGAAGTGAGATGGGAATGGAATGGGCAATATATAGATCTGAATTGAATCATCTTCTTCTTGGCGGTAAACAATAGACGCAGTAATCGACTTTTGTATGCAGGTGCTTCTGATCTTCATAAGCTACTGAGGAGAAGCTACAAAATTTTGAAACTAGCCACACCAGACTAATGAGAACCATATGGTATACTTTCGGCATCAGAGAAGCGAAACTTCGCGTGTATGTGGGTGTTTTTCAATAACTCTTCTGAGGATGGGATAGAATTTGCTGCAAATGAGCACAATGTTCCAGTTAGTCCATACTCCTGCATATCCGTGAATCACATGGGACCGCCGGAATGTGGTCCTCACTGGCAGAGGTTATAATGAGTGTGATACTAACTTGCACCAGCTGACTGCTTCTTGATTCTAGAAGTAGCTGAAGTTTGCAAATCTTTTTTACGCTCTTCTCACATCTTTCTCGGCTCTTGGAACAATTTCCCCAGTTTCGCACCGGCCTGAACTGCAATCATTCCACAACGAACTGATGAGACTTACCTTGTTGAGTCATCCAAACAATATGCGCTGTCTTTAAAGTATATGATTGTTAAGTTCAAAACAACCTGGTTACATAAAGGGTAGGTCCAGTGACACGAATGGTCATTCATCAAGTGTAATCCAACCTTAATGGTTCAATGTGTCTTTTTCTATTACACGAAGAGTTAGATCAACCGCCATTCAGACCGTGCTCCGTTTTGGGTCTTACATGTCCTTTGACCACAGCTAGGTCATTTGTCCCCAGTGGGCGTGTATTTTTTTGTAAAAAAGCACTGTAGTCTGCACCACTATTGCGTCAGTGACAAATGACATGGGTAAACCTGACCTCCGACTATCCCTCCCAGCCGTGACTGGATAGGCGTAGACTTTTCAGGGTGGCTATCATCGGCTTTTTCTTATACGAAGGTAGTGTGAGGAGATTTGGTAGTTTTCAATTGAGATTTCGTCCTGTTAATGAGGCCAGTCTTTGCTGAAAGACCAAGAAGCACTGTACAGCTGTTTCATCCTTATTGGAAATCCTCAGCTGTGTGAATCTCACGAAACTCAGAGTTCCAAACCTGTAAACTCTCGGCCAGTGGTTGAACACTTAACCGTGTGGCCACGAGCGGCTGATCAGCAGTGTGATTAGCTCTCACTTAGAATGGACATAGCCCCACTCATTTCTCAATCACGGAAACTATATCACGTGGTCATGTATTGATTGGCTTCTCCAGTGACGACTTCTCAGAGGGAAGTCCCATTCATCTTGTGAAATTATTCTTTCTCTGTGCTACTTATAGAGTGATGGTAGTGTGAGGAGATTCTGAAATTTTCCTTTGAGCTTTCGTCCTGTCAGTGAGACCAATGTACGTCCTCTCAAATGTTTCCTGCTAGGAAGATGAACAAACGTGCTTAGTCAAAAAGTAAATGACGGATGAAGTCGTGTACTGCTGGGAAATTGAGGATGAGTCCGGCGTAGCAGGACCAGATGCACTAATGACCCTATTTGAAAAGATTGCGTACTCCGCAAAGGTTTCCCTGACGAGTGTTTATTTCCAACGAAGCTGTTACCGCACACTGACAGGTATTGAACAACGCGAAGTCCGTTGGTCCGAGTTAAATCGGAATAAACTGGAAATCAAATTCTGCAGTATTGTAAACAGGGCATGTTGAACAGGATTGGAAACTTAACTCAAGTATAGGCCATCCGGGTCGAACGACCTCCAGAATGACGTAACACAGAAACCACATGAATCATATACAGTCAAACGACACAATGACCAGCACAGGATACCGTTTTAGCACATCAAGTGAAAAACTTGATTCGCTTTAACCAGACAAGATTAAATGTATGCGCTTCGAAAAGAATCTGCAGAGGACCATTCTGTGGTCACACAGGCTGACCTTTACTCACATGGAGTGAGTCCACTTGACGTGACACAATTTGCCCGCGATGCCCCACTCAGACGATGCTTGACTGCAGTGATCTCAGGTAACTCAGCTCAAACTGAGATGGTTCTCTCCATGTCAAGGTATAGTTATTTCAGTTAATCTTTACCGAGGCGGGAAGCACTAGACTCAGGTTCCGCTCTTATGAGAACTTATCTTTGGCCGTGCCTTGACTCGAACCCGAGACATTAGACATGCGATGTGAGGCTACTACCACTGGTTTACCTGCACATGCTGGATGCACCTGAAGTATCACGCCTTAGCGACCGAATGTGTTGTGCCCATTGCTGTTCAGTATCATTCAGTATTATTTTTACCATAGACATAGACCCTCTCTCTCAAGTGGACATTGACAGAGAACGCCAAAACTGCACCCAGGTGACAGGCGCCTTCTTAGAAATGCAGAGAAACGAAAACATCCTGCAAAAAATTTCAACTTTGAAGGGAAATGGGCCACTTTCACGAAAACTACAGCGTCGTCTGTTTTGTAACCTTCGTAAATTATGTCAAACCAGCAATTTCGACTTTTCACGACTTCAGAATCCGCTCCTTTGTCTTCACGATACCAAACGTGGATGACTATGTCGTATCTCGTAAAAAACCGCCACAGCATACGTTGTAAGCAAATCACTCGAGGTGGCCAATACTTTTATTCAATGTGTCCTACTTTTATTGTTGGGAGAACACCTGCCGACATTCTTGAGTGAACTGGGCAAAACCATCTCTAGGTTCTGTCTGCAGTAATTACAGTGACACGATATCACCGCTTTTATGTCTGTCTTTGCTACCGCCGTCCCGAAGTTTTGTTGTTCCTCTCGCTTCTTATTATATTATGAGCCCCTTTTTCTCTCTTCTCTCTCCCCGTTCTTTCTCCCCTTTTTCTTCGAGCGTTTTTGTTGGTCTTTTTTGTCCTTGGGTGTGATAACTTACCCTTTATCTTCCGCACACGGAATTAACCTTCTTTGTTTGCTTTGTCACGTAGCGCATTCAGTTCATTTGAAACATCGTTCACTTTCTTCAGACAGCGTGGAGTGCGCAACAACCACCAAGACAGAAGCCCGCATACGTACAAATTGTCATTACTGAGTTCATCGTCCACCAAAAATCAGATTACATCACTTGGCTTTCTCGATGGCTCAAACGAAGCCCCCATAAGAGAGTACCACTAGAAACTTGGCGTCTGTGATGTTTGTGTGTACTAGTACCCCGCAACTATGCTTGCTCCAATGGAGAAGAATGCCCTCCCGGTGAGCACCTGTACTCTGTAAGTAAAGCAGCGTGATGTGGACAGGGTGTGTGAACATATGTTCTCTCGATTCGGTTGAAAAAAACTTAAGTATCCATTGATCTTGGACGAAGTCGCCCTAAAAACGCAAGTCACTGACGGCCGAGCATCTGAGGGACTGTCTCTTCTGAAAATCGAACATAAGACAGGACTTATAGAACTCCCCATAAGTGGGGGTATACTCTCACGAGAGCTGCCTTCAATAAAGTCGTTATTCGCAACAGTTATCGTTCAGCTGAAAGACTATTCTCGAGGCTGTATATCGGCCTCAATACCTGATCACATGTTTCTCACTAACAAGATGCGCGAGTTCGGTCGACTCCAGTTAAACCACTTATATGATTGGTTAATTTATTATAATGACTTGAGGAGGAACGTAAAGCTTTACCGTGGTACAACTATACTAAACGGGTAAAGGTAATGATCGCCTCGGCTGTTGCAAGTGTCTTTTGACAGACCACTTGGAGCCACTAGGTGGCACTCAATAAGTTGCACTGAAACGCTTGGCCGGACTGACACGGTACTTGAATCAGCTGCGACCGCAGGTGTCACGCGTTCGACTTTACGGGTTCCGCTATAGGATGACAGATTCCCAGCCATTCTCTCAGGCAGACGCAAGGCGCGCAACCCACATAGTTCTCGCCACATTCGCAAACGAAAGAATAGATAAACAAAGAGAACTCGTGAGCTGGCACCTTGATATTAGTTTCGAGCATACGAGCACTACTGAAGTGAATCCTAAGTGGCGATGCACAAAATATTCCCCTTGGGGAAAGACTCAGTTGTTGTATAATAGCCTCGTAAGCTCTTCACTTTCCTAAAGGTGGCCTGCCATAATCGGTTTTCGGACAGGCGAAATTTCCTTCTTACTAGCCGAAAAGACTTGTACAAGCGGAAGACAGCACACGATGCTCAGGCGCTACAAAATCTCATGAAGATTACTACAGATCTAAACGAATGCGCACGTAGACAAGCCTGGTGGTAGAATTAAAACTTTACTTTTAGCCTTAGAATATACCAATACGAGCTCGACATAGCTCAGTGGTTAATGCGCCAACTTATGGACAGGAAGGCCCGTGGTTCGAACCTGACCTCTGCCTCTCAACTGCTCCTGTCTAGGCTTGGACAGCCTACCAGTATCTCAGCCCTCATGCTTTCATCAGGTGGCATGACATCTAAGCACCGAAAGGGTGCTATAGTTGAGCATTTATCGTCAGAGTTATGTACCAATACGTTCCCAGACCAGACAACAATTGCTGGGTTGTCGTTCCTTTTTTGATGTATTATACAAACTTCTCTTTGGCAAACTGACCTTGCTTTATTAAGACAGGAATGAGCATTGTATTGCAGATACGTGGGAGTTATTTACCGAGTCGTTAGAAGATATACGGCTGATTTTCAATCTTAGGTGTTGCTGGTAGATGAGCACCTTGCCTGAGAGTGAACCGTATGACTAACAAATGGGCTGCTAAGCACCTATAACCTAAAAACTCCGCCAGTATTTCAAAGCCTTCCTAATTCCGCTGCTACCTTTCACCAAAACGACGGTTTCTTCACAGTGACGAACAATAAACGAATGATACTTTATGAGAGTGGCCTCTCCAAACGACCATGGAGAACGAACAAAGTTGCTAGTTTTGGATGTTTTGGTCGAGTCATTGAAAGGAATTCCTGTACTGCATAATGGGACTATTAATGAGGATAGTAATGAAATATAATAGACCCTCTTAAATTTTCTTCTCGATTGCGGAAATGGATATGTTGTGGATCACCTTTCGGTAGCACGAAAGCTGTACCATTCTAAACCTAGTCATGGGTTTCTGTTGAACGACATACAAGTGTTAGCTAGGCAAGCATGTCAGTGGAATTGCGAATATTTCCCTCACATTGACTTTGCCTACTGTTGCTCCCATAGGGCACTCTGTTTAGTTATTACCAGGCTCGTTGCAGTAGAGCCCCGGCACGAGCGTCAATAGTCAGATGCCAACGGTGGATATCACAGACACAACTGTTCTTCTGCTGTGCTACTTATAAGTGGCCAATAAAAGCGCTGTTTATCCCAAACTCAACTGATGCAAAATTTCGTCAACCTAGAACCTTGTGGCCTTTGCCGGACAGGCCCAGTAAATCACAACATGTTTAGCACAGTACATATGGCCGATATAGTGTCCAAACATATTCCATCTCTCCAGCCTGTAGCAGTCTTCGATTTCTATTCGCACACCCATAAACCCGGTGGTCAGCAAATGGGCTGAATAGAGTGGGCGGAATTAACTCTAGTCTATAAATTGTGCTGCGGATGATCTTCATTAGTAAGCATAACTAACAAACTATTTGTTCTTTCAACTGATGGAAACGAAAGTAATTCGGTTTCGAGGCTTGGAAATATGCCCAGGTGCTTGATTTGAGCCTATCGTCTCGATGCTATGGCGGTACAATGTAAGTTAGCGGCGACGAAAGATTGCACAAGTTGGATGACAAGCCAGTTAAGCTTGCTCGAAGCAATTCAGAGTGCTTGATGGATAATTCGCTTCGGTCGAGAAGGTCAGCTACTTAGTGTATATAGTTTGCATGATGAAAACGGGTTAGGGAGTTATTCCAAAAAAAACACTGATAAACGAAGCGACGCAGTGGACTAATTTGGAGTGAGAGAATCGATGTAGCATGCGACTATCAAGGTTAATGGTGAGATATTTGTATGTTGTAAGTACCAACACAGGTTTTAATGACAACATAACGGAGCCATAATGCCCGTTTAACATCAAACAATAATATGTCGGAAAATAGGCATTACTTCTTCAGACGAGAATAAATCGGCTGTTGTGATTTCTATTTGCCGTCAGTTGGGTCAAAGCTGTGAATAATGGAAATTCTCCATCCTTTTAGCATGTGACCTACGAAAGCCTCAGTTTATTGGAAGTGTCTCTATTTAGGAAGAGTTTGGTATGACCCCATAAGTGCTCTCGATTTAGCATCCTACAAGCCAAAAGCTCGTCAAACCAGTTTTCACCTGTCATCTACACTACACCAGGTTGTGACTGGCAATCTGCTGAAAAATTTCGGCGGCGCGTAAAAGAATATGGCAGTTTGGTGCTATCCATTGAGATGTCTGGATTTGGCCGAAGCTTGCGTGTTGCTGAATCATTTATCTAGCTGATTAAAGCCGCGTTTTTCTTGATGGTCCTGAAGTGCATGAGACCTTAAAAAGCAAACACAGTGACAGTTTTGGATAACCCATCCGGAAGACTCCAGTGCGGAATTCGAAAAAGTCGGTCGCACGGAAATAAATCTCAAGAAACAGTCAGGACAAAACTTACAATATTGAATGTTGCCATACTGGGCAGAGGTATAAGCAGTCATCATTTCTGAAGTCCTGAATTTAGGGTTTGTGAATGAGTTTAGCTTCGCCTTCCTACACGCAGAGTTTTAAGATGATATACGACAGGAATGTCATTTACTGTTGGTTTATGTTAGTAAATGCCAGTGAGTAGAAACACCTCTCCGAGATGATCACTGAACAAGACAGGAACTATTCCACCCCCGTCCCCGAGAACCAAGCGAGACCAATGGATTATTATGTATTGACAGTACGTGAAAAGCAATCGCGCACCATTTCATACATATATGGGCTTGTGAGGTCAGTCGACCGACACCTCAGCGATTGGGTATGTTCCCGAAAGCAACTCAGACATAAAACAAGGAACAACATGCCTACTAGAACTCTGTAATATCCGGTTTGGAAATGCGTGAAATTCTCTTAGTCTCAGGACCATTCTTGAAACAACCCTTTTCCTAATATTGCCATAAGGCTATTTACTTCTTTGGCACTCAACCGTTTCCTGACAAAACATGTTTTGATTTTTGTGGGAGTCGGAAAGGACAGAAAAACATAGTAACATGCACGGATCGAAGTGACCTTTAGATGAGTAGATTTATATTACATACGTCGTCAAAAAAGCAAAATTTCTTGAAAATCCGACTCGGTTTTTGTCAGGAAGATCAGATTCCTGAAAATGAACCCAGAATGCCCGAAACCTACTGAGACTCAAAAGCTCCACCAAAACCTCAATAGGGAAACCGGCAAGCATGCAGGTCAGTCAATCACTCTATCGATTCAGCAAAATCTGATGAGTGTTCAGGCGCGCCACAGAAGCACGACCGACTATGATAAGTGTTCAGACATTTCATAGGACCACGGTCGATGTTGATGGGTGTTCACTAAACGCCGATCAGACAGCCTGGATCAATGTCAAAAAGTGCCCTTTAAATAGCGCGCGGCCGTTGTAACTTTTGCACTCGTTTGCTTTCAATAAAGTTGTGTTCTTTGTTTGCGAGTCTTTTTCCGACACTAAGACAATGGAGCGGGGACAGCAGTTAGGTATAACAGTTTTGAACTCTGGGATCAAAAGTAATACACGATTGCAGGCCTTTTCATCAAAAGTAATGGCATATGCATATAGGAAATATGATTTTCTCAAGTTTGTCAACCATAATAGACTTTCCCCACCATTAATCTATCAGTCGGATAGCGAGTTTGCTAATGGTATGTTGTGACCCTTTCTCCGTATGACTTCCTCTCCGAAGGCTTCAGTTCAGTGTGACTTTCCTTATTGGGTCGAATTTCGGACCTTCTTTTCGTGGCTTTTTCCGCTTAGTAAACATCTAACTCATCCTTTTGAGGACATAGTGTACGCTACCTTCATGTTCAAAAGCGTCTGTGACCACCACGTTACTGTGAAGCTGGACATGTCTCATCCAACCTTCGCATTGAGAGGAAGGCAAGTAAGTACACTCATTTGCAAACAATTGTGGTTTTGCGAGAGACTCACCTGGAACCCAGATGAATCACTCGCTTGTGATGTTTCCAGGCAAAGGTTGTATCACTCGGGATCGCCAAACTCAGACCTGCTTTTATGGCGTAATGGTTTGCGTCCGCGTCGTAATTCAGTTTAAGCTAACACTGGGACACCAGACAGAAAATTGCTCTTGCGACGCCTAATCCAATTTTTTGAAATTAAATTGCACCATTACTTCTGCTTGTAAAAGTCAAACCAGATGAGATAAACTGTGTCTGGATTCCAGTGGAAAAAAGTGTGATATTCGTTGTCACCTTCGGGGTGAAATCAAGAAAACCAGTAGTAAATTTCGCGATCAGAACTAAGACTCTAGTAAGTTTTAGAAATTTTTGCCGTAAAGTGAAAGTATCATTACACAGCCTCGAACATTCCCAAGCCCATGCGGTTTAGTGCTCAAGTCTGTGAAAGTAGTTGAATTCAGTACAGAGAAGTCGAAATAAAAGTGGAATTGTTTTCTGGCTATTGTGTGCAAGTTATTAAGGTACGCCTGCTGACTAAAGTGCCATATAACCTTCAATACCAAGTACTTTTGTTCTATTGCAATTTTGGCTCCAACCGGCACAAACTTTTTGATCAATCTGCTGTTACTGAGTTCTACAGAACCAGCCGTCACATGAATACATGATGGTTTGTCCAGATGTTTTCGGTCACTGGTGACAGATTTCCTTCTTTGTTTGCTTGTCATCGAATGTAAAACACGAAGACCCGGGGAAAAGGTCTGCGGGTAACCCAAAACCGTTCAGACAGCTTGTTTATCAAGTACTTCAGGAGCGGGCAATGACGAATGCTTTTTTTCGCGCATATTTTCAACTCGGTTGACCCCACATATCGTGATGGTATAAAACTTCATTGCTGTTGGTTATTTGAGGTTTAGTGGTAGTACCGGCACCGACAGGTAACAGTGAAGTATCACCACCAGGTTAGACCATACATTTAGTGGATATTTTATCGTATCGATCTTATCACGGCTCAAATGCTCATATAAAGTTGTATCGCAGTACATCGCTGTTGGTCGATCGGAATAGTAACTTGCGCGTGTTGGTTGTGTACCTTATTCAACTGTTCTGTAACAAACCAACTGCATTTCTCACTCTAATGTTCAACATATCGTTCTACTTGTCCCACAACTGTGGGAGCACTCGAGTTACCACAATGAATGCACAAACCCTAGGTCTGTAGAACCTTGCATGGCCGCTAACAAAGGACATGGTCAAACAGTGCCATAGGCTTATCTGAAGCAGACAGTGTTGCAAAGTGCACCAGCGACGAACATCATGTGGAATTGATGAGTCAATGGAGGCTTCAGCACCACGACGGCAGTAACCATCTACGCCAGTACCGATCGAACAGAACTGTGCTACTTTGGTCATTTCACTAGTGATCAACAGCCTACGAGCACCTGATTCTGTTTAAAAGTCGAAAGGATATTTTGATGTATGTTTATTACAAAAATCTTTTTGTAATATTCACACTGCACTTCAGTTTCTGCCGCCCAGAATTGGCGTTGCCTATCGATTTGTTAACGTTTTTTAAAGCTCCATTTTCAGGAACAGTCAGCATGCTCAGGACTGTTGACACTCGAACTTGAAATGATGCAAGTCTGGAAATTTGAAGTCAAGAAAAAAGTGGTCTTCGGTGTCTAGGTGTTAAGTCGCAAAACAGTCTAACCGGTTCTTCAATCTGTCTTTCCATCAACATTCAGGTAATCTCAGGGATAATCGTCACTCTAACAGATTGGGGTCTAAATGGGTTTGCATATTAATCACAAGGTAAATTGCACCACTGATGCATCTAAGTTTAACCATGCTGAGAACGAGTGGTAAAGGGACGGGTCAGCAGCCTGTACGGTAAGTCAGGACCATCGGAGGTTAGTCGAATTTCCGCACATGTGGACGAAAACGTGAGGCAATGAACAAAACCAAGAGAAAGACAGACAGCGGACAAACGACTGATGAGAAACAGGACGACCGCTTTGGCTAGACAAATGAAAGAAGGGGCTGACAGGCTAGTCATTACGTACACAAATGCTTGCAATGTGGGTAACAACGGTATAAATTGCGAGAATGCTTTCTTGGTTCATCAGAGACTGCAGTCAAGAAAAAGTGGCTGCTTCCGGAATATCGAATAGACGAGCACACTCAACTCATTTATTTAGATACAGGCAGGCAGGCAGGTACAATGGTAGCTTAGTATGGGGAATACCGATGGTGGCTGATCGTATACAGTAGTACCCCAAATATTTGACCTTTTCCGCGCCTGGATCTTATCCCTACGGTAACCACTTTGTTCCAGTCCGGCAGATATATTATTGAACTAATGGTAGACCACCTATCCCCAAAACGGACTGAGAATTTTCAAGAATTCCGGCCCTATCATTTTCCAATGGAAACCACCTCTTCCATTACCAGGAAACACGAACGCCGCTCAACCTTCCAATCGAACCCTGTCTAACTATGGCAAGTCAGGATGCTCCAAAAGTCTGGCTTTATCGGTTTCCAGCGCTACATTTTCCTGGCCCCATAACCTGTGCGTATTTCAGAGAATCATGATGATTGCTTTGGAGAGTGGGCTCAAAGGGGGTCGGTCTAGTGGTCTATACGATTTCCAGTCATACTTCCCTGTTGTGCCAAACAATATGTTACCGTTGTCCAACATAATTTTGTCACAGCGTAGTAAGTGAACTGAGTTCAATGTGTCCCCAATCTCGGACGTGCACCGAGATATCGAACGGGCCCCTCCTGTGCAATGTATTCTCAACAAAGAAAGAAATCAAATGGTGGTGTTTGGAAAGTATGGCTAGTACTTACTAGTGCTCAGCTTTTTTGGAGCAGACACATCATTCAGGAAAAGCCTCAGATTCAGGTTCAGGATTATGACGTACGCTTGCGAATGTAATCATCTATGGAATGCTTCCGACAGATAAGTCACTAGTTTACTGTGAGAGAATCAGTCAAAATTCTAGATGCTAACCAGGGAAATTTTAAATTTACAAGTAAGGGACACATTCGGCGAGGTTTCAGGGTGTACCGAATGTACTGACGTCATTCGTCAATCTCTGCTTCACTGTGGAAATTGACCATTCACCTTAACTTCACCTTTCTTCTGTGTGGTGATTTTTATTCATGGTGCGAAGGAAAGAGAGTCAAAGGTGAGTTTAGTCTCACCATGGGATAAAAACTAATAATTAATTGATTAATTAACATTTTAATTAAATTAATTAAAAGAAAACAACTGTGTCTTGAAGCTCTCGCAAAAATTTGCGGTTTTTTAGTATCAGCTCTACTCGGAAGTATGGTTTTGTTTGGTTATCCTTCGATATTTGTGTTTTGCATCTCACCGGTATATAGTAACTGGCCAGAACTCAAGATTTCAGAACCTATTAACTGGTAGCTTACTGCTTTTGCCAGACTGTTTTACTGCAGAACGGTTTCAGTTCGTCTGACTATTGACAACCGTTCATTTCGTTTCACTTTCAATTTAGGTCACAATATGTGCGATTGGCGAAGAAAAACGTTAGTGTTCGTCCAATTCTGATTACTAGTGAGCGACGAAAACGCATTCGCCGCAGGTTAAACTGATAAGGCAAAATGTTTAGCTGGCCAACAGAGTCCTTAAAGGTTGGTGCACCATTTCGGCTAAATGGGAGCAGGCCTGTGGCCGATGACTGAGTAAAAGGGCAGAGAAGGCTATGGAAACTGAATCACTCACTACTGCCGTTCGGCGTCAGTGTTGTCCTATGCTGGTTGGCTTGAGGTCACGCTATGACCTTTGTGACCGGACCCCTTAGGAAGACAAAACAGGTAGTGAAACCTCGAATGTTGTGCCTCGTGTTAGTACCCATAAGAGTTCATATGACTGCCAGCAACAACCGGATAGCTGATATGTGCTCTGCGATGGACACATCGGTGGGTGTTTGATAACTTCAAAGTTCCTGGTGCAGAGTTCTTCCGGCCAATACCTGGGATCAAATCAAAAATTGTTCCTCCGAAACCATGGCGTTATCGGTGCTGAGATTTTTATAAGTGTCGAGTTTATTCCAACTGCGTAGTCCGGTGGTTTCTCGTTGACCGTGGTTTGTTTAAGTGAACACATTTTCAAACTCACCAAACACCTCGAGCTGAAAAACCCTCTGACAATGATGGCCTCAACTGACTTTAAGGAGTGAAAGCCTGAAAGTAAAGCGAGGTAGTTTCTTCTTGATGCGGAATGGTGCTTATAAACTTTCTACACCCTATGGTAAGGATAAGCTGCCAAAAGCTGATGATTAATTTCAAAAATAGCCTATATGGACTTGTGATCAGTCAATTGTTCGAGCCACAAAACACACATAGAAGTGAGTGCTGTTCTTGAAGCACCCTTCGTTTGTGAATTATACGCATGGCCATTCACATATGCCAGCCATAGCTGTGATGGCTGCTCTTGTCATGTTGACAATTGGCGAATATAGGCAGGAAGGTTAATGAAGTGTAATAACGTTTCTCTTGCATGATGCTTATCCTGAATATATCCTTATTCCCCTGCAGTTAGAGTAAACACACTTGTTTCCCGCACTGCTAAACTGTGACACTGTTATGTGCACCCAGAATGATCGGAGCATCAACAGAGCGTTGTAACCAATTGCTAACATGGTAGTTGTAACCCCGACACTCAGAGTCCCCACAATACATCAGCAACAATGCGAGTAACGAGCACTATAGCAAACAGTTTTTTCTCAGCAGATACATGAACAGGAAACAACTTTACGTGTTGTGCATTTGACGAAAAAAAATTCCAACGTAGGTATACAACGATCAATTGCGGCAGATGCTCGCAGTTCAACAAAGCCAACAGTGGGGGCGACGTTTGGTCAGTGCTACTTTCGCAGTCTCATCAACAAGAAAATAACCTCTCAGCATGTTGTTGAGATAAGTCATCTCGTTGCAAAACCACGATGTGGATCTGAAGTATGCCAAAAACCCATCATAAACGAAATCATGTGCGACAAGGAATACTAAAATTGATTCACTCGTTGAGCTACTAGAATTTCATAAGTAGCATATAATTCATTCGTCCGACGCTGCCGTGTCGGTGGTGATATCTTCGAATCTGCCCAAAGCACGGAGAACTTTTAGTGAAATACACTATTTTGCACATTACGTTGGTGTTAACGAAACTCAATTGAATATCTCGTTCATGATAGTCATTAATTGGATGCGCTGCACAAAGGCCGATATTCGAGATGTCGCAGCGCATTTTCTTGACAGAACACACTACTCATAGTGCTACCGAAAACTCTCCGAAAACTCACCACCGGTTTCACCCTTCTTGAGGATCATTAGGAGTGCCAAGTATGCACACTTCATGCGTTCTCCACCGCGAAAGCAGTATTTATGACCAGGTGATGTTATTGGCCGTCGACCTTGGGGTTAAACTTTGGGTCACAGTCGAGCGTTCTATTTCCCGGAAGATCCCATCTGAAAGAGAAAAACTTCAACCATACAAAAGAAATGCATCGCACTAAATTACATCACATAGTCTATACTTTTTTCGGATATCGTGAATCTTCAACTGCCTTTGTCCTCTGGTGGTTCTCACCTCAGTCGTCAAAATAGAACTAGTTCACTGACAGAATCAACTAGCTTCTCTGAGGTTTAATTGCGAGAGGACGGGGGACGCTTTGTCTCCCTCTTCAAAGAATGCACCACTAGTTTATTCGTTCTCTGCAAGCTCGTCGGAATTCTCACATATCTTTGAGCTTGCGTTTTCTCCGAGTCATAAATATTCCAACTCCTAAAACATGATGTGAAATTTGTTTTCACTACTGAAACCTACCTCATCGCTACAAATTTCCGTACACTTCATTTCTTATTGAAGCAAATAACCATCGGCATCAACAAGTTCCTAGAACTCTTCTAACAAATAAAAATCAGCCACGTCAAAGCATCCTACCGTTGGATTTAGTTTAAAACTGGCTTTTTGAAAATTGCTGAGAATAAAATCCGGGTACAATATAGCCCAAGCAACCCTGAAGATCGAAAACGCATGAAGAATATCATTCTTGTGGAAGCGTACGATGGTATTTAAAGATTTCTTGTACGGTGTCAAAAATTCACACAGGATTTTTCTAGATTTACAATTGAAAGCCAAGATAGCACTTTGGTCTAGAGACTGGAACAACAAAATGCATTTTGTCTGTAGGTAAACTATGTGAAAGCTTGAGTATTCTGTGAGCACTCGATGGGAGCGTCCGCTGCCCATAAAGAGGAAAAGTCTTATCCACGGGACTATCATTTCCAGTGGACTTCAGACAACCATCGTCCAAAAAATGCAGAGGTAATTCAGCCTTTTTGAATGGTTGTATGAGCAACATGGAGGCCTGAGATGAAATTATCGAAGGCGTCTTGGCTAGTGATACTTCCCTAGCACCAACGGTGGGAGCATTTCGCCAGACTGCATTCACTCAAAAGTAGGATGATGCGTTCCTTGGATTCTTTTTGCATCCACTGCTGGTGTATTCTTAGTCTCTAAAGTCGTGCTTTGGAGGCTATGTAATACATCGCGGTTTTAACGTTGTTAAGTACATTTAATGTCTTTTACTCGGTTAACAACCATGGAAAACCCTCGATAAATTTGCAAACGGTTTACCGCGGTGGTCCCTGAAGGACGGTTGGTGGAGCCTTGCAGCGAACTCCATTGCTGCTGTACAAGCTACCATTTCCAATAATGGTATCTCACCATGACGTTTTCGTTCGTTCTTAATTTTATTCCATATAGTTGCAATTGAAACGTTCTTCCGCTTTTCAAACGAACGCTTCGTGACTGACGGTTCCGATAGCATAACCAGGACCTTCTTCAAGCAATGTTTCGTCCTATTCATGAAGCGACTAAAAAACAAATGAGTCCGTAGGCGTAGCAAACTTGTTGTTGGCAGGGTAGGCCAATCAAAATCAGTGACGTTCAATGTTTTTTTTGTCAACAGATCAGAATTTCGGATTGTACAGCATAGATCAGGTTTGATGGCTTTCTAGCTTTCAGTACATAAGGATCATCTGGAACTTACACGCCCGGCATGTTCGACACAGTCAATTTACCAGTGCTTTGTGTTCTTTCTAGCCAGCTTCATTGCAATTTATGCATTGTCATTCACAGAGGTCAGGTGGCCAATGTAACTCTGGTCATGGCTGAAGATCTTCTATCAATTTCACCCTTTCTTTTTTGGTTGGCGAAACTGTCATTTTTTCTCACTAGTCCAGTGTGAGTGCTTTATAGTGGCACGAAAAAAAGACGAGCAATTTTTTGCAGTTATTAAGCCAAGAAGAATAACTTCCGTGAAGAAAACTAGTCACAAGGTTGCTGAAAACTCTCCAATGGCCAAGACCGGTTTCACCCTTCTTGGGGCTCATCAGGTAGGCGCAGTCCCCGAGTTTCCGTCAACCTTATTGTTATATCTGCTGATTCACCAATCTGTTGTATCCGACTGCTGACCCCGCTCCAGTGCCTAGTGCCGGAAAAAGACTCATCCATAAGGAACACAACAGCTTTATTCCGAACAAGCGAGTGCGAGAGCGTGAGTGCGTGTGAGTGTGAAAATACAACGGCCTCAAGCTATTTTAGTGGACCGACACTGTCTGAACTTGGTCTAACGCTGTCTCGCGCTGTCCGGCTTCGATACAAGGCTGTCGCGCGCTGCATATTGATGGGGCTTTGTCTGTCCGGTCAGCACCTAGCGGAGTTGAGGGTCTCAGTAGATTTCGGGCATCCAGTAGTTACTTCAAGGAATCTGACCTTCCTGATAGCTATGTTCCACTTGAACCCAAATTGTACCAAACTGACGAACTGCACACATTCGCACACCACTTTGGTTTCCACGGGAGATTTAACTGAATCCCAGCTGAATGTCCCGTTTATAATGGTTCGCTTCAACTAAATGTGCCACATCAACCTAATTTTTGAATGAGCGCATTTCGCCAATTACGCACGATCTAATTTTCCAGCAAAACACAAAGTCGGCATAATCTCGGCGACTGCGCCTAACTGCTGAGCCCCCCCGTAAGGTCAAATCGGTTGTGAGCCACTGTCGAAGAGATCTCAGCAACTGTGAGTAGTTTCCTTGATGAAAATATGCTGCCATATCTCGAGTACTGTACCAACTGAAACACGAGGCAGCCTTTGTGCAGCACATTCAGTCACAGAATATCATAAACGAGGGATTCAGCTGCGTCCCAGATGAGTCTCCCGTGGAAACCAAATTGGAATGCAAATGAGTGTAGTACGTGAGTAAACTCTGTGGTTCACTCAGTTGGAAAACGCTTGGGATCTATTGAGCAGTCATCGTTTTCCAGAAAAGTTTAGAAAACGACTATTAAATTTATTTTTGCGCAGGGATTCGCTTTTCACTTAAAGGCCTCGTCAGGCCAGGTGACTTGATCGTGTTTTAAGGTAGACCGATGGCCATTCAGTGAGGTATTTTTTAATAGTTGGCCACATATTCGCTTTCTAACATCAACTGGCACTACAATTCTATCCCCACTGGGATCTTAGTCCACGGAATTGTACTGGTTTGTTTACTGATGTGACAACTCCATCGTCGTGAGTTAGGATCATATCTCTCTTTCTCCAACTTCCCGATATTTTCGTTTGTTTTTTGTCCGGAACATCCTCGATCCTTGATCTCAAATCAATATACTTGAAATCTAGTGCACGGCCGTAGGTCTGACACTCTTGAAGCTTACATGAATCTGCAAAACAGGTTTTGTACCTTAGAGTGGTGATCTCAAGATTACTCCTTGTCACCCAACTTTCGGAAGTTCTAGGACATAGGACTCCTCTAATTTACGGAAGGCAGTTTCACGACTGCTTCAGAACCCGTTCATTTCTCACTGACAGTTAGGTTGGCATTCCTAGCTCCTCCGGAGTGAAGCAACCGAAATGACTATTTCAGATCACCGTCCATGGTTCCCCCATGCTTAGCGCATTTCTACGGATCGCATTTCTACGGATCGCATTTCTACGGATCGCATTTTATGGTCTCATTCCCTGAGAATCGCATTTGTCCCGCGTTTTTTCTTGGGTCGTGTCCTCCGACCGCAGCGTTTCCCTACGGTCTTTCCGCATGGTGCGATGTCCCAGTACCAGCGCTTGGTCGTCGATCCATTCGGGTTTTTTTAGTGTAGCGGCGATGCTGTGACGTACCATCTGTTCCAGTGAAGTCGTGGTGCTGTTGCCATGGCTGGGTTAGACACCTGCCCTGGTCTTATCCGAGAGGCCCGCTAGGGTAGGACTTATTTACCGGGTCTGTGTGCTAACCGGACAGTCGGCTTGAATCCGCCACCAGGCCCCGTCTCCGAGGCTTACTTTCAACCTGCACGAAAAGCGGCCGAAACAAGCCTCTCGATTGATACGTGCCTAGACCGACTTTTTTTATCAGACGCGAGCAGACTAGTCCGAATGTGTGAAAAGAGTGCAACGGGTTCAGAAAGGGAATAAAGGCCGTCTGGTGGCAGCACTAGCCCCACCGTGGCAACATGTTCGCTAAAGGGGGCGGATTCACTGCGTTTTCATAAAAGTGATTTGGACTGTTGTAAAAACACCCGAGTCATCGTGATCTAAGCCAGGAAGGGCATATGTAGATTGATTATTCCACAAATTCAGAACCTTTCCATTTGATATGGAAGATGATGCCCTTAGCTCAGGCTGTTGTGCTGAGCTTGGTGACTTGGTTGCGAACATTTTGTCGTCAGTTGAGAACCACTTCTTCTGACGGTCCAGTTGTACACAAACCAGTGTTTAGTAAGCGCCTGCGCCAAATCGGGTCATTTCAGCTGTTTTTGATGCGCGGCCAAATGAATTTCCACGCTGCTGAAAAATTCTACCCAGGAAAATAGTAGTCGTGATGTTGATCTTCTGGTTCACCAATCGATGATCACTCCATATCAAGGTATCTGCTTTTCTTAATCCTCCAAGGCTGTTATTGGACTGGAACTTCCTAAAGTCACAGTCAGTAACTTGTATTTGCTCACCATTTCGGACTCTCTACGTACGTACGACACTTTTATACGTGACACATGGCGTTGGGTGTTCATTCTCACCATTGACTTTCACACCTGACCCAGTATGACGGACACTTTGTGCCTTATGTGCGAGTCTTGACTGTGCTAGCGCTTACCGCGCCTTGAAGAGCACTCAGCATTGTTTGTCCTTTCTTCAGTTGCTGGTCTTTACAGGCGTGTTCCCATACCAAACATTCTTACATACGTTGGGATTCATCTTACCTGGCTGGAAACCTATTGGTGGCACGCCTTCGAATGGAACGTTTCCCTTTTTCTAATGTTCCTTCTATATTTATCGCTCGTATTTATTAGGTTTGTGACATACAGGGATGACGATAATAGGATTAGGGATAATAGGGGAATAGTAGTAGTTTGTAGCGGAAATCGAGACACACAGCTCGCCAAAAATGCATATTGGCTATGGCTCAGCGGTATACAGAGGGATGTGGACTGAAGGTTTATGCAAGGAATCAAGCTACGGCTTGGGCACACGCTTCATGTGACCGTTTCCATAAAGGTGTCTTGTGTCACACCAGACAACATGTATGTTCACAGAACAACTTTAACCACTGGTATGTATATGGAGCTGGATTGAACTTCATTTGGAGGACACGAGACGCCGTTTTGCTGTGTGTTTCACGTAACCGCTTCACTGAAGGCCAGCAACTATTGTGATAGGCCAGACGAAACGCGGTTTTTCAAATTACGGCTCTTGGTGTGCACAAATGTAAGCCCAACACATACTTCTCTCAGGCATTCGAAACCAAGTCAGGCGCAATGTCTAATCGTGCCTTTCTACACAGTAACACACATCTTAATACGGCCGCGCATCAGCCTACTATGCAGCGGAGCAATCATGTGGTGAAACAGTACGAGTACGCCCACGCGTCTGAATCACGTCCGATTTCATCATGTGCCGGAGCAAGGTCAAAAAAGTACACATGCATTTCACGCCCACCTGATGGCCAAGGCCATCTGTGCACTTGAGGACCAAGTGCACAGACGGCCATCTGACTAGCCGTGACAACGAAAACAACCGCTCGAGAACCGGTGTGGGCGTGCAGGAGACAGCGGTTCTTTGAGAACAGATCGACCAACAAAAATGGTCACAAGTGAGTGATATAAATAGAGCGCTGTATTTCCATTAATACGCAGTTTTCCTGGCCGCCTTCTTGTCTTCTGACTGTAACCCGGTAGCGTCAGGGAAGGTGAATAGATACATCACATCTAAACAACTAGGTTTAAAGTAAAATGTAGCATTTTAACACTTTCCAGCCGTATGCCTTGTTCCTCCGAGCAAGAGAAAGTCTGAGCTCGCATATACAGAAACCGTCATCAGCTCCCCTGTTGTGACAAGTTGACGCGTCTTGTTTGCTTTAATCGTCTAACTGATCTGGAACTTTGCCTCCTCAAAGTTTTCAACCCTCAGTCATTTTCATGATCAGTGGTTTATGAAAACCATTGATCCTGAGAGTTTCAAAGACCTACCACATTTATCGAATTCTCTTATTCTCACAGACAGAATGTCAAATCAGATTCCTTTGTTGCTTCTATCTTGTCGATTGGTTTCATGAATCGGCCAGTACTCTCGACATAACTCACTACCTAAGAGATCGCTGAAAGCTCTTTGACAACTTACAAACGATTTCGCCCTTCCCAAGGATCATCGGGCAGGCGCAGTCCCAGGGTTTTCATTAGTTCTGTGTTCCACTAGAATTCTAAACTGTACGCAAGTGGCAAAATGCATTTACTTGCAAATTACTTTGCTGGCAATGGGGGTTCAGCTGAATCTCACGTTTATGCTATTCTTCAAATGAACGTGCTGCACAAAGGCTAAATCCTCGTCAACTCGTCAACTCTGTACAATTCGTTGTTAAGGTGGAAGATAGGGCCGATGGAAACTCGGGGACTTTGTCTACTTTATGAGCTCCACTGCTAGCGGACTGTCAAAGAGTTTCCAGCCAACATATAAGTAGCGAGTTGTTTTAAGAAGGTATAGTTCGATATCTCGAATGTTCTGTCAAATAAAACATGAAACAATCCTCGTACAGCACATTCAACTGAGGAATAACACAAGCGGGAGATACTCGTTAACACTAAGGAAATTTGAGAATCAGCATAGTTCGCCAGTGGCCGGTTACCTGTGGGTCGAATACAGCTACGCTTAGCAGCACAATGCAAGTGGGTCAGTCAACACCGGATTCAAAGGCTCAGGTAGAAACAGGCCCCGATTGGTGGGGTTATGTAAAATGGCTTCTGTACGGATTGAAATTGACATGACATAAGGGGACTGTGAAGTAAGGATTGTACCCACAGCATCACGACAACTAAAACCCTCGGGTGAAATCCCAACTAGTCTCCACATGTATACAGTTGGGACTCCATTCATTTTGGCGGGCTTCGCAGTCTTAACATTATAGTGACAGAAAAAAGTCCTAGTGAACTAGAAAATCAGCATTTTAGGGTTTGCTATTATTATTATTTTTCTAGGTGCGCCCAATATGAACAGAAGACAAACTGCAAATTAGATGACGTAAAACGGACCATTTGACAAGTTGCAAGCAATGCGTAGGCTTCAATGAGTAAGGCAAACAATGGGGCTCAAAGTTGGATATCATAAAGAAAGTCTGGGACTTCACTTAGAAGTGTACCGGAATATTGGTTGGTCGGGTGCGCCTACTGGCAGTTCATCTGTTCGCCGAGCTTGACAATTAGCTTGCACACACTGATGATTTCTCCCCGACTGGTAGGGAGAAGTTTGCAAACTACCTGCCCAGCTCGGAGAACAGACTAACAAACACTTGAGCGACTACCAAGGTTGTATTTAAACTGAGCATTTGCCACTTCGACCCCATACATTTTCCTGCTTTCTATATATATGTATGCGAGTTCGACTCTACCGTGGACAGAGTGCTGCCAAGAATGCAGAAATCCGGACAACACGCCACACCACTAACACTCAACTCTCTCTCTCTCTCTGACAGATTTTGCCCCCCCCCCAGCAACAAATTAACATAAATTAAGCGTTTTATAAATAGTTACATTCAAGCCGAAGTATGATGTTCCAGAGGCTAATGTGGCCACTGAACGTGCCATTTCAGAATGTGTCAGTAAAGCTCAATTGTCAGCAAAAGCAGCATACAGACCTTTTGACTTACGTAGCATGTAGCTATCCCTTCACCCATATACATGACTGTTCAGCTCACAGCCGCTCACCAGATCACGAGACCTGTCTTTTTTCCTACACTCACAAATCACGCCACACAAGCGTGACTCATCTGACATTGACTGCCTGTACCGTCTAGTAAGCGTAGCAACAAGTCATGTGCTGACACACCCACGCACACGCAAACGTATCTACATATGGGAAAACCGAACACAGTCCGCAAGACAACACAACTCAACTCAACACACTCCGCAGCACTACGCACGTCGCCCGGCTGGGAGTCTAGCCGCTCAGGAATTACAGCGCGCCATCCACGGATAATCAGGAAATATGTGTAGCTGTTACAACGGCGAAGAAAACACGAAACCCGCATTCGGACCTCCAACAGGATTTATCAGCCTTCACCTACAAAACGATAGGTCCCTCTTTCCATATATACATATTGTAATAATTTCACTTAACAAAACGGTTTTTGTTAATGCTCATCGTTTTCTGTCCATATAACTAATTTTTGGGTTATAGTAGAGCATTAACAAGCATTCTTTTGGCTAGGAAGCGTTTGGAATTTAGTAGGTGACCATCCAGGCCATACTGAATAATTACACCAGCTTCTGGGGTTACAAACGTCTCAGCGCATATTGAAATCAGAAGCAAGCTAAATAAATGTGGCGTCATAGTGCTGTCTTGTTTCACCATCTTGTCAACGGTGAAATCTGCTGAATTGGTTCCAGAAGCCCAAACATTAGCCTTCGGTCCACAGTGAAAAGGCTTAAAAAGATTGACAAATTTATTTGAGCAGCCCATTTTCCTAAAGACAACTCACAATGCTTCTCTGTTTACTGAATTAAAGAGGTTTGTGAAGTTAGCGACTGGTTACATTCACGGTATTTGTCCTGCGACCTTCTCACCAAGAAAATTAAATTGCCGGTGCTCCGTCCGTTCCTGCTCCACTAGTACAACTCTACCCAAAATGCCGATTCGTCAGCATACCAGTCGGGATTTTGTCAAACTTACAAATTAGGCTGGTAATCGAGTGTCTATGAATAAATACACATTCTTGTATTTCTGTGCAAGATCCTCAGCTTCTTATATTGAATGGATGAGGTGGAATAAGTTACATTTTAGTCTGTTCATTAAGTTTTAACAAGTCGGAGAGTAATCCATCGTATCCAAAAGCCTCCCCGTTTTGCACCCGCGAAAGTGTTGCATGTAGTTTCTTCAGCTTTGGAGGGGCGTTCATAGGGTTCTTCTCCATACGTTGCGGCATTTGGTTCAGTTGGCCTCATTCGATTTCTGACGAGTAAGTGAGCAGTGCATAGAAGTTGGTCTTCTGCGCAGCTTGCATCGCTTCAGATTTTGTACCTTTTGACCTTTCCAGATGTCTTGATTAGTTTGTAGGCACTTGGATTTGGGTGCGTAAACTTCTTTCAGAGTTTCAATGCACTATTTATTGGTTATTGGCTTGTTTGCCTGCAAACGTTCCATCATTCCAAGAGACATTGTCATGGACAATAGCAAGGCTATCATTCAGTGGATTCTGAAAGGAGCAGACATAACGGTGCTGGTCCTTTCGAAAGCTCGATTACTTTTGATATATATAAACCTTTAGGCTTTGGCGATTAACTCATCAGACCAGCAGGTTTCAAAGCGCCCGTGGCGCTACCTGAGTGGGAAGTCCTGACAGGTGGATCAATCGATCGACACAACCGGGATATTTATTGGGTTGTCTTTCGAGCCATCGGAAAAACCAATCACATCGCTCAAGCGCGAGCACGTTCGCCTGTTCAGACGCGTGCACTACTTGCGGTGCACACGTGACCAGAGCGTTCCAAACATGCGATCGACATACTAATCTTGTGGTGCACCCTGATGTCAATATTGTTTTTGTTTATCCCCCGTTCCTATGCTGCTCACAAGCTAACTTACCAAAGCGACCGGTCAACGTGCGGGAAGGCATTTATGCTGATTTGGGTCGTGCTAAGAGGATGTACAACCACCCCCTTGCCTCCGCTGCCATGCCAGGATTGGGCTGCGCCTCATGGCCATGAGGTGGGCGGAGAAATAGCCAATCGGTCGGGGTGCTGACACTGTCACTATTGGTTAATTCAAGGACATACTTTGAAAGGTCAACCACCGAATAGGCCATAGAAGGTCCAGAGATGACGGCTGGTAGAGGAGTTCCCCGGGCAATCTCTTATCCTGGTTGTCAGCTCTCCTTTCGTCTATGTCGAGGGTGGAACAGGTGGAGTCTTCGAAAACGGCGGACATAGGGGCAGTGGGCAAGGTACCTTACACGAAAGATGAGTTGGAGGCTATTATGAATGGAATGAGGCGCGCATCTTGGTTCATTTATGGCTCGGCGCGACCATGTGCCGATTTAGACGAGTCAGCTTGGAGACAGATTACGCATACTCTGCGTGCACATGGATGGCCTCGGAGAAGATGGCAACAAATAAGAGCAAAGGGCAGGAGTCTTGTATCTGTAGCCAGGTCGACGGTAGGTGCACTCAGCACAACAACCCCGTCGTCCTCTGGCGCACAAGTGCTACATCCCGGTGCACCATGCGTTCACCACTCCATTCCAGCGGTTGCACCTTCGTATGTGGCCTCTCTTAACGAAGGGCATGTCCCACGCACCACAGAATTTGACATTGCGTGTTATCCTCCACCTACGCTGCTACCTGCCCCTTCAATGCAGGTGAATATGGTTGAGCCATCCGCGCTCAACACATCCTCTTCGTCTTGCCCCAAGATAGCAAATGTTTGTTCAACCTCAGAAGCCAGAAAAAGCACACAGGACTATGTGCCATCCTCACTCCCCACTTCGACTCCAAGAGTCCCTCAAAATCTTACTCAGCTATTAGAGGAGGACTATACACCGGTTTTCCCCGTTTCACCCACCAATGGCTCTTTTGGTTCGATTCCTACCATACCGAACATCCCGAATACTTTCCCGGCAACACTCCCGTTCAATTCGAACCTCATTTGCGGGTAAGTTTTGTTATTTGCTAGTATGACACCAAGCGGACGTCTATTGTCTTACTGAAACGGTGCGTCCCCGTGAATGTCTCTAAGCTTCATCAGAATTTTAGTCGAATTTGTGTTTCACCAAGCAACCGCATGTAACGAAGTGAAACAAACTTAATGCTTAGTTTAGGTTCTCAGCTATAAACTGAGGACGTTGGTTGCAGTTGGTCTAAATCTCGCCAAGCAGTGGGAGGAAGCCATTCACTGTAAGCACTGGCCCAGCGAGATGAGTTATATTAAGTCATTCTGTTTTTCTCATAGAAATAGGACGGCTGCGAACCGTAAGTGACAGCCTCAATGCGGAAGCATTTAGCTTCACGACTGGGTCATGTCTCGTGCTTTATGCATTCCCTGCTTCGGAATACGGCAGCTGCCGGTACGATTGATTTTACTGATCGGCATTTTCATGGTTTATTTCAAAGTCGTCTTTCTGTCGCTTGTAACTTTCATATGGCCGAGATAAAAGGTATGTGAAATACATTCTAGGCAGTGTGATCATTGGATTGTGGGCAGCTCACAAATTGGCGGTCATCGTCAAACCGTCTGACCCATCTGAGTGTCGCCGAGCCGATGCTCTTACGAACCCCGGAACATGTTTTGGTGGTACCCATGCTTCCGTGACTTTAGCGCGTACTGAAAAGCATCTCTATTCTCTGAAGCATGAGTCAGTTGTACTACGGCATCTTGAAATCGGTGGAAATAGCCATCGAAATTCTCGAGAAAGTTGTCCTTCGTCGTGGAGACCACGCACGCTAAATTGCGCTTTCCGAGGAACGCCTTTATGTATTCTCGAGGGAGTGGTCTCTAACTAGAGAGAACTGTCTTGGCTGTTTTATTGTGCAGCAGTTTACGTTACCATATAGGACATTTTTGACATTTTGGATTCTACTGTTCATGTACTACATATAAAGTGATGGGTGATGGTGTCTAATACGGCCGCGCATCAGCCTACTGCGCAGCGGAACAGTCATGTGCTGAGACAGTGCCGTACGAGTACGCCCACGCGTCTGAATCACTTCCGACTTCATCATGTGCCGGAGCAAGGTCAAAATAGTACACACATGCATGATCAATACACAGTTTTTTCCTGGCCGCCTTCTTGTCCTCTGACTGTAACCCGGTAGCATCAGGGAAGGTGGAGAGATACAACAGTGTCGTACACTGAGGATTGATGAGCTGGAGAGTTTGAGGACGACCGGACTACGCGATGATTCAGAAATTTCACTGCGAATAAAACGAATGTGTTAGACAGCCAATCGTCTAACTGTACTGTGCTTGTTAGGTTGAACTTTGATATGTATATTATCCATGTAAACTATCACAATGGGCTTGGGTCTATTAAATGACTCGCTATTGGCGGAGATTACTATTGTGCCCTCTTCAGGTCAGGAACCTCCCTTTCGGGGCATGTGTTTCCGAAGGTTTATAGTGGTATTTAGGATTCGTGCAGCTGAAAATCTTGTTCGGAATCATCAGCCACGTCGGAAAGAAATTCGCGTAATGTGATTGGTCATGTACTCCCTTGTTGTCTCCCGTTTATCGAGATGGAAAAAGTGATTTCGTTAAATTGGGAATATGTGTGGATGCATAACTTCGTTTAAATACCATTTTTGCACTTGGGATTTGGTACAGTGATTCTTTCCTAGACAAAAGTCCTCACGCGAGCGAAAGAATTTCTCTGATCTTTTTTCATTGTTGAGTACCATGCGATGCTCAACTGAGAATGAACTCACGCAAGTAGTGCTTACTACGGGCTGGTTGATCCGAGTACGGTTCAACCTCGCTATAAAAACATTCTTCGTTTTGGAAGAATGCATCGGTAACCCAGTTCGCCGTATAGCGAATCCAACTTAGCAGCAAGTCCCACTCGCAAACTTGATAAAATTTTATCGCTGAAAAAAAGGAATACATACCTCTTACCATGGGAGGAAGGGCAGTTTCTGGGGACTAGAAATATTTAGAAAAATGATTGTCGTGACAGAACTCATTGTTTTCCTCTGTTTTGTTTCACAAATGTCGTAAGCTTTCCGCAGCGACCTGCTATTGATGTCTGAAGCCGTAGGCTTCATAGAAGCGTACAGTGACTTTAGCGCTCCGTCTTATTTATCATACATGCTCTGGTTGAGTGATCGTTGTGTTCGTCATCCTCACTTACTTTAGACAACCATTTTCACCGATGAGTCTTATCGATTCAGCTTCTACATTAAGGTTAGCGTACTCCTTGTGAATCAGTAGATCGAAACTGCCGCTTTCGCTTGTGCTGGCCAGGCAGTAGTGAAACTTGTTAGAGCATTCCACCAGATGTACCTCGATATTCTTTAGAGCAATGAAGCAGCAATATGTTTTCGTATACAATGGCTCCATGAAATTCTACAGAATCGGACGGACTTTAAGTTCTACTTGTGCAGGTTGATACAAACAAGCCGACTCAATGGACTTTGAGAAGAATGGTCTTCCGTTTTAACATCTGAAGAAGTCGCCAATGCCACTGTCAGCTGGTTAAAGTAAGACAATCATACTCATTGAGAACTATTTCTTGATTACACTGGACAGCTAGCCGATACCTGATAGCTCGTCATGCTTTTTCGGTCTGGTCATGTCATACGCCCACGTTAATGGTGGTGATTAACAGTCATACAGACCGTCGTATTCTCTTCACGGTCACCCATCTTGCCGGTCTACTGGATTATGCATCAAAACAGATAGGGTTCAGTGTGGCGGTTATGCTGTCCATCCGCTTGAAACAACCGCTGATCTACGTGGTGTGTGGAGCCTAGGGACAGTGACTCGGGAGTTGGATACCTGGAAGTGAACAACTCAGAGAGGCTAGTTATCCCGTCTCTTCATGATACTTGTTTCGGACTCTGGAGAAATGGCTTCTCTTCGGAAAGCCCTCTTTGGGAAAGAATATTGTAGTCCGCACAATACACTCGTTTAAACACTAATTCGGTTTTCACGGGAGACTCCACCGAATTACAGCTGAATCTCATTTATGATATTCTTCAAATGAATGTGCCGCCTCATGTTTCAGTTGGTGCGATATTCAACATATCGTAGTATATTTTCTTGAAGGAAAACACTTACAAGACTGCTGAAACCTGTTCGACAACCCATTACCGTTTTCACCCTTCTTCAGGCTCATTAGGTAAGCGCGGTCCCAGAGTTCCCGTCAACCTCATGCCCAAGTGAATCCAAATTGGACGAAATTCACCAACTACTCTCATTTGCATACCAGTTTGGTGTTAGCAGATGTCGAAGAGTTTCCAGTAGCCTTGTGAGTAGTTTCCTTCAACAAAATAGACAGTGATATCTTGAATACCGCACCAACGGAGACATTGGGCGGCCTGTGTGCAGCACGTCCAGTTGGTGGATATCGTAAACAGAAGACTCAGCTGAATCCAGTTGAATCTCCGGTGAAAACCAAATCAGTTTGCAAATGAGTGCATTTTGTGAATTCCTAATTGGGTTGAAGTAGAACATAAGGTAGACGGAAACTCGGGGACTGCTCCTAGCTGATGAACCCCAAGAAGGGCGAAACCGGTTGTGGGCTGTCGGATAGGTTTCGGCAACTCTGTGAGTAGTTTCCTTCATAGGAATAACTTCTTGTTGTTTGTGACAACCATGTTCTCAAACCTCACCGTCACTTCCACTTCACGTGTTTTTGTTTCAGGGCCCCGCAACCTCCGCCACCCTCGTGCGTCTTGGATTGTATGGAGCGCGAGCAACGACTACGGATAAACACCTTAAAATTGGAAATTCTGGGACTGAAAAGGCAGTTTTGGCTGCAGAAACTTAAGCAGCTCTAAGAGATTCCTCATTTTATATCCGTTTCGCTCACATATGGTATATTTTTCATTTAACCAGAATATAAGTTTTCAAATCCTTTCTATATTCAGATGCTTCAAGAAAGGGGGCTTGGGAAGTTTACCAATTTGTTTGTGTTTACTAAAAAGCACGAAAAATGTCGGTGTGCTTACATGGCCATTCATTGACATTTTACTTCGAAACGGGTATATGAATATCCCCGTCTGTGGAGTTGCTACGGGCTTATGGCGCTGGGTATGGAAACAGTCCGAATATCAACATAAGGGAGTAAACGGATTGCAGTTGAGAAGTCGGGGAAGTTCAGTAGCACATCGAGCTGTGAATGTGTGAACAGTTGACCAAGTGGAAGATGCAAAAAGTTCGGCTCGATACGAATAAAAGACAACGAGATGGGTCCACTGATGTCTGATAAGCTTCCTTCGGTCAATACAGAGTACACCAAACTCTTTAGACATGTGGTTGATTGGAGGCATCGGACGAATACAACTTCTACTCAGCCAGGGCTGAGACTTCACTTTTGTCATGGACAATCAGGGATTGGATTTGTGTCCATCTGGTTTGTTGCGCCCGTAGTGTACTTTCCACATCAGGTTAGTGGTCGAATTGGGCACCAAGTTGCGTGATGCAGGCTAGAGAACACTCCCCGCTCAACTTGTGTACATCCACATACATGCGGAGTTGATAAATGACCCGTGGTGGACAAAACCGAGATGTTGTCTTCTGCGGGTAGCAGCGGTATTCATTCATTTGTAGTCCAGCAGTTGTCGCGGAGACGCTATCTGATTTTTCAAAGGTTATCTATACAGTCGTTCGAGATTCATAGGTAAGGCCCTAAACACAAATTATGAACAGTATTGGAAGGCTTCGTTATGGGCCAATTGTCATAAGCTCTTTTGTCCGTGCTTTCGCCGCTAAGGCGAACTGGCATTTTTTCAGATGCTGGAATTTTGAACTGCTCTCGCTTTCGTACACAATAGAATGAAAATGCACTGTTAGTCCCACGGAGACCAGATCGCTCTAGACAATGCTTCTCAAATACGCACAGGTGGGCAGGTCCTCGGGTCCAAGCGCCTTCGTGTTGATTGTGAATCCGTCCTGCTTTGAGTCCAGAAGAACCACTAGCCCAAGGTAGAAAACAGAATTGATAGGATCGGGCCCGGAAGGTAGCAGGAGAAAATATGAATCGTTAAAAGATAAGCTGTAAACTGCGTTTAGAAATTACGAGAATAAGGTTGTTACAAGGGGTTAAATCAGGAGGCAAAATATCCACTTACTGGACGTCATTTTCCGTTAATTTGAAAAGACTACGGGTGGTTACTTTGAGCACCATAAATCTGTATGGTACTCCAGATGCCGGGTGCACTAAGGAATACCACTTTATACATAACTCTCTTGAAAAAAACCTATTTCGTGGTTTCGTGGAGCACCAACTATGCGCGCACCTCTCTTCACTTGATGTTGCCCCTTGCAGTCTTCAGATGTATTTTCAAAAACAGCTTCGAACAGGAAATTCAGTCACAAATTTGTGTGTGTGCGTGGATACAAATACGCACTGCGTGAACATATTGCTGGATATAGCACTATCGGATCGAGATCCGAGCTTCAAGTGGTTCAGAACTATGCCCACGTGGTTTACCACTTGGAATGGGCAGGAAGTCCATGTTTTGCTCTGTGAACGACGCACAGAGAGATGGGGGAATAGTAAACAGGCTTAACACGGATGCAGTGGTCTGTGCACAAATATCAGGCGGAACAAAATCGTCCTCTCGTGCAGGGAATTCTCTCCTAATAGGATTTGGTTTTGAAAAAGTCTAAAATATTCGTCGATGTATTCAGGATTTCAGTTCGTTATTCCATCATTTCTGTTTTAATGACATTCATACTTTACTAAAGCCTTGAGTCACCGTTATCCAGTTCAGCAAAACAGCAAGAACGTAAAGTATTTGTGTTTGAAACTAACCGTCATTTGCAAACGCAAAACACCACGCTTATGGCATGGTAACGAGTGAATGTCGAACATCATGGTATGTCTTATGGCAAACGTTGGGACGGAGTCAGTGCAGGAGTATGTAAATGATGTTTTGTGCGCTCAGCGTCGGTTCCTGTGCTCAGATTAAAACCGGTCCGCGGAAAATCAACGGCTCCGAGTTTCGTTGGTACGGCAGAATGTTGATGACTTGGGAAGGGTTGACTGCGGAGTGCTTCACAGAGGCATTGCTCAACCGACCATCCGTGGTAAGGTGTCACTGGTGCCGTTATTACTATTACTAATTATGAATCATTATCATCAGCCAGCTGCAAGATTCGTATCAGCTTTTTGATAAAGTCTCGGAGGTCCGTTAGGGAGGGCACTGACACGTTCTCTCGGTGACGGTTTTGCTGCCGTTGCAAGTGATTTGGTATACCACATACGCAGTTTAGTGGTCCAGCATACTCGTTGATTTAGCGGGAAGCATAATTTCTCTGATTACGGGAATCGGGTGAAAATATGCAGCTGGATAGGCTTGAATTTGTGCCTGATTTTTGCAATATAGTCACCCCTAATGAGTAGGCACAGTAAGGCTTCTCCTTTCAGAGGTAGGTTTGGTCCACTATGTAGGTAAAGGAATTCCTATGGATGGCTTTTGACGCTCAAAATTTCTTCCGAAACGCCTTGTGAAATAGTCTGTCTACGGATCTCCGCCTGTAAGCAATAGGTGTGCTATGGTATCCACGGATGTATCAACCACACGTGTCATTGACACCGGGGTCGAGAAGAAAAACGACCTTGAGGAAGTTGGACAACCGAACCATTCCGTGATATGGATTCAAATGAACCAGAATGCAAAAGAGCGAACAGTCCAATAGGATATCAGTGAAAGGCTGAAATGGATAAAACAAGGCTTCAGTCCAAGAGATAAATTGTCAGCGAAATGAATTTGTTCGTTTGGAGGCAGTCTTCCTAACAGGATAATAAACCACTGAAATGAAGATGTAAGTCCTCCAGTGTGGCCTTGTGGTTGACCGTTTGTTCTAAGGTTCCGCTCTAAGATCGATTCTCCAAAACACCTAAGAATTTTACACTTCTATTCCATTCAACCTCATGAAGCACTGATAAGTTAGACTTAATATTATTCACTATATAAAAAATACACTGTTTTGGGGTCAGAAATGAAAACCCAAATATCCACATACAGTTTGAGAAAATAAACACTCGAGAAATTTTTCGTACAATTTCTTCTCTCTTAAAAATATTAGCTAAAGTGGAACTCATTGAGTAAACCATGGAAACCCATAGTCCATTCTTCTGTAGTTAGTTCCTTCAAAATCAGAAGGCAACTTTTTTCCGGTGATTTCATTGACACACCTAGTGACACATGATGTATAGCAATACGGCACCCTTTCGGTGTCTAGCTGCCACATCACCCGCAGGAAGTGCGAGGGCTGAAATACTGCCAAGTTGCCCAAGACAGGAGCAGTCGAACCACGGACCTTCCGGTCAGTAAGCTTGAGCCTTAACCACTGAGCCATCTCGAGCTCAAGTGTAGCAATGTAGTCACCTAGGTAGGTAAACAATGAATCAGGACAAGTGAGTAACAGATTTTTGGGCTTACTGCTAGGCTGTCAAATGTTCGGAAAAATCCGGAAGCTTCAAGCAATGGGAGAGGGGGTTGAAACTTTCAGAAATGGAACCGACGAGTAGATTTATGACCGACTGAATTTCGCGTGACTGGAATATGCCTCAACGGATTTCTAGTTAATCCCCCATTCGTGCTGACGGTGTTCCAATTGGTTTGTGGCGTTTTTGTATTGTGATTCAGATGTAACACTGCATAGCTAAAGGTTTCTAATCACCTGCTTCTCCACCAAAAGATTGTTTTCAGGGATCGATTTCCCCCTGTGTTCTCGTTCGTCTGCGTGGATCCTGGTCATTTCTTGTTACGTAATTCTTCTTGTTAATTTTGACGATGCCCGTTTGACGGTGCTACAGTCCAGACACTAGACGATTAATATTGCCACTCGTTGCTATGAGTAGACAGGGGGTATGGGATATTTAAGCAGGAAAACTCAGCGCTTCCGGCCTCACATCACTCGGAGCTGGCTCTTATTCCGTAACGTGGTGGTGTTGGACTGGCCACCTTGCTGTCTTGACGTCTACCCATTGAGTGAGGTTTGAAAGTATACAAATATGCAAACGCTTATGAGGTTGTGGCTGCCCCAAGATTGGAATGGAGACGCGTCAGTAAAAGTTTTGCCCAGTGACTCTTGAAACTATAGTAAAACGGTTTATGGAGGTTTTGAGAATAAGAGACCTGGAAATAGTGTCGAAATTTCTCTCCATGAGGTGATACCGTGGAACGGTCCCATAGATTTGTTCCTCCTATTTTCCCCATTTTGGTGCTTTTGATCTCTGATGGGATTTATGATCTACTGGCTAAAAGTCATTCGATTACCCACTGGAATTGGAGTAGTGAAGAAAAACACAAGTGATCTAATAATTTTATCAAGAGGTGTAAATTCCCACCGAAGCCCGAGAGAGTATGCTACCTGAATCTTCATTCAAAGCTTATTTCCAGACAGACTGGCTCAGTCGCAGGCTTCGCAAAGCCAGATCTAGAAGGTTTCCTGCTGCTACACTTCGCTACCGGTTCACGAGTCGTCTAATATGAAAAGACTACTACCTGTTCAGCCGCAAAGCAGATCAGTATACTTCAAGCAACACTCTGCGTAAGGTTGCTGAAGACTCTTCGACAGTCCACGATCTGTTTCGTCCTTCTTGGGGTTCATCAGCTAGGCGCAGCCCACGAGTTTCCGTCATTCTTATGTTCTACTTCAACCCAAAATGCACTCATTTGCACACCAATTAGGTCTCAACAGGAGACTCAGCTGAATCCAGGTGAATCATTTATGAACTGAATCGCTTATGATATCCTTCAAATGAATGTTTCACCTAAGCCGCTCTATATCTCATTTGGTACGATTTGGGTATGTAGCTGCCGTGCAACTCCAAGAAAGTACGAGGGCTGAGATACTGCCAGATTGCTCAAGCTTAGCGAAAAGCCAGGATGGCGGGCCGCGAGGCGCTAGGTTTGCGCATTGACCGATGTGTTATCTGGAGCTCGCTGATGGTTACTGTTTTTTTACAGTCCAGTAATACTAGGTCAGATACGAGCGGGTTGTTCTTCCAGTGTTCGTGGCTGATACAACATAACACAGGTTCTTCAGCTGTCATATTCATCTAGTCAATAGAACGCTTAGGTTGTCATGGTTGACTCACAATATTATTCATGTTTGAACCACTTGGGCAACCGAATAAATTTATAATATCCGGTAGTTGATAGATTTTTTAATTATATTGTTCTCTCGAGTGGAGTGTCCTCTATAAAAATGTTATCAACAATAAAATTTGAAACCAAAGGAAAGCGTTCCGTTGGTTGAGGGAGACTCGCCCTACAGAGTGCGCATGTGGGATTTAGGAACGAATATATCGTTTTCAATAGTCTTTAATAGATTGGGATCAAATGTTTATTCGACGCGAACATTCTGCTCACAATTTTTAGGGAATAGGGAGTCCACTTTTGCAGCGAAGCTGCCGTCTGTTGCGTATTTGAAATACTCTTAGTTTTGTGTTACGGAAAAAAGACAGTCTATCGTGCAACTCCGAGGTGAAGCCGGTTAAAATGTAGACACGTATAATATTACTGATGGCCATTCGGTGCAAATCTAGGGTTCGGTTACACCTTAAGGCTGCCTGCTCTTACCGGTGCTCAAGATCGAGTCCGATGTTTATCACGTAAGCGATTAATTGTTTCTTAATTTATCCGTATTCGGATGTGGTGTTTGTAGCAAAAACGCCATTAATGCCCTCACTATTAGGAAAAACATATTCTTGAGCTCTCGTGGGTGCTATAGAGATTCTTGATAAAATATACTTTCGTCCCAATGAACGCGCCTGAGCATCGACCGCAATTTTGGTAATGATGTTATTGATCCATGTCCCGTATCGATTATTCGATTACTTCTTGGTTGATTGATATTTACTCACCATTCCGAGTATCCATTTGGTGAGTGACCTTGCAGGCAGTCATAGTTGTTCACACAACTCTAGTGGTTCTCTCCTTTTCTCTCACCCACTCGATACGCAGTGGATGGTCTTATCATGTGTTGCGATTTAATGGACTTCTTTCTAGGTTACAAGATATTTTTCGATTTTTTCGCAGCTCTTCAAAGCACTTAGTTTTGAAGTCTGAACAGTCTCTCGGTTCTCGCTATTCAGCCACTTGAATCGTTTCACAGAACAATGCTTCAAATTAGGCGGCTGAAAAGACCCACAATTTGTATCTGAAACAAAAACAAGTTTATGATAATACTCGCAGACCGGAGACAATGTAGTGAATATAATAAAGGTGTGTTTGAGTGTTTGAAAACAGTTTGCAATCATATGTACCCCCTGTGTGCTTTAACTCAATATGCTTAATCAACTGGAAAATGTTTGGGACAGATTGGGTAGTTATCGTTTCAGAGAGGTTTGGTAAACAATCGGTGGATCTATTGCTGGGCAACATTTCGCTTTTGACACAAAAGCTTCGTCAGGCCAAGTGAGTAAGTAAGCAGGTTGACTGGGTTTTAAGGCAGTCAGGGAACCAATCCGCGAGATTTCTTTTGACTAGCCGACTTGATCAGTGCTGGGTGTCAGTCTGATGTTCCCGTTTGTTGGTAGTGGGGATGACTAATATCTACGATAGATTGGGTAGGGGAGAGTTGTCTTCATGTTGAACCCGGATTTTGCGGCCTTGATTTTTCCGTCTAGGACACCTTAATGGAATATTCCTCTTGGGGTCGTTCACAGATTTTTTCGCCTGTGTTCGTCGAGGGGTGTCGGGACAATTGGTTTGGGGTTGGGTTGGGGGTGGGGTTGGTTAATTGGACCTTATTCTGCTTGGATTTTGTACTTTTAGACCCAGACCATTTTGCTGATAACTGCGCACCACCTCATGTCATCTCGGCTGATCTAAAACCGCTCTCCACACGCTTGCCAGTTCTACGCCCTCTATTCTATTCACGCTGGGATGCTTGGCGATTTCCACCGCCTCGGCCACCAGTCGCTGTGGTGTGAATCTTAACCCCCGTCTTAGAATGTCCACATTTTCCAAATCTATCCTGTGCCCAGTGTCTAGTGCATGCCCTGCCATTGCCGAATCTTTGACTATCGCCTGATATTCATCTATGTTTCTCGGTGGTCTGTTAATGGATCGCTTATGCTCACCGATTCTGGTGTGCAGTTCCCTGGCTGTCTGACCTATATAAACCTTCTTACAGTCGTTACGTTTTATTTTGTATACACAGTTCCTAGTCCTATCAACCGGAAGGCGATCCTTCAACTGCGCCAACACCGAGAGTAAATTCTTTCCCTCCTAGAATGCTACTCTAATGTTAGCCGTATTCAGTACCCTTCTAATGACTTCAGATGTTCCTGTTTTGTATGGAATGACTGCTGTTCCGGTCCACTTCTTGTTGGGCCTTGGTGTCGGCACCAATACCCGTCTTAGTTGCCGCTTAATTAAACCCACTAGGTAACCGCTATCTTGAAGTCGCTTTTTTACCTCAAGTTGTGCTGCTCTTCGGTCGACCTCCTCTGTGCACAGTGCTCTTACTCTCCTAAACATCGCTGAAACTATACTAGCATATACTGCTTTAGGATGTGCTGAGGAGTAGTTTAAGACCGCACCACTATCTGTTGATTTCCGGTAAACAGTGGTTTTCAATTTCCCACCATTCTTGTGTGTCATGCAGTCAAGGAAAGGTAGTGTACCCGATGTGGACTCTAGCTCCATGCCAAACTTAATGTGAGGGTCCAAAGTGTTAAGATATTGAAAGAATTCGTTTACCTTATCTCGGTTTATCACAACGAACGTGTCATCCCATAAGACCAATAGTGGATGGCATGGGTTCACCACCACATGAGATGGCCAGATTTCTAGCAGGTATCCGTAAACCACTTGCCGGAAAGTCACCCACACACATCCAAAATTCGTATCACTTTGCTAAAAATAGGTGGGTTTCAGTTAGAGCTAGACGAAGTTCCGGTTAGCTTTGATGTCAACTCGATGTATACCAATGTCCCTAAAGTGGACGCTGTGGAAGTAGCGAGAAGGCATTTAATGGCTGACACGATGCTGCAAGAACGAACGCAACTCTCCGTAGACGAGATAGTTGAAGGCATAAAGGTATGCCTAAACCTCAGTCATTTTGTTTTTGACTCAATTATATATTCTCAAGAACAAGGTCTAGCGATGGGATCACCAATATCCCCGATTTTGGCCAACATGTACATGGAAGACTTTGAACAGAAAGCTTTAAACGGATTCGAGTGTCCGCCAAGAGTTTTCTGGCGTTACGTAGACGACACTGCTGACTCGTCAGAACAACCTGGCTATTTGTGAGTGATCAATGCTTCGATGCTTGTCAAGGACCCTATACTAAGTGAACTGTGGGCTTGGAATTTTAGCGGGTTTGTAGTATATATCTGGTCATATTTGGGCCCATCATAGGTAGGTTGGAATCCAAGGATTTTGGTGTGTCCGATCCCTCACCACCCATCGGTATTCCTCTAGGGGAGAAACGTGTGGTTGGGTATTTCGGATTCCCACCACATCTACATAAACGCAGTGAAGTTCAAAGCCAAAGACTGTATGATTAGCAGGTACCTCCTGGAGATAAACAGCAATCAAGATGGAACTATGTAACTAATCACCAGCAATAAGATTGAGTATGCTAACCGATTTTTACACCAACGGTGAAATTCAGTTCATACTGTCAACCGTACGAACCGGTTATCGGGCCCTAGTGGAACGCTGAAGTCGATTAAAGCACTCGCCTTTTGGCACGCAATTGCCGCACCAACTGAAAGCAGCCCTATCAGGAAGGTCAGAAAATAACCACTGAATGCCCGAAATCTACTGAGACCCTCAGCTCCACTAGATGCTGACCGGACAGACAAAGCTCCATCAATATGCTGCGCGTCACAGCCTTGTATCAAAGCCAGACAGCGTGAGTCAGCGTTGGACCAAGTTCAGACAGTGTCCCTCCAATAAAATAGTTTGAGGCCGTTGTATTTTCGCACTCACACGCACTCACGCTCTCGCACTCGCTTGTTCGGAATAAAGCTGTTGTGTTCCCTTCGGTGAGTCTTTTTTCCGGCACTAGGCGCTGGAGCGGGGTCAGCAGTCAGATACAACAGATTGGCGAATCAGCAGATATAGCAAGCCCGAGGGCTGATACTACCAGACCCCTGTGGCAACGATTGAAAAGTCAGATGTAGACTTGAACCATAAAAAATCGAGGTAGTAGGCCTCGCCTCAGCGCTTGGTCAGTAGCCACATGAAAATCGTCTTTGGTTCTTGCCCTTACACACAAAATTTCTGTGGTCGAGTACTTTTACTGTGCTACAGATGATTCGGCATCACTGTTCCACTTAAAGTTCACCCTGGCAATATCCCGTTCCTATTGCATTCTTACTCTGGGGTACAACAAAATATTTCCTTTTATGGAAGCTGATGTTCAACGTGCCATCCTTCATTCTGAGTACAAAGTAACATCCTTGTGTTGGGACATTCTCCCACGTATCAGCGAATGTCGAACGATGCTTCTCTGAATTAGCCAGTTTCTTGGGCATTCGGCTATAGGCTCCACAAAAAACAATCCAGGAGTGTCGAATCCGGTGATCCTGCATGATTGAACAACCTCATTCGATGGAATACCAAATATCTCCCCAAAGGAAGTGAATACTGTAATGGTGTGCCGTCCTGTGGTTATAAACTCGGGCGTTTCACTCAACGTTAACTAAAAGTACGGTTGATTGAAGTGCAGAAGTTGTGAAAAAGGTGTAGTCTGGTGAGTATACTCTAGATCACTGACTGACTTGGGTTCGATTTGAATGCGAGGGGCCAGGAATACCTGTAAAGGGCTCTAGCAATTCGACAACATAGTTGGAATATAGCTTCACCGGAATGTATGTTGCACGAAATTTCGCCCACAATCTTGTGAATGCTTCAGCATCGCTGGACCCCAGGTATAACACAAGTCGCTCTTTGAATGTTACGATCTATTCATCCTCGAGCTTCGACGTACGAAATATTTTGACATGGAAGCTTAGCTCAAATTTGTCAATGAGTTGACTCTTATCAGATGAATGTCAATACAAATGGCTATTTTGTTGATTTCTGTCTAGCGTCTCCTCGGTCATTCAACGCGCAAGATGGTATCTGTCCTTTCGAACCGCTGAATAACTCCCAGCACGACCTTATGTCATATCGATTTTTGATGTGGATGGCTTACATAGAAGCTTTTACTCCATAATTGCGATATGTTTCGTAAAATGCAAGATGTAATCGTGAGCGTCTCGATAGGACCGACAAAATAGCCACAGGATCCAGGCGCATTTGTCCACGTTTCTGCAACAAAATTCCATTCGGTGTAGTGGCAGATGACAGATGTGAATAACTGGATCGTTACAAGGGCTAGTCACAAATCCAGGTGAGGTTAGAAAAACCCGTGTAAACGACTAGAGAAGAAACCGATTTCTTAATCTCTACCTCACTACAAACGGAGGTGGCTTGTGGACGTGATACACTTCTGTATGGAAATAGTGCTTTTAACTGTTCAGTTGAAATATCGCCCCATAAGAGAAGCCAATCTATGCTGAAAAGCCTAGAAGCACTGTATAGCTGTTTCATCCTTATTAGGTTAAATTGTTCCTAAAAGTTAAAAAACATACTGATTCGCTTTCTTTAGGACCTCTGAAATGGACAGGCCAGCTAAGCGGTAGAAAGTACTGTCGAACGTTACTTAATCGACCCTGACCCCGCTTGTGCATCGCTTTCGAAGTTGAGATTACGCCCACCTGGTCCAAGCGATTAGGTAACCCCCGTCTTGGACCGTCCGGGAGGAATTATTAGCTTGGATGAGGTAAAATAAGTGCCCGAACGACACAGTAGGTTTGACACCCTATATTAATCTGTACTCGTGCCTTCAGTACCTAACAACCTTACTAAGATTGATTTTTTATTCATCTTGACGCCGTTGTCTATGGTGGTCTTTGCTGTGACCCAGTCCGACAGTTCTCCTTGCGTGTGAGGACGTGTTCCTGTGTGGGAGACTGGCATGCCCTACCTGCCATTTGCACCCCAAGCACTCTCAACAGACCTGTTGGTGCTTGCCTTACTTCTGCATTGAGGTCACACTCACGTATGTTTATGTTGTGCTTCTCAAAATTTGCGTTGGGCTGTTTGCTGTCCTTGGATGCACGCAGATAGTGAACGACTTGGCATCTTTCCGCTCTTGCTCTATTCCGGTCAAAACGGGGGCCAAAATAGCCGCGTAATGTCCTGTTCCATGAAGGTGTTCAGCCATACGAACTAACACCCGACCACACAAAAAACACGAGAGGTGTGGTTTTTGGCCTCACGTTACGGACACGTTCAGACAGGTGAAACCGTGACCTCATCCCAGACAATGGGCCGCGGATTGCGTTCAGGTGCGAAGTGATGTTGAGCGGGGTCCACCCCACGTTCCCTTGGGACTGACACATGGAAGATTGTTAGGCTCGCGCAGTGTAATTAATTATACGAGTGGAAAAACAACTTATCCGCGAATCCTCAAGTCTACCTGTGTCAGCATTCCCTAAGCAATAAAAACATGGACGGGTTGACAGAACGGTGAGTAGTTCGCGTGGGGGTAATCATAAAAGATCTGAACATCCCGTGACTAAGCACGAACCAGAGGTAATCAGCTTGGAAGGTAAAAAAAATCGGAATCATTCACCTGATGTTTCTATCCCTCTACGGAAGCGAAAATCCCAGCATGCCTCAAAATATCTGCGAATTATTCCTACAAAGAGTGGAATACTGGTAAAGAACATCCGTCCTAACACCTTGACAACTCTCACCTGGTGAACGAACGCCGGGATCATCCACAATTACAGCAATGCATTTTGGGACAAACTTTATCTCCCGAAGAGGGGAAGGAAGTGTGTATTCAAACGGGACACTCGGGAACAACTGAAGAATGCTGCATTGCGTACCCTTTTAGGTATGTAAAACACAAGGATAGCACATTTCATTTATCAAAACTCACTACCACTGACTCAATCCGATCTGAGTAATGCCCTGCGTTTCATTAATGTTTGAATATTTTTGGAACCCGTTTCGGAGCTTGACGTGTCGAAATTATGCTTCATTGTTCTCTCACTCGCAGTGAACTCCAGCAACCCCTTGGAAACTGTTAGGGAACTTGGTATGAAGAAAGTTGACTCTCCACAAAAGTGGGATCTTTGGTTGGATTTCGGGAAAATGTCAGTACACCACTGTTTATTTGCATCATATCCAAGTGAGAATGGTGTGATCTGCAAAACGGATTACCTTGAATTCGAACGAGGCTTCAGTTGCACACTTGCCTCTGGTAGACAGATTTCTGGAAGCGCTATCCAGAGTCAGTGGTGGTTCATTGGTTATCTCAAAAGTCCAAGAAAATCTGCCGAAACATGCAGATCTAAATGGGAGCTAGTCAAGGTCGCCATCTTGGCAACTTCAACAAAACGTTCATTCATCAGCTCGGTACTCGATACACAGACCGCTTATAACCGTAATCTGGACTTACGAGCCCAGCTGCTACCAAGCAGCTGGTGTTCACTGGTAACGGCATTTATCACATCACTAGTTACAACGTATAAAACCAATTTCCGTAAGACATATTATGGCAATGAACCAGTGTCTGTCTCAATTGCAACGGTGTGCGAATTCCAGAATGCGTCGCATAGAAAACGCCTCCAAATCCGCAACATAGTGGTAATATTGTGTTGGATTTTAGACGCCAAGTTCCCGCAAATACCTCGATTGTTCCGTTATTCTATGGTGAACTGAAAATGAGACTCAGTCACATTGGATCGCTAGCAGCCCATCCAACGTGCGGATCTAAGTAGAGTGAGAATGCAACCACTGCGAACAGGCTCACCATATGTAATGCTACACCGCACTAAGTCAGAGTCGGCCACACATCCTCGTTGTCGTAACACGAGAAGTACGTGGTTGCTGGACCACGTGAGACGATGACCAGTTGTGTTCTGGTTCCTGTTCTTGCATGCTTAGTGCATGAGCTTGGAACATAGTGGATGCCGCAAGTGATTCTTTGCATAACTTGTTTGTGATCTCAGCATTAGCAGTGTACCACTTGACACTAACTTGTGTTTTAATCTGAGATGCGTAAAAATCCGAGTCACAAAGGAGCGGAACAAGCAAGTGGTTTGACAACCTGTGAGTCTGATCTAATGACACCCGAGCCCCTGCGCCCATAAACACGGTGGTACCCTGAGAACCACTACTTTTGAGGATATCTGGTGGTAGATTCGCGGAGGGAAGCTGTTAAAATCACGACGCTAGGACCAGCAAACAGATTTTGCGGCCATAAACGGAAGATATCAAAGCAACGTCTGGAGTGTTTATGCGACCATCTTTGGACACCGGATAGATCGCGAATGATGAAAATTCACTTACGGCTGTTCCAGGAATAGGAAAAATACGGCGGACCGAGCAGATACCACTATCGCCCCTGCATGTGAAATACAGCGAAACCAACATTGCACACTGCATGAGCTAAACACGCATTCGTACTCCAACGTCGCAGCCCTTTACTACCATTCATGTGCAAGTGGAGGGCAACTGAATTCTTGGTAGTATAAGTCGTTTTCTGGGAAGACTGCTCGTATAGTCGAACCACTGTTAGTTCGAATTCGACTTGACTTCAACCTGCGAACAACACTACGAATATCTCGAATATCGTATCAATTGGAATATGGGGCGACCGTTGTACAGCACATTCAGTAGAATACCATCATTAACGAGAAATTCATCTGGGATTCAGGTGAGTCTTCCGTTAAAACCAAATTAGTGTATTCTGCCAATACAATCCACGTTGTGATAACTGATACCAACAGGGTCTCTGCTTTGGTCATTCCACTGACGATGAGGGGTCTCGAACTTGTCTACAACTGGCAGCAGCAACAGCATACCTTCGACTGGCTTGTTAACACTCCATGTTTGAGCATGAAGTGAGTTAGTAGATTCAACTTTCAAAAGTGATGGAAATCGGTGGGTTGTATTGAGAGGAGACAAGGGGGAGCTTGCTTGGTTTTTTAGTGGCAAGCAATGAAGCTACTCACAGCTGCAATGTGGGTACTCTTGGTGTACCCTTGCTGTTATTTCTCGTGTGGATGTTTCAGGCCACGTAACACCCTTTGTAGCAGCCTCCAGCAATGTTTTTCAAATACCTGAGGTGTGTGGCCACTATCTTATTGCTGTCAGTTCCACACTGCTGCAATGCAGTTGTACCACTCGATCTCTGGCCGTGTATTCTTTTCACAGTTGGTCTTGAAACACTCTTACATAGTTCTCTTGACATGGCGTCCACCATATTGGCAACAACAACTGAGGACAGGTGTGGCCTTCATCCTTACGCGTTTCTTCTGTCGGACTCAGATAGAAAAACTACTATTTTTCACGACGTTATGAGTTCTATTTTCATCGACTTAAGTTGTGTTGAAATACATCAGGAGAATCTAATGATGCTCGCCTCTAACAAGCGTACCCATAGTAGGTGAGTGTAGGCGCTACTGCTACACTTTAAAGCGGTCAGTCTTGAATTTCNCACCACTCCAGGTCTACCACACCACGGTATTTTCTGGAAAAATTTGCACTAAGGACCACACGTTGATCCTCAGTTGCATTATTCAGTAGGTTTCAGGACTCCAAATAAAGCCTAGCCTTGTGTTCAACTGGCATAGTTCTGAGTAAGCCGAGGAAACTTCGCCCCAAACAAAGACACACTGTGCATGTAATCGGGTGAAAAACCTTCGATCATGGGGAAAATATCCTACACCGGACTGTGACTTGTATGGTGCTTCTCTGGCTTTCGGGTCCGGAAATCAGAGTCATGACGTAGGCGGGCTGTTGACGAGGAAAAAGTCCTTCGTCTTCTGCGCACAATAATCACAGCCATAATATCCCGTATGTCCCTTTACTTACTTCAGAAATGCAAACAATACCTGGAAGACGGACGGTGGTAATGTGGTAAACTCCGGAGACACCGTTCACCAAGGCGTCCGTCAATTCAGTGACTGTCGGACATAAACTGTTGAACATCACTTGGCTTGTCCTTGACACAGTATATGCCAATAACAAAAGAATGACCGAAGAAAGAGGTGATTATGCGAGAATGGGTCACAGCTGCTTACGCGAGACAAACAAAGGAGCTTTGATCCCTTCTAAATGTATCCTTCTCCATCGATTTAAAAGCTCTCCAGTGGTGCAGAAAGTTCTGCACAGATTCTGCGCAGGTGCTGTACCCGAGCGCCGACGTGTGCTAACTGGGTAGAGGGTAGAAAACGAACCGTGTATATAAATGGAGTGGCGATTCATACGTCATATCTTCACTCCATCTTGACGGTGGAGTAAAGAAGCCTGCTAAGTCTTCCAGGGTTCTGTTGTCAAGTATGCCGCATGATCCCGCTTAGAACCAGCGTTTGGCACGGCCACGTTTCAAAAAGTTTATCACGAGCTTTCATGAACAGTCCGTCATTAGGGAGAAGTTCCCCACCTTGTTAACCAGATTTCTGCGTCACTATTCACGGATATTCTTCGCACCAGCTCCGCATATCGTCCACCTACATTTTACAGTGTTCTATATGTCAAATATCACCTCTTGAATCAAACTTTCCACGGCAGGCATGTCTGTTTTATTTTGAATGTGACCCGGTTTCAAAATCTGCCAAAGCGCCACGTTTTTTCCAACTATTTTTCGAAGTTTCGATTGTGGTTGTCATCCGGCAATGAATAAATAAATAAAAGAGGGGCAAGCAGGGTAGTAAACCTGTCACGGTATGGGCCCGTTCAAGTAAAGTTCCAATGTATCAGGATATCGCACTACCGTGGCCCAGCCCCCGCTCGGAAGTGTTTTATTTGATCCTTGAGCCTAATAACAGTCAAGTCCCTTTCCCGCTGAACTTCACACATACAAATAATGCTTATTTCAAAATGGTGGGTGACATGCCGTTAGGCGCGATCACAATGGTAGGGTCAAACAAAAGACACTGTTTGCTCGCATTTAAAAATGCATGGAAGTAGGGCAGTTATATAAAAATAGGCATGGTCCAAAACGTATAGGGTCGTGCCAAAATTAGCATGAACAATTCACTGCGGTCTGGACGCGGCGAATATTGGGACGTCAGCGAAGGTGAAACACAATTGGCATGGGGATAGTGTGGCAGGAAGTTGTGACCAAAGGAAAATTGGATTTTGGGGTGACTGACATAGCATCAGTAGGGCATGTTAAGACTAAAACTGAACAGTTTCGAACAAGGCGCTAACCATTGCAAAGACGGGATAACCTTATGCAGTTGAGGTATTAGCACAAGCCACATATAGCACAATGAAAACGATGAACTGTTGTGTAACCGGCACAAATCCTGTTAACCGCTGTCGCCTTTTTCCGCTGTCATGAAATTCATGTACTGTCATCGCTGACGTAATCGTCGCTTTTTGTGATATCATGCCTCTCACTTCGACTCTATTTGTCATTTTACTACCAGCCACTGACTTTTTCTTTGAACCACTCTCGCTGACCCAGTCATCAGAAACAACAGCTTGCTGCACGTTGTTTTCATTAGCATAGGGGCCCGTAAACTCGGTTTTATTGCTGCTCGGCGTTACTTCTACCGGATACACAAACAACCATAGCTGTTACAGTCCTAATGAAGTCTGTGAGTAGCTATAGAACATCGGCATACACAGGCATTCAAACATTTCTGCTGCAAATTAGCAGGTGGCAGCCACTGACACGGACGCTTGTTGGGGTGGGCAATTTCTCTTCGTTGTGTCAAATGTGTTGTAAAAGCAGCGTGGCTGCGACGCGAAATTTCCTATCGTCCTTGTCCCCCAGATGGGTTGTAACATACACTGTTGGTGGAAAGTCAACCCCCGGTCTAATTTAACCAGTAACGGCGACGCCTTGGCAAATATTTTCATGTTGTACTTTGGTGTGCACTTATAACAAGCAGTTCCGTCGTCAGAATGGTGCTTACCGAGCGGACAGTGGGAGACTTGCGGGATCAGTGGCACGGAACTCTTTTCTCTAGCGAGACCTTTGTAATATGGCCATCGTCTATCGTCCCTTTTATTTCCCGAGTGGCCCTGGTAAAATTACGTACTTTTTCCAACTGATATGATGGAAATTGACTTTTTATTTATTAAAGAACAAGTTGGGTCAGTTTCTAGCCGCAACACACCACTCCCAAGGCTGCTGAAAACTCCTCGACAGCCCATTAACAGTTTTGTACCTCATGGGGCTGGTCATATGGGCACATTCCTCTAGGCCAGCCAACATCGTGTTCAACTTGAACCCGAATTGTACAACACTCGCCAAATGCACTCATTTGCACACCAATCTGGTTTTAACAGGAGACTCGGTTGAATCCCAACTGACTATAGTTGGTTGCTTTTCGGGTGCCGAAAATCACCTCATCGTGGCTTGGGGAGAATGCTAATAATTCAGTCGACTATCGTACCCCGCAGTGCAGCGGCCTAAACGGTCACAGAAACACCCGATCCCACCGTTAGAAAACCCTCTGTAAGCGAACCCAACCCCACAGCAAACATCCACATTACCCAACTCAAAATACCTCCGTTTCATTGCGGCCGTGAANTGTTCAAATTAGGCGAGTGCAAAATAACCATTAAATACTTACAAATAAAGCCTTGAGCCAGCCTCGTTGACCCAAAGGCTCCTTTTCATTAATTCCCCGCCAGCGAGTCTCGGAGCCAACGTGCGTGTATGTTCGTTATATACTCTTGTATATTGGTGGCATCCTGCACGAGTCGCCTTCCCACCTCCGTGAAAGCAATTATCGTGACTCAGACCAACACTTACCAAGTGTGCATACCGGGGACCGTCTCTGAGGACTTCTTCGTACCTGTCCAGTTCATCCTTGGACGACAAGGGTAGGAGGGGCTCATTGTTTGGCTACGAACTGCTCACAGGTCCTAAAGCATCGAAGAATCCGGTGGTACGAATCAGGACTCATGCACTATGCCAACGGAATTGTCCTCGAAAAACGATCGCAGCAACCATAGAGCTTGACGAAATGAAACAAATGTGAAAACAGTTGTATGTTGTAAACTAAATGGTGCAACCTTGGAAACATCAATTAAAAGGTCAGCAAAGTGCTGTGAAAAAAGGGGAAGCAACCTATAAAAGTGGGTACAGAAGAAAAAACATGGAGCATTCGTAAACGTCAGGATGTAAAATATCCTTTAACACAACTAGTCCTATGTACAAAAGGAACTGTCGTAACTGAGAAGCCTTCCACCACTCCAGGTCTACCACACCACGGTATTTTCTGGAAAAATTTGCACTAAGGACCACACGTTGATCCTCAGTTGCATTATTCAGTAGGTTTCAGAACTCCAAATAAAGCCTAGCCTTGTGTTCAACTGGCATAGTTCTGAGTAAGCCGAGGAAACTTCGCCCCAAACAAAGACACACTGTGCATGTAGGGGCCCGTAAACTCAGTTTTATTGCTGCTCGGCGTTACTTCTACCGGATACACAAACAACCATAGCTATTACAGTCCTAATGGGGTCTGTGAGTAGCTATAGAACATTGGCATACACAGGCATTCAACCATTTCTGCTGCAACTTGGCAGGTGGCAGCCACTGACACGGACGCTTGTTGGGGTGGGCAATTTCTCTTCGTTGCGTCAAATGTGTTGTAAAAGCAGCGTGGCTGCGACGCGAAATTTCCTATCGTCCTTGTCCCCCAGATGGGTTGTAACATACACTGTTGGTGAGAAGTCAACCCCCTGGTCCAATTTAACCAGTAACGGCGACGCCTTGGCAAATATTTTCATGTTGTACTTTGGTGTGCACTTATAACAAGCAGTTCCGTCGTCAGAATGGTGCTTACCGAGCGGACAGTGGGAGACTTGCGGGATCAAGTCAGTGGTACGGAACTCTTTTCTCTAGCGAAACCTTTGTAATATGGCCATCGTCTATCGTCCCTTTTATTTCCCGAGTGGCCCTGGTAAAACTACGTACTTTTTCCACCTGATATGATGGAAATCGACTTCTTATTTATTAAAGGACAAGTTGGGTCAGTTTCTAGCCGCAACACACCACTCCTAAGGCTGCTGAAAACTCTTCGACAGCCCATTAACAGTTTTGTACCTCATGGGGCTGGTCATATGGGCACATTCCTCTAGGCCAGCCAACATCGTGTTCAACTTGAACCCGAATTGTACAACACTCGCCAAATGCACTCATTTGCACACCAATCTGGTTTTAACAGGAGACTCGGTTGAATCCCAACTGACTATAGTTGGTTGCTTTTCGGGTGCCGAAAATCACCTCATCGTGGCTTGGGGAGAATGCTAATAATTCAGTCGACTATCGTACCCCGCAGTGCAGCGGCCTAAACGGTCACAGAAACACCCGATCCCACTGTTAGAAAACCCTCTGTAGGTGAACCCAACCCCGCAGCAAACATCCACATTACCCAACTCAAAATACCTCCGTTTCATTGCGGCCGTGAAGGGAAAAAACTACGTCTTCCGAAGGCAGAGGGCCCGTACGAACCGGAATCCCAAGAGGCAAAACTCCCTGCAAACGAACAGCAGGCCTCAAAAGCACCCAGACAGGAAGCCGACAAGCACGTCGCAGAGGCCCTTCCGAAGCCTTGAACTCAAATCCAGCGTAGAGCTATGAAATTTGCTAACCTCTCTGGTGGCAAGCCCCTCTGCCCCCACCTTTGGACACAGCATAGATAGTGATGTAGTGCTTGTCCAAAAACTGCCTCACNGTCCCCTGATTTATGGATTGAGCAGGTTTTCTATTCAAGAGGTTCACGTTGTATGGCGCGCAAAACTCCAAGACCAAAGCCTTCGGAATGTGATTTATCTAAAACCATGAGGTGTTCTGTGTGTCCTCCATTGGGTTCGAAAATATTCAGCCTTGACTCTTTGCTTACAATGCAATCATATTTCAAACATTTACCCGTGGATAATATGGCGAACCACTCTTTCAACGAACAGATTTTGGATTCCCATTGCCCGGGTGCCAACGTTCGTTGTGAGATGTTGTGCACATGCTGCTTCACCAACAAAGGTGGTTAAGAATGTTCACTAAACCACACACAATACAATCACGAAGAATTCTCTTCGGTCTCGGATCCTTCATCTATATTGCCCAAGGTGCACAACGTCGTATGATTATACTTAGTGTGAGTGTTAACAATTATCACAAAATTAATCCAGCACTTTGTCTTTAGAATGGAAGTTAAGAACCGAATCAGGCTTTAATCGACTTTTTCCCAACTATCACTGTCCACTGATAAGGTGTATTGTGGTACGACCTGAAGGGTTTTCATCCACTTGAGTTTAGTACCACTTTAATCCGCAGATACGACTCCCAGACATTGCCTCACCAGAACCTGAGGACATTTCTCATAAAGGTTTTAGCTAGTAATTTTATCCGCGAATTCTTCTTTCGAAAATTCGGTTAATTGAATATCAGTTATTCCAGAATTTGCAGTTGAAATGTGAACAAATAACTCGAAGTAGGAATACGCATAATGTTTCAACCATTGGAAACAACATTACTTTGCGTTCAGTATTAACATCATCACATCTCCCTCAGCCTGAATATTATTTCCGATTCCCGCAAGCTCCAATAGTTTTACTCTGCATGCAGTCTTTCGGGTCTTTAATTCGTTGATCCAGCTCCTGTGCCAAAGCCTATGTCTACAGCAGGATTATGTGTATTTGTCGCGGAGTCGGACAAGTAGCATAACGTGCACTACCTTGACAACACCTGTTCTTTTTAACGGTGAGTCTCCCTTACCTCCGATTGTCCCCATTTTTTATCAATCTCATTTATCACGATCTCATTACAAGCATGGAGATCTATTAAACGACCGCACGCCATAAATATCAAGACAAAGCAAAGGAAGTAATACACCGGATTTCAGCCACTGGGAATTCGTTCCACTAGAAGGAGAGCGTGTACGTAAAACAAATTCCCTAACAACCTAGCCGAGTTCATCGGAGATGTGTGTTCACCAGAAATAATCATGCACCTGAGCGTATCTTTCGGATGATCCGTTGGACCTGTGGTGTCTTGTTAACGTAGACAAATGAAGACGAACAACAATATTCTGAAGCCATCAGAGAACAGTGTGCAGAACGTCAAAGAATGTACAGAAACACGTGTGCTATTGTCATCCATCAAAACGACCAGTACTCCTCGAAGACACCACTTTCCCAGGGGCCTGGATCGTGATAGATCCATCAATATTCCTTGTCAGAGATCTTGGTGATCCCTTTGAGAATAATTCCACTAAAATATTTGTTCAGGCACGACTCACTGCGTTCATATGTACACGTTGTCAGGTTCTGCAAGCCAAATTGCAGCCCCATGCAGAGTTTTACTATGATGTTTCCGGCGGAAAAATGGTCAATGAGAATCCACCGACACATGTATCTTGGAGGAACTTCCTTTTTCAGTCCAAGACCTAAAGGCAAATCTTGCAGTGCTACCGACTGCAACGTGATTAGAATCGTAAAACGTTCAGTAAAATGAAGTAACCCGTCCCGTTTTCACATCCTGGCACGCATGCTGTTTGTTCTGTCCGTGGAATTCAAATTTTGTTTACCCCGAAATTACTTAGTTGTACTTTTCTCGAAAACTGCTTCGTTTTTTTAGTAAAAAGTAGTTCTTCTTTCTCGTTGTGATAGATTCTCATGGTTATTCGTTTATGTAAACTCTGACCCTGAGCATTAGATTCCTTCATCTTGACGGCTTTGTCGATTAAGCCGTTTGATCTGGATTTTAAGGATAAGTTTCACAAACGTTACTGTATTTGACGGTGACTTCTTCAAATTTCAGGTATATAAAGCCACAGATCTTTATTAGTGTATGATAGTACCGCATTGTTTTAGATAAATCACATTCCGAAGGCTTTGGTCTTGGAGTTTTGCGCGCCATACAACGTGAACCTCTTGAATAGAAAACCTGCTCAATCCATAAATCAGGGGAATTAGTTTTGAGGAAATCGGCCCAGCCACATATCAAAGCAAGCATAATGGGTCCGGGGGGTTTCTTTATATATCGGATAAGTGCTGAGCAGTCANTGGGCCAACTATCAGCCCTGATGGATTTGGTTACCACCAACGAAAGACACTTTGCTGACAAAGCGTTAATTAGGACTCCACCGGCCATAGTGACCACTGCGTGCTGACCTTTGATTTCATCTGCTACTGGGTCAGGAACTTGGAGCCTCAAACGGGGATTTGAAACTTCTTCCGTGCAGACTTCTCAGAGAGGTATATCTTCCTTGGCTAACCTAAACTGGGACCGGATCCAGTGGAGGAGAGATACAGAACCATTGTCCAGAAAATTCACGAGGCTGACACGGTGTTTGTCCCAAAGAAACCAGTGCGCAGTCGAACGGACCAAAAGCTACACAAAAAGATCCAGCATCTTTTGGAAACTATTCTTCAAAAAGATAATTATGGGAGACACAGATGAGCTGGTGTTTCGCAAAATGCGGAATCGCTGTAAGCCAGAAATCCGCCCATATGACAAACGAAAACGGGCCACTATACCAGACCTCGTCTGGAAAAAATTGTACTATTGAAGTACATGAGACACCGCCAAAATAAAATTCAACCACCTTCTTTCTGAGTCACAGAAACGGGGAAACCGCGAGTGATGAGATAGTGGTATCTGAATCCTACAGAGAACAGTATGCAGACCTGTATTCCGCTCCAGCGACATCAACACATTCAACCTTGGCAAGGCGTAACTACCAGTGGCCTCTTACCGACTTGGTCTTCGCGGAGAAGGACGACGGTCAATATAACGGGCAAACGGTATCTTCGAATGACGCGTAACACCAGAACCTCCGGGAAGGCAAAACAAAGTCGGAGCTCGGTTTCTATACGGTACTGTTAACGTAAGACATCAATTCACAAAATATGCGAACCGCGACAGTAGATACTCGTCAACAACAAATGGTCCACTTGGACTACAAAAGTACGAACCAACGGAGCAAACAGGTTCCCACGTGCATAATGTCGGCCACATAGTAGCTGGGTGACCTCAAGGTCAAATGAGTTCATACACACGCACTGAACACAAAAGTGGGGCGGGGGTTACAAATAGGGACAGAAGAAACGTGGGGGGTTTTAAACGTCAAAGTAATGGACGATGCACCGCCCGCCAAATTCTTCACATTGGCTCAGCAGATGCCCCGGTTCTTGCACTCTACCTATGCTCAGCTCCATTTTAAGGTACCCCACCAGCCACCGACACGAATGGTCCGAGTCCACTCCTGCCACAAGTGCCGAGTTCGATGGAGTACAGGCCTAATCGCGTCCCTCCAGTGAACATACCTTTCTAATATCTCTTAAGAACGCCGCCCGCCGTTCTAACCAGCAGAGTTATCACCAGGCCACCTAGGCTCTCCTCACAACTATCCACTACGCCTAGGGGCCATTTCTCACGAGGCACATCCTCACCAGAGACCGGAACCAAGTCTCCTCGTTCCACTTCTTGTGAAGCCCCGAGCCACTTAGTACGCACCTGCAACGTCGGCAGATATACCTTTATCCAAAGACGCCAGAATATACCAGCAATATAATTGACTTGTTTCCAACCGACGTGGTATCGCGAAGCCAACTCGTCGCGACCGGGTATTGCAGGACAGCATCGCGTGAGCAACAAGCTGTTTGGCGTAAGCGGCTCCAAATCATTGCTGTCTGATGATAGCGAGACTATAGGTCGGTTATTTAGAATATGCTCCACCTGTATAAGGAGCGTATTCAGTTGTTCATCGGTCAAACACTGTTCCTTACATAGACAAAATGATACGTCGTGTCTACCTGATTATGCACTCCTACACACCACCGCGGTGGCTAGCTGCTGGTGGATTGAAGTACTACTGTATATCCATAATCAAAAGTCGGCCCGATACTTTACTCTGACTCCAGGCAAGTGTCTACTGCAATCCTTGTGCAAAGGTGAACTTGGTTGAGAAGACCCGTTGAACGATACCGATCGCACTCGCTGGGAGAATTGGTTATCTAACCTTCGCAGCCTCCATAACTTGCGTTTCCCCAGGTGCATAAGACCTAGAGAGGTTAGTGGTATTCCACATGTCGAACTTCATGTATTTTGTGATGCATCAGAAACTGCATATAGCGTGGTAGCATATGCTCGCTTCATGATGAACGATGAAGTTTTTGGCTGTTCGCTTGTCTTCTCGAAGGCGCGGGTGGCT
>SJOL01006915.1:630047-648755 GCA_004794785.1 Opisthorchis felineus | reverse complement strand
GGCGATACTCGAGGGGAAAGAGGTCAAGCGCCGTGAGACGCATTTCGTAGTCCACGGATGTAAGGCCGGCAACCATTTTCGTAGCAGCTCGCTGGACACGCTCAGTGAGGGATACGTCCTTCGTGCGCCCTGAGTGGACAACTTGGTTGGCGTATTCAAGAAGCGGTCTGACGTAGGCCCCATAGAGTATTTGGAAGTCCATGCGAGCAATACGGGGGAAGGTGGGCCTAATCATTCGTAGAACGGCGAATGCCTTTTGGGCCGATTTCTCATGGTGCAGTGAGAAGGACATGTTTGAAGAGAGCCAGCTACCCAAATCCTTTCTGGTATCTGGAGTTGTGATAAGGATAAACAAATGCCAGTTCACACACACGCACTGAACACAAAAGTGAGGTGGGGGTTACAAATAGGGACAGAGAAAACATGTAGAAATTTAAACGTCAAAGTAATGGACGATACAGCCAACCATTGCACAAGACAAAGACCTTCTGTGCGTTGGGCCATCCATGTCGCTGACACTGGCGAAGATTCCCCTCTTGGTGTATCATCAGTCACTCGACGAAGGCAACCTTCCCTCGGTTTGGAAGGAAGTGGTTGTCACGCCAATATACAAAACTAGTGGCAGCGTACCGCCCGTGGTAACAGGCTTATTAACCTCACTAGCATACCGTGAAAGCAAACGGAACGCATTCTGAAGTAGACCATTTTTTCACCTCAGTACCAACAACTCGATGTCCCTAGCTAACAATGATGCCCTCCAAACTGTACTTGCGTGGCGAACATGCTCGTATTTATGGGCAGCTTAACCCGAGCCAAAGTTGAAGGGCTCATCGGACGCCATGTTTTTTGACTTATCAAAAGCATTCACTCGGGTTCCACACATTCCGCTGCTCCACAATCCCAAGTCTTATGAGACGCTGCAGATGTAGACGTGGTCACCCCTAAACAGGCACGGGCAAGGAAGCACAGTTACCATTGCTGAAATGCGAACTGTACAGAAAATTTTTCACTTTGTGGGGAGCACGGACTGAAGGTCCACCGAAATGGTTAAATGCGAACGAAAAGTTCAGCAGATTAAAATGAACGCGTCCTGGAGGCGGCTGGGGCCAAGTAATGGCAGTTAGTGGAACGAGTGAGCGAGAGGATACGGTCAATAGTGGGGAGAAAATGATTGCGGTTGTGCTATCAAACCGGGTATGGCATAGCCATGCCATCATTGGCCTGACATACTTCGGTTTTTGGACAGCCCCGTAACCGACGTCATTTTTAGAGTCATTGGGCTGGGATGTGTAATTGTTTGATCAGCCGGATTTTTTTCAGGTTGGTGAAGGAAATCCGCATAGGTAGAACGAAGCCGATGTAGGATCACAGGTATTTTTTCCGGTCTTGTTATGGATCCCTGTGGATGTATGTCACTGACCAGGTGGAGTGGAAAACAGCCAAACAGGGTTTCCGAACCAGGTATTGCCGAAGTTAATAATAATAATAATGTTTATTCCCAACTAGTGGGTGGCATACTTTCAGGCATGATCATAAATTTACTGTCAGAATAGGAGCATGACTGGTGGGGTTTGTGGGTACTGGGAATTCCGTGGAATAGGGACGGCGCCATAAAGAGTGGGCATTATCCGAAGTAGACTTGGTCACGCCTGAGGCGGTATGGGTAGGGAACCAAAATTACAAGGGCTCTTTCTTTCTTATGGGGAACGTATCAGATGTGACAAGGTACGATCATTAGGATTTGAAAGTGGCAGGCAAAAACAATACGAGGGAGGGGATAGCAAGAGGATTCCTGCCTGGTACTTGATAAAAATAATAAAAGAAAAACTTCAATCTGCAGGAAAAGTGGAACCAGAATAACGGATCAGGAGAGGCAGCAGAACTGGCACGATCTGACCGGCTGATTTGAACTAAAGCTTGGGAAGACGAAAGAATGAGGTGAGATCAGTAAAGCCTGGTGAGTTTGAATAGACATCAGATAGGATAATGTGCATTATTAAAGGGAAAAGACTTAACGCTTATCACAATTAGGGTGGTGACAACAACTGATTAAATGAGACAGGATAGGGGTAGATTCGTAATTAGTAGAGTAGCGATCAGGCAGGGGTTGAAGTTGCTAATATATGATATTACAGTATAAGAGATCTAGAGAAAACCGGTATAAGCACACAGAGGGGGGGTGTGATTGGGAAAATCAAACGTATATGGACCGAGGGGGTGGACTTCAGAGACGATGGACTAGTTCATCTGAAATTTAGTGCGCGTGTTGGACAGTACCACAACCTAGGAGAGAAAGTGAAGGTAAGAGAAATAGTCAGCAGTCCCCCAAGCACTGCCATGAGCTTCAATTAATAAGTGGTGCATGGCGAAAAGGGCTTTTTGGAGCTAGTAGTGTATGCTGCTAGTGGAGGGTTACAGAGATAGATATCAAGCAGACGTTAGATATATCGCCCTATTCAAACACGCCCCTCTCAATGCACCATGAAAAACTGGCTTCAAAGGCATTCGTCGTTCGCCGGATGATTCGGGGCACCGTCCTCCGTACTCCTTGCATGGAATTCCAGATATTCTATGGGACCTACGCCGGACCGCTTCTCAAATGTGCCATTCAAGTTGTACATTCAGGACGCAAGAAATGCGTAACCTAGATTGAGGGTGCGCAACGAGTTGCCATGAAAATGGTTGCCGGGCTTGAATGCGTTGATTGTGAAACACGTCTCTCAGTGCTTGGTCTACGTCCCCTGGAGTATCGTTGCCTCCGAGGGGCTCAATTCTTAGTGGCGACCTTTTTCGATAGGGCTTGGCCAACAGGTTTTTCAACTTTGATCCAACTAATACACGGCGAAGATATGGCAAGAAGATTTTCAAGCTCAGAGCGCACACTTTCATTGAACATCAGCTTTTCTAATTTCGGGTGATTGTTGCATGCAATTACCCTCCTCGGGTATTTGCTCAAACCTCACCCAGCACCAAGTCCAATACACTTAAAAGTGCTTTTTATGAGTCGTCAGGCTTGCAATATTACTGCGTTGCGCTAAGAACTAAAAAAGCAGCGCTACGCCCTTCTTCGCTTGTGCCTTACAGGAGAACGGAAGCCGCTTAGCAACAAGAGGAAACCCTACCCGGAGGCATGGGCAAAAGCAACGGTCTCCTGCATCAGTTCATGAAGCCGTGACTTCCGGGACCGTGAGGTATACATTGCAACGCATCTGGGGGTAGGCTGTCGCTCTTGTCCCCCGTTTAATATGCGTTGGACCCATCCTTCACGTTCATTTCCCTTTGCGCTTCCTGGAGACGGGCTACCGTCCTGAAGTGGTCGGCTGCCACCCCGTTGACCTTAACGTGTTCCCGTAGGTTGGTCGGGTAGATTATCATCGAGAATCTTCTGAAACCTACTTCTCCCAACAATTTATTGCATCCTACTCAACATCGTTTTTCTCCTCCCCGCTCTTCTGTGACCAACAGCCTCATTTTACTCTGATCTCAGGAGCACGGCTTTATCAAGATTGAGCATCCACCCTATCTTTGACGGCCTTCAACAGGATGCTCCATCAACAGGACTTGGGAGTCTGCTACGTTGCCAGTTGCCAGTTGCCAGTCTCCCGCACCAAGCTGAAATCTCACACTCGAGCCAGTGGCTCCCTCTCTACACTTAGAAGCCCTAAGTAATGGACGATACAGCCAACCATTGCACAAGACAAAGACCTTCTGTGCGTTGGGCCATCCATGTCGCTGACACTGGCGAAGATTCCCCTCTTGGTGTATCATCAGTCACTCGACGAAGGCAACCTTCCCTCTGTTTGGAAGGAAGCGGTTGTCGCGCCAATATACAAAACTAGCAGCAGCGTATCGCCCGTGGTAACAGGCTTATTAACCTCACTAGCATACCGTGAAAGCAAACGGAACGCATTCTGAAGTGGGCCATCTTTTTCACCTCAGTACCAACAACTCGATGTCCCTAGCTAACAATGATGCCCCCCAAACTGTCCTTGCGTGCCGAACATGCTCGTATTTATGGACAGCTTAACCCGAGCCAAAGTTGAAGGGCTCATCGGACGCCATGTTTTTTGACTTATCAAAAGCATTCACTCGGGTCCCACACGTTCCGCTGCTCCACAATCCCAAGTCTTATGAGACGCACGAAGACGTCCTACGCTGCAGATGTAGATGTGGTCACACCTAAACAGGCACGGGCAAGGAAGCACAGTTACCATTGCTTTTCTTTCTTTCGGGGAAAATATCGAGCTGAAGCAAGATCAGACTGCTAGAATTTGAAGGTGGCGGGCAAAAACAAAACGGGGGAGGGTAAAACAAGAGACATTCTGCCTGACACATGACAATAAAATTGGAAATTGCGGAAAACAAGTAACCAGAACAACGAATCTGGTGAAGCGGCTGAGTTGGCATAATCCATCCGGTCAATTTGAACTAAAACCCTCAAACCACCGCTGGGGACTCGTGGCCTTAGACAGTCGGGCTTATGGCAAGAGTCACAAAAAGCTTAAGTGGGAATGATGAAGTGGAGGGATTGGCAACGCGGACAAACGGTAGCATGAATATCAAAATCATGTTGTGCAGTGAAACTGTAGAGACTTACCGATCTCACTCTTGTAGTGGAGTCGGGCGTATAAGTTCCTTGGAAGAGTGAGTTGGTGACAACACACAAGTTGGAATGCGAACTGTACAGAAAATTTTTCACTTTGTGGGGAGCACGGACTGAAGGTCTACCGAAATGGTTAAATGCGAACGAAAAGTTCAGCAGATTAGAATGAACGCGTCCTGGAGGCGGCTGGGGCCAAGTATTGGCAGTTATTGGAACAAGTGAGAGAGAGGATACGGTCAAGAGTGGGGAGAAAATGATTGTGGTTGTGCTATCAAACCGGGTATAGCATAGCCATGCCATCATTGGCCTGACATACTTGGTTTTTTGGACAGCCACGTAACCGACGTCATTTTTAAGGTCATCGGGCTGGGATGTGTAATTGTTTGAACGGCTGGATTTTTTCAGGTTGGTGAAGGAAATCCGCATAGGTAGAACGAAGCCGATGTACGATCACAAGTATTTTTTCCGGTCTTGTTATGGATCCCTGTGGATGCATGTCACTGACCAGGTGGAGTGGATAACAGCCAAACAAGGTTTCCGAACCAGGTATTACCGAAGTTAATAATAATAATAATAATGTTTATTCCCAACTAGTGGGTGGCATACCCTCAGGCATGATCATAAATTTACTGTCAGAATAAGAGCTTGACTGGTGGGGCTTGTGGGTACTGGGAATTCCGTGGAATAGGGACGGCGCCATAAATAGTGGGCATTATCCGAAGTAGACTTGGTCACGCCTGAAGCAGTATGGGTAGGGAATCAAAATTACAAGGGCTCTTTCTTTCTTATGGGGAACGTATCAGATGCGACAAGGTACGATCATTAAGATTTGAAAGTGGCGGGCAAAAACAATACAAGGGATGGCGTAGCAAGAGGATTCCTGTCTGGTACTTGATAAAAATAATAAAAGAAAAACTTCAATCTGCAGGAAAAGTGGAACCAGAATAACGGATCAGGAGAGGCAGCAGAACTGGCACGATCTGACCGGCTGATTTGAACTAAAGCTTGGGAAGACGAAAGAATGCGGTGAGATCAGTAAAGCCTGGTGAGTTTGAATAGACATCAGATAGGATAATGTGCATTAATGAAGGGAAAAGACTTAACGCTTATCACAATTAGGGTGGTGACAACAACTGATTAAATGAGACAGGATAGGGGTAGATTCGTAATTAGTAGAGTAGCGATCAGGCAGGGGTTGAAGTTGCTAATATATGATATTACAGTATAAGAGATCTAGAGAAAACCGGTATAAGCACACAGAGGGGGGGTGTGATTGGGAAAATCAAACGTATATGGACCGAGGGGGTGGACTTCAGAGACGATGGACTAGTTCATCTGAAATTTAGTGCGCGTGTTGGACAGTACCACAACCTAGGAGAGAAAGTGAAGGTAAGAGAAATAGTCAGCAGTCCCCCAAGCACTGCCATGAGCTTCAATTAATAAGTGGTGCATGGCGAAAAGGGCTTTTTGGAGCTAGTAGTGTATGCTGGTAGTGGAGGGTTACAAAGATAGATATCAAGCAGACGTTAGATATATCGCCCTATTCAAACACGCCCCTCTCAATGCACCATGAAAAACTGGCTTCAAGGGCATTCGTCGTTCGCCGGATGATTCGGGGCACCGTCCTCTGTACTCCTTGCATGGAATTCCAGATATTCTATGGGACCTACGCCGGACCACTTTCCAAATGTGCCATTCAAGTTGTACATTCAGGACGCAAGAAATGCGTAACCCCGATTGAGCGTGCGCAACGAGCTGCCATGAAAATGGTTGCCGGGCTTAAATGCGTTGATTGTGAAACACGTCTCTCAGTGCTTGGTCTACGTCCTCTGGAGTATCGTTGCCTCCGAGGGGCTTAATTCTTAGTGGTGACCTTTTTGGATAGGGCTTGGCCAACAGGTTTTTCAACCTTGATCCAACTAATACACGGCGAAGATATGGCAAGAAGATTTTCAAGCTCAGAGCGCACACTTTCATTGAACATCAGCTTTTCTAATTTCGGGTGATTGTTGCATGCAATTACCCTCCTCGGGTATTTGCTCAAACCTCACCCAGCACCAAGTCCAATACACTTTAAGGTGCTTTTTATGAGTCCTCAGGCCTGCAACATTACTGCGTTGCGCTAAGAACTAAAAAAGCAGCGCTACGCCCTTTTTCGCTTGTGCCTTACAGGAGAACGGAAGCCTCTTAGCGACAAGAGGAAACCCTACCCGGAAGCATGGGCAAAAGCAACGGTCTTGTGCATCAGTTCATGAAGCCGTGACTTCCGGGACCATGAGGTATACATTGCAACGCATCTGGGGGTAGGCTGTCGCTCTTGTCCCCCGTTTAATATGCGTTGGACCCATCCTTCACGTTCATTTCCCTTTGCGCTTCCTGGAGACGGGCTACCTTCCTGAAGTGGTCAGCTGCCACCCCGTTGACCTTAACGGTGTTCCCGTAGGTTGGTCGGGAAGGTTATCATCGAGAATCTTCTGAAACCTACCTCTCCCAACAATTTATTGCATCCTACTCAACATCGTTTTTCTCCTCCCCGCTCTTCTGTGACCAACAGCCTCATCTTACTCTGATCTCAGGAGCACGGCTTTATCAAAATCGAGCATCCACCTTATCTCCGACGGCTTTCGACAGGATGCTCCATCAACAGGATTTGGGAGTCTGCTACGTTGCCAGTTGCCAGTCTCCCGCACCAAGCTGAAATCTCACACTCGAGCCAGTGGCTCCCTCTCTACACTTAGAAGCCCCGACGGAGTTCCACAACTGGCACTCCTTGACTCTTTTCTGCTCATAACATTTGTTTATCCCTAACCCACTTTTCTACCACCTAATTGTTGAGCGTTTTTATGTGGTGATTATCTCAAACTCTAGGGGACCGACCCGGTCAGCATATGGAAGGCCGCCGGAAGCACCATCTTGTTCTCTTTGGACCTGCCTCCCAACCGACAACGACGAAGGATTTCCTGATAGCCACATCCTCACATGCCCAAGTATGCAATCATAGCGACAACTTATTACCCCCCTTCGGTATAGATCCTCAGTGATCTGAGGATAATGCCCAATGTTTATGACACTGTCCCTTTTCCGCGCAACCCTGTACCCACAAACCCAGTCAGTCATGCTTTTATTCTGACTGTAACATTATGATAATGCCTGACGGCATGCCACCCACCAATTGGGAATAAACATTATTATGGTTATTATCATCATCATCATCTTTCGCCATACAGATTCGTTAACTCTACACATGCCGTGTTAGCTGCCAATCTTATACGCTACTGCCTCCTATCCATTACGCCTGAAAGCTTCCTGCTTTTGCGTACCACCCCTTCCGACTCATCACATCCGAGTGTTGGGAGTAATTAGGCCAACGAATGAGGCGGTCAGCAGAAGGCTACTAAGAGTGTTCCAGCTCAGTGTCACTCCAGATGAATGTCCCTGATTAATTTAGTATTATTTTAGTATTTATTATAACACTATACATATATATATTATAATCTATTCTCTCCGAAATTGCCTCAAAAAACGCAGCCTTACGGCAGCCATCTCACCAGTCTGTCAATTATATCCACTTTTTTATACGCACGCGAAATACCGGCTCACCCATCTTCATCGAAGGCTAGCCCATAGAATGTCACTGTTGAGGTTCCCGATACGGAAATTCGGTGACGCGTAGGTTCAACAATCCCGAATATCAAAAGGAAGAATTGGGCTCGAAATTCTACTGTACTATTTACACAAGGTAAGCAAATGTGTACAACAAACCTCAGTTGTTCACGTTCGTAGCGTCAACAATTGCACATGTCTGTCACTGACCGGCACAGTGCAGTGTCAACGTCCGCACACCAAACAACGGCAGGTGGAATGATGGCTCAGTAGTGTGGGTTGCGGTCGTCCCTTCCGATGACAGTCTCGTGACTCTCATTGGCCGTGCGATCACATGGAACAAGTCAAGGCAGGCTCAGCAAATGGGATACGAACGCACATGTGAAAGTAGGTCAGCTGCGCACATTCACACACATTCACACATGCCAACACATGAGTGTCAGGCGGGGTGGCCTCTGCGGCAAGGTGAGTGGCGGGTACGGATAGGCGAAACAGCTGGAGGTCAAGAGTACATAGGCGGAGTAAGCAAATGAATGGGGAATTATCATAAGGTAAAGTTAAACTTAACAGTCACCTTCCTAGCGGTGCCATATGTCCACACACTGTTTTTCTGAAAAACTTGCGGCTTTCAGGCTGCTTCATATCATGTGGTTTCTCACTCCATCAAAAAGACCCGCCGAGCTTCGAGAGAAGTGCCTTGTTTTTTTATTCTTGTCAAATCGTCCCTTAATCTAGCCAGTTATTTTTCTAATCTTGGTGGTCCAGAGAAGTTTGAAAAATATGCCTGAGCGCAGCTGTTTTTTTCCAACCCAATGTGACGTACCCCAAACAACCCGTAACTGCCCGCTTCAAGGGTATGACTGACATTTGGACAACGGTCCGCTACTCGGCGTTATACTGGTCACTCTAACACGGTCCGCGACTACCACTGAATGGTCTGCATCAGCCGGGTCCATGTATACTTGCAGTCATTCCATATCCAATCTTCACCAGTTCTCCACTTCCTGCCCCACATGTGCCCGTATTTTCTCATCCCCTCCGTCAGTATATTTAGACATCAGCCGTTTGGTACATGTGTTTTTCCCTGGGGCGGCCGGTGCTCCTACCTCAGCCACCTAAAGGCTCCTGATTACTTATCATGTATTCCCTAGATCAAGAAACCCGGATTAATATCCACAATTTCTGTTAATCCTGGTTCTGAAATATAGTCTGGATGACTGACTTGCCTTTCGTCACCAGCCTAATAATGTTGCGGCAGTCACTTGTCAATTCACTATATTTGAAGACATATTCATCACCCTACCTGCCTCCGGGCAGCACGACAGGTTGGAGACTCGCGGCAATATACCGGAGATCCTGCAATTTCACGGATCGATGCGTCTGGCAGGCCACAACTATGAGTGTTCAGGGTTCTGCTGTCTCCAAAAAGAAGTGAAAGTAAGAGAAGTGAATCTATTCCGTCAGTTACTGACCATCTTCCCTCAACCGGATATAAGAAGAGCTTTTCGGGTATTCATAGAAGGCCAATCTGTTGCCCACTCACTACGCCTCACGCTTACCCAAACTACAGAGAGAAAACCGGCCCTGAAGCAACACCGCCACGTCCACGCTGTTGTGAAAGAAATAGTCCTTTACCCTAATCTCTCCTTTTTACAGTGACCAAACTCAAGTGAAGCTGCGTCGCCACAGCCTCACCAACCTTCTTCTACCACACCAAGTCTGTCAAATTGAAACCGCCCAAGGGCCTTTCATAATACTCTGGCACCCGGCCGCAAATTTCTGACGGCACTTACTCTTTCAGCGCAAATCCAAGGAACCATCCGACATCTGGGCCTCTCGGAGACTAGCGGTAGATCAAATCACGTGGACGAGCTGGGTCCCACTGAGACGGAGCCCGTGTCCACTCCAGCCATCACAATCACTATGCATACCTCTCATGTCCCTGGCTAGAAGACTATCCCGCAGAGTTCGCGTCCCTTGCCCGTAAAACAGCGTGGCCCCCAATACACACTTTCAAAGTGCTACCGAGGAAGAGGCCCACACCGAAACCCAAAGTCAACCCCTAATAATCTGTGCCAGCCGAGACTTGTCCCACACACATCCTTCTTGAAATTGTGGTGTTTCTGGCGGGGAAATCAACTAAATCCCAGCTGGATCCCTGGTTTGTGATGTTTTTCAGCTAAATGTGCGGCCAAAGATTGCCTTATGTACTTTTCAGGGCTCACTACGTAGACTTGACCCCAAGTTCCCATCAGTCTTATAGAGGCACGACAGGATCATGAGTCGACATATCCATGGTGAACTCAGTTAGAGAATGCCGCAAACGATGTTAGATAGAGCCTTCCATAAACACCAAAGTAATTCAAAAGTGTTTTTTTGCAGGCTGTATACAATTCGGTTTTCGGTGGAATAGTATGGTTGATAGAATCTCAAAGACTACTCCTGTCAGATGAGCTCCAAAAAGAACAAAATCTATGTTGTTTTACTGAAGAGTTTTTAGTGACCATACGAGCAGCGTATTAGGTCTGTATCTTTCTTATTGACACTCGCCACAAATGGCGCACGGCTGCCTGCCTTCACAGCGCGTTTCTCATGGTTAAATTATTCACCATATCACTTCAACCTTTCGCTCCCGCTTGGTGTCTCTCTCCCTGTTTCCACATCAGCGTTTGTGAACTTGTTTTTGTCCCTCTTCTCCCGAACCACATAGCCCTTACTTACGTTTAAACACGTGCTCTCTCTTGCTGGTAACCACTACGTGATTTCAAACTCCCATCCGCTTTCACGGCTAGAACAACCAAGCGTTCATGCACGATATCTGTACCGGTATTCTGAATGAGGGTACCCGTCCAGCGGACATTGTTTCTCTCACGAGGTCCGACTTGGTCTCTGCCACTCAATGTAGACCACCATTGGAGTTTGAAGACCACAGGAGTGCCCTTCAAGGCCGAAGTATGGCAGGAGCCGGTTCACACAAGTAAGCGCATGTGATGCATGAGCTCACGTACGCGGCAGCAGATCCGTTTTTCACCCACTGTATTTGTGCGCCTAGACCCATTGACCTCTAGAACCATGGGTGGTTCTGGTCTTTATGTGCTTCCCTTGTCAGTATTTGGCCGTAGCCTTCTCCTAGACCTTCTCCCACTGCTCTTTACCCGTTTTGTTGTTGCACGGGCCACCAACTGGCGATTTTCTTCCCCCAATCATGGGTTTGTGATGGCACTAACACCACTGCAGCTCAACAAATTTTCATTGTGGCTAAGTTCCAGATACAGTATTTTCCAGTGAGCATCCAAATGAGGTCACGTTTTAACTGTTCCATACCATAGCCACCAAGCGGTGCTGTTATGGGAATCCTGTGTTGTTGGAACCCCGTCAAGAGGCCCGGCCTATCTAACATGTCCTCCTTAAGGATGGCTACGTTGCGATGAATGGTAACCACAAGCTCCTGTCGTTGGTCACACATCGTCGACCTCTGTTATGGGGGTCAAAAGCGCGCAGCCGCCACCTAGGTGTTGGAAGCCCCATTCTTACACGTTCAACAATGTTCCCAGCCATGGTCACCGCCAAAAATACCTTATCCCATTCGAGAGGCCTCCTAATAAGAAGAAGCACACTCTAGCCTCAACACGCCTGAACTCCGTATTGCATTCGTTAGCTGGCTTACCAGAAACCCTGTCGCCGATAACATACAGAGAAAACTACGAAACTTGGCTTCTTATGAATGCTCAAGTCTGCCCGAAGCAGCCATTTCAATATGCACGGTTGCGACGAGGGACAAAGCCTACGCCGTTGGCCTGGACAAGTCGTGATGGAGATCCAAACTCGATGGGAGCGCGAAACATTCAACCACCCTGCTTCTCAGTGGCGGCTTCATATCGACCCGAGACTTTTGCATACATCTTTCAGCACAATTAACCCACCTCTTCCCAATGTATCTCACAGCTTTCTGCTCTTCTCTGTGGATAAACTATTATCCTATTATTCTACACCCGACAGTATGCTCCGTGGATCCCCAATGAATGAGTCTGCACCTATGTGCCCGATACTTCAGACTGTTCTCTTCTCATCTTCCTCCGGTGGAAAGCGCTCTGTGGCAGCCAGCGGTTATTTTACTCACACATAATAGTTAAAACCACCATGACTCAAATAACAGCAGAAAGGTGATTCTCAATAATCCGCCGCCATATCGCTAGAAAGCTCGTAAATGGCTCTTGCACTACTCGCCCATCTCACATGGCATGCTACATTTTCCCACCACGGTTTGCCCCCTGCCCACACTTACGCACCGGAGCCGCCCCAGCTTTCACATATATTTCAATGAAAGCCAAAATAAGTGAATGAGGGATTTCGCCGTCTTTGATTTATTGACGATATTTGACGTGATTCCGATTAACGCAAATGCTGGCGGCTGAGAAATTATGGGCATAGTTTCCTTGTTATCCCGCCACTTACACTAATGCATGCGTAGCCTTTACCCTAGAATAAGGGTTCATGGTGTTAATTCTCCCGAATTTCATGCCACCAGTGAGGCCAGAAATAATCAGCGAATAGATTTGTATCATCTTTCATTTTTAAAAACAGTCCCATCGATTCTACCTTTGACGCTGATCGGTCACCCCTTTGTGGTCTACCAGGACGTATGGTTCACAGGCCCATGGCTATTTCTATGTTGATCCCTGCTCTCAGTGGTCCTGGACCAATAGTCTACTCAGCCTCTAAGGAAATACTAAGTGGTGGCCTCACTGTTTCACCAATTCTTGGAAGCCATAGCATGCCAAATGATGATCACGATGAAGATTTATGGATCTGGGTCACACTCAATCATTCGTTGTTGTGCTTCCAGTCCGAGACAGACAACCGAAATTGCCGGTTCTCCCCAACTCACCTTTCTCTCAGGAAAAATTCATAAACCCCATTCCTTTTTCAACCGTCCAGAAGCACCTTAGTCGTCTAGTGGGTGCCACCCAGAACTATTACGTGAAAATAGAATATCACAAGGGGATGAATGTTAAACACTTGATATCTCGGGTAAAGACAAAGGTAAACATGTGGTTCTAAATAAAGGGTCCACTGACAACATGATCAGGAAGGCTGTTGTTGATCCTGTGAAACAAGTTTATTACGTGGTTACTAGGAAACATCGATTAAATGCGTCGGCCGGAAATTTGCTTGCAAGTACCTCCAGAATTGACGGCAAACGTAAAGGGACACGCCTGCTTGCTGGCAGTTCGAACCGATGCAACAACTCACGAGTGAAGCTAACCGGCCAGCGACTGCACGTTTATCGGAACATATTTTCTTCAACATTCAAACCTCGTACTTTTTGGTTTTTCCTATATTTTCTATCCACATATATAATTGCTGCGTAGGGATTCGTCCTGTTTGTTTGGCTGCTCTAAAGTTCAAGGTCGCGCAATAGCCTGGAAGCGAAAATATGGGCCTGTGCGTTAAATTGTTGCTGTTTTCACCGGCCAGTTGGATTCAAGACCCCGACTCATTACGCTGCTAGGTTTAACGTTTTCATGAAAGTCACTTGCAAAACTATTGGAAGCCCTTACACGTTTATCCTTGCCGCTGTAGGCGGTGGCCCGGGCTCAAATAGTAAAATAAGGAGGTAGATACTAACCCCCTCGATCGTGCTTCACATGCATTTGGCAGTCAACTGAATCTTTTTTGTCTTGCGCTGCGACTTTCAATTTGGCAAAGGTTCTAGGTTATCCACGGCGTATACTCTCTCTAATTGGGAAAAACAGGTCGTTGGCGGTATTAGTTTTGGTAGAGTACGGCTTAAATGTACTAAAGATTCGGGTCTGATGCGCGCAGTATTGCATACCGGATTACAGTGGGAGTTCAGCCGAATGGTTATTTTCAGAGACGTTTGCAAATGGTAGTTGTTTTATTGTAAAACGCCCCCGAGACTATAGTCTTTTGATCGGCTAAGTACTGTTTCTGTTGTCCCGAGTTATATTTAAGCACGGTAAGTTGAGTATATTGCTTATCCCAATGTAGGAGATCTACTCGAATATGTCGGATACTCCCGGAGTATTTTTTTTAAATTATTCGAAAAAAAGACACAAGATGCAAAGTGGTTAGAAATCCTGAAGCAAGATTTTATGCTACAAGATATTTGCATGAACCGTGCCAATCATTTGCCTGGATCCTAACAGCCATAACGCAAGCATTAACAGTTTATTTTATCAGTGAGAGATATATCACAGGCACAATTTTTTCTCTGCTGGAGTATGTTTTCGTTCAGTTCAGCTTTGGAATTCAGTTCTGATCCTGTATCTGAAAACTACAAAAGAAAGAAGGGCACATTATGTGGACAACACTCCACGCATTTCGGTGCTCTTGGTTATGGAGAATAAGGGGACCTGATAAAAACAATTCAAATATTCCCCGGATTTCTTGTACATCGGGTTTGTTAACCAGTGTTGGCTGGAAAGTCGTTTGGAGCAAGCAATTGTTATTGCTCTGCCAATCCTCCTTTGGCCCTCGTCGCATGGTTGTAGATTGGGGAGTGCTGTTCAGGCCAATTTAAGCTGGGGGGTCGTGGGAGCGCACACCACTGCATCAAGACTGCAGCGTGACAGCAAGCCCCAAACAAGAAAGCATTGCTGTGACAAAGATTAAAACTCCTTTATGTAGCGCCCGAATTTTTCTCGCCAAATACCTGCAGTAATGCATCTGTTCTGCAGTTTTTGGCCGGAAATATTTTGCATACACTTTGGGGGAAGCATATCCTCGGATAAAACATTTTGAGGCGTGCACGTGCCCCAGCCGACGTCAGCACACATCTGAAACTTGATGCTAGTCGACTCCAAAAGGTGCCCAAGTTGATGACCCTCCTTTAGAAAAATCAAAGGCCTCGCGATTTTGCGGCGTTAAAGTCCGCTAAGCAAGGTGTGAAGAAATAGCACGCTTGCTGAACATGGCTACAAGACCTTACAACTGTATTTACACACAACAGGACATGCTGTATGAAACCAAACGCTTGTCGGTAGGAGATCAAGATACAAAACGAAATGCATGCCCTACACCGCATTTGTCGTCTTTGGCGGCTGCCACTGTCGCCGCGGTTGGCTGTACTGGGGTTCACACCACGCGCGCTGAAACTTTCTTCTAGGATTTTTTTCCGGAACAAATTCCCGTGTCTGATGTTTCTTTCAGTTCGCCCTACGGTTACAAGCGAGCGATCAGCAGAACCATGGGGTGTGCATTCTCATCCAGCGAGGAGCAAGGTTCTTCACTTTTGTTCCTCGGTTAATCGTTGATTGCACTAGCCTTTTGCCGACGGGCTCCAATAATATTTTTCTAGTATTTATCCACTTCAGAGATCCCAAGCGAGCCTTAGGCTAGCGGAACTATTCCCGCTGAATATCGAACAATACGAGCTGGCATCATCATGGCTCACCATGATTTGGCTAACCAAAAGAGCGTACCGGAACTCCGGTATATTAGATCGAGCTCACACAATGTGCATGGGTCGACATCTTCTCAAACTCTCAGCCTATAATGTAAAATCCGGGAGGCTTAAGATTTCGCAGGAGGATGGGTGCTATCGGACCATACGCAGCTGATATTCAGAAAGTACCGGGTGGTAGGAACAGATGGGTGAGGGCGGTAGGTGCCGTGTTTACGACTGGTTCTAGGAACAAATGGGCCAGTAGACATCAGTAATTAAGCAGAACGTATAAGCAACAATAGCGCGATTGGCAGGAGCGGAAAAATGAGCAGTTTTTTCTGGGGAGCAACTGATATGTAGACGTCCGGGTACGGGCGTCGAGACGGTGCAAACAGACAGTATGTGGAGATAGCGGTGCAGAAAACACTTTCGGAAGGTATTTTAGAATAACCAGGGAATTCAAACCACCTGGAAATACAGGTATTGGTTGAGTTTGGTACTAATTAAATAGACCTGTACCATTCAGCTGAGGGCGTGAACAGACTGCACGTGCCAAGAACAAAATTAAGATTCGCTCCCAGGCCTGTTTAAAACAGTATGCCAACGAACACTGTCGAGAATAGGGCTTTCGGGTGAGTCAAACCGGGGCAGTTGGACAGCACGCTTGCCTGCCATCAAAGAGGTCCACGTTCGTTCCCGGGTCTACCCAGTTTTCTGTCAGAGCAAGCCCCTGAAAATAGGTAGAGTTGCCGCAAGGTTTCAAGAGAATACGGACGGGGGACAAAATCTCTACAGTGATAGCCGGAGGGTATGCAAACCTTGAGCCGGTGCTAGGAAACTGTAGAAGTTTTTGGCAGGGGAGCGAAACGGTACTATTCCAGGCAAGCGTGAGTCGCACTGCTCATCAGTAGCCAGACAAATGGGACAAATAACCGCTGATTGCCGTTAACTAACGGGGAGAGTCACTACGCTCTACTCGACTTTGATCCTGCAGGATTGAAAACTGCGTTGCTGAGTGGCGTTAAGTGTCTCCTAGAACAGCTCCCTCTACCGGAGCAAAGAACCCTGCACTCACTACAGCACTGAAAAGCTGGTACTATTCTTCACCGTTGACGTGCGCGAAGTGCATGACACGGGTAAAATTCCACTATAGGATCTACATGGTTGTGCCAAATCTGCGATCCGGTTCCACTGGAGCGCCACCATTGGAGTAGTGTTCCACTTGATTAAATAAAGCGAGTCTCTGTTCAGTGTGGTTCACCGATGAACTCTGTACTTCTTCAAAAATTTACCCGGGAAAGTCCGGCTCAAAAGCGGTCTCACACTCAGGTGCCCATGACAGAAAAAAATACCGACCCGAGGCTACGAGCCATCTTCCCCTACTGAAGCTCGTGACCTCGAAGCCGGAATTTTAAATTGTTGCGTCGCGTTATGAGGCTGTCGGCACGGTATGTTGTCTTCGTGCAAATCACCTTCTGTTCGTGCGGTTTTCATTGTAATTAACTTGGATTACATGGAGACATCATAGGGTTATTCGGTTATGGCACTATCCACGCTTGTATAAATCTTCATGTGGAAGTTTTGAATCCACATATCGTTCTGTGGGTTTGGTAGGGCTGCCTTAGTAACTACCGTCAGCAAGATTGAACGACAACTAGAAATGCCTGCCCCTCTTTTCAGTGGCAGTAGCTGGTACAGTAGATGGATTCGTGTAGAATGCGTGGATATGGCTTCAGAGTTACACACGTGTAGGCGGTTGATGGCATTAACGAAGTAAAATAATGTTTGTGGTAGCTTGAGATCCAGTAGTGCTTCACAGGACTGCGATGCCATTATAAAAATTGTTCCACTCAGAACTTCTGTTATTTCCATACTTCCAGGAGATTGCAAGTGTTGGGGGCTATTTTGACCCCAGTATGCTGGGCAATGCAGCCAATTTCTTAAACACGATGCCGAACTTGGAACTGAGCCCGGGACAGGTGCGGTCATTTGTTGGAGTAGCGTCATTCGAACAGAAGCTAGGCGCTATTTCTTGACGGCATAACTACTGCATAATTGCATAAGGTATAAAGCTGTGTTAAGTCTGGGGACAGTTACCGAGTCCCATCAAAGGGGGCCAACGAGGGGCAGCACGAAGTAAAACGAATGAGGAGAAAATAAGATACAGCAGCGTTAAACAAAATGACGGATATTTACAAGGGGTATTCCGACGAGGGTCGGATGTGTGGTACCACAAACAAGCATTTCGAAGGATCAGAAACGTTCGGATGTGGCTAGCAGATGGGGATACACTTTGTCAAAATCACTTTGCGAAGCAAAATGTGGGGTGTTTACTCAATTTGGGCGTCCGGATATTATCGCGCTTCAGACGCCAACTGGTGTTGATATCGGTGTTAGCTAGTCATCGAGCAGGAGTCTGGAATCTGCCGTCTGAGGTCACATGGGTGATCTCGTGTTCGGTCGAGGCAGCTGATACGGGTTCAACTGATAAGGTGGACGAGGAGTACACCGCACTTTGTAAACAACAGGCCAGCCGGTCGTGTGTGAATGTGTCGAACTGTATGAAGTGTCAGCTGGTGGTATGGTGGACGGTAAAATCGAAATTTGGCAACCAGAATTTAACCATTTGCTTGACTGAGACCAAATCTGTAGGTTGCCCCCGACAAACGTTGCAAACGGAGCCAGGACCCATCATCATCATCATCATCATGGACAGCATGACATCAGTGTCCAACACTGATGCTTCGCTGTCTTACAGCCATGATTTATTTGTGATGAAAGAAGTAAAAGTGGAGGTGGAATGGAGTCAGTGATAGCTAACTACATTCATTCCGAGGTACCTAAACCTCCAGATACTCATTCAAGCAATCGGGATAGAAACTGACAACAAGAACACCATTGACATCGATTAGCAGTCATATCTTGCGGCGTCTCCAGCCAGACGCAGTGGGGATCACGTGGTTACCATCCCTTAAGGCAAGTGGCACCGACAGCACCCAAACATTTCGTAATCTCTCTCATACTCCTCAACCAGATCAAGGGATGGCCACCTCTCTGCTTCCGTCACTCTGATTTGGGCACGGAAAATAGCACT
>SJOL01006915.1:396344-629734 GCA_004794785.1 Opisthorchis felineus | reverse complement strand
TTCGTGCATTGATCTCATCTTTCACACTACAGTCGGAACCAATACAACTTCCAAGATACGTAAACCGCTCCACAACTTTGAGTGTCTCCCCCTGGATTTTAAGTGGCGTGTTCAGTGACTGCATGTCCACGATCATGACCTCACACTTTGTGGGTGCGAAGTGCATACCGAAGGACGGGAGGACTTTGGTCAGTTAATCCAAAAACACCTGCCCCTTCTCCTCCTCTTCGAAGACGAGAACGATGTCGTCTGCATATTCCAGATCGACAAGGTTTTCGTCAGAGGCTATTTGAACACCTTTCAGCGTTCGTCTCATAATTTCATCGATCACGAAACTAAATAAGAATGGAAAGAGTGGCACCCCTGATGGACACCACTTATGTACGGAAGTTTTTGGAAAGCTCTCCGTATATTCTCACACGTCCGGAAGTCTGAGAATACAAAGAACGCACTATGTTCACAGACTTCCGGGGCATTCCTTGATTGGCAAGCGTGCCAAGGAGAATAGACTAGTCAACCGAGTCAAATGCGCCTTGGAAATCCAGGAATACTAAACTTGTGGGTCATTTGTATGTATGGCGTTGTTCTAGCACTTGACGGAGTGTGAAGATTTGGTCAACGCAACCCCGCTTGCTGCTCTCGAGTCAGCGTTTCACCTGCCACCACGGAGCACAAGTGATGCTAGCAGTCTCGTTACAACCGGGGTTAAGCTGATCCCCCTGTGGTTACCACACTCACTACGAGTCCCTTTTTTGAAAATGGACACTATCACCGACTCCCCCAGTTGTCTGGGACAGTCTCCTTTTCCCAAATGCAGGCAAACAGATCAAACAAGGATTTCACCCCCGTCTTTGAACGATGCGTATCTGAGGTCATCTGGACCAGAGGCTCGGTGGTGCTTGAGAGAACATATGCAGTCATAAACCTTCGAGGCCGTAGGGGGTTCCACGGATCCAGTACCCGTTCAAATCTGAGTTCTTCAAGAAAGATTCACTAACTCACGTGATAACTACAGCGGCCTTGTTTCGGTCTTATCCAAGCTGTTGACAGGTTGCCCTCGTTAGCTCAGTTCTTTGAAAGATGCAAGTCACTCTAAATAACTTAAATAATCCTGTCACACGGTTTAGTATACGCTTCACACCTGCGAATTGTAAGTTGCTAATAGTGAACTGGTTGGGGCTGCAGACCATGCTTGCAGACCAGCCAACCGATGTCAATGACAACTTTTACCATCCTCCAACACCTAATGACGCCGGGGTGCCGTCAGTTTCTTTCTCAAGAGCAGGTAGTGCGATCCATACTACTTTATGGACCTATATGCGCAGAGGATGTACGGAAAAATCTCGGCGTTTGGTCATCGATATCTCCGAAACTGGTCGGATCTTTGAGAATATAGAATTAACATTATTGAGTTACTGAGTTGATTTTATGAGGGAGCGCTGAATGAGCTACTCACGCTTCATAGGCACGTCCATCACTGGAATTAACGAGGACTTGAGTCCTCCACGGAGATCTAAGCCGCCCGATAATACCATCATCCAACAAACGAGCAACTTCCATACGAATGAATGCTTCATCAGCAGCACAATGTCGTCTTGACCTTGTAGCAATTGGTTTGCAGTCAGTAGACAGGGTCCTGAAGAGTGACTGTGGTTCTAGCCAGTCGGCGGCAACACCGCACAGAGGGAAGTGGCTCAGTTCTCTCAAAAGGGATCTCCAACTTTCCATGGAGTTTTAGGAAATCTTGATCAAGCAGGGCAACCGAGAGTTTTAGGGTCTGATACAACCTGCCTTTGTACTGTACCGTGACATATTAATAACCTGTGTGAGTGCAAATGAACTGTTCGCCATTCGCTGCTACCCCTTGGCGTTTGTGTTCCACTTAAGAGGACGCAACGCGATGATATGTGGCTTTCGGAACGATCAGTATCGAAAAGCGCTCTTGATGGAACTCCGCTGGTAGCTAATTAGATTACCGAGTGACAAACAACCAGGGACTGTGGCAGTGGTGATTGAAGATAGCACAGGAGTATGAACTGAAGCAGATAGCTTAGAAAGAGATGTGCAGATATACAGATTTTCTTATTGTACTTACATACTGCCTCACTGGCCAGACACTGAAGACGAGGATGTCGACTATGTCCACATAAAAACATTTCCTATCGGAAGCGGCTGTTACCAGACCAGTGCTTGGGGGTAGTAAACTCACAAATTGCTGTGTGATTTTACAAGCGGTTAGTGCAGCCGTATGTGCGGGTGCATCAGGGAATATATAGAGATGCGATTTTTTTGGCCGTATCCAAAGAAATTGCTTCGTCGAATGCGGACTGATGGTCTAGTGTTTTCTGTCCAAGCCAACGCTGATATATCACTCGTGACCGTAGCCCAGCAATAAATCCTCTCTCAAGACGTCGTCTCGACACTGGTCTGTGGTGCGTCTTTCAAGATAACAGTTTTTCAACTGGTCGAGTTGCATGAGGGTTTCCCCCTCTCCTGTTTGCACATAGCTTATGAATGACGTGCAAAAAATCGTTTATGGGTTTAAAAAAGATTGTCTCGAGAGCATCCACAGCATCCACATTCTGTAAGCAATTCATGGACGATATGAGAGAGATACTGGATTAGGGTGCGGAGTGCAAGTGACCTGGGAGATTCCACTGACTTCAAGAAAGTGTTGAAGATTCGGAACCATTCAATCCATTTTAGCAGCAATTTAGGCGCTCGGATCAACTGAATCGTTCAGATTGAAGAACACACTCCTTGGCGATGAGAAATTACATACAGAATAAATTTTTATGATCTAGACAAACGAACAGACTGACGTAGATGAGTAACTGAGAAGACTTGATGTTTTATTCAGTCTACACTAGAGTACGACAGCTACAATGAACTAAAGGTAAAACTTTGATATGTTGGAAAACGTAGAGCCCAGCACCATAAATAATAACGCTGCATCACGTCCATAAAACATTCGTAAGAGCAGTCTCACCTTATGGCTGAGCTTTAAACTGTTCGATACGAAGACCTCAAACATCCGAAGGCATTCGATCGTCAATTTCTTTGTGATGTGGGGGGCTTTAGGTAGCCGTAGCACCGTATCGTAGTGGTCCGCAAGCGAGTACCAAATAATCAGATGGAATTGCTGGGACAGCCGACAAAGCTTGTCAGGTTGAAGTGCTTGGGGCATGTATTATCTGTGTCTAACTACCGTCCACCAAAAAGCCACATTTCCCAATCCAAATTCTTGTTGGCAAAATGTTTGCGGGCTTAGTCGGTGACGCGAACTGGAAGCGGCTGCTGTTAAGTTGAGGGCCTTTGGAGTTTCGTGCCTTTTTGGTCGGCGCCCACGTGATTCCCATTGAACATGATTGGAAATTCTACGGGACATGGCACGTTGCCCATCCCGATGTCAATCTTCTGTCCAGCTAAAGCTTTTCTGCCTCGCGCTGAGCGATATCCTTAAAGGATGCTTGGCGGATCTCGCTGGTAGCGTGGTACTCCAACACGATGCTCCGCTGTGCTTAGTTGAGTGCTGTTGGAAGTTGCAGACAGCTTGTTCTTGGCATGGAGCGTTTTTACGATATGTCCTCACCCCTCTCCTTCCATTTCTTTTTGTCCTTCCCCCATGGTTGTGTGGAAGCTAAGCATTGGCACATAATTGTGTCGATTGAATGACGTAAAATTTTCAGTTTTTGTTTTGACCGGGTGTACATCCCAGTGCCATACATTGTCTTGTTCCTCCATGAAGGATACCCAATCCTTCGAAGGCTAGTTGATCTGACTCGAAGAGTAGCGCTGGGGTAGTATTCTGGTTAATCTACTTCCTTAAAAACCTCCCACATTGCCTCGCGGCTGGTGGAAACAGGCCAGGGACCTAAGTCATAATCAGGAAACTCAGCTTTGTCGGCATTTACCGTCTTCCTGAGTGAAAATCCCCAAACATCAATGGTTTGAGATACTGGCGGCCGTGGCGCTCAATGATGCACGTGTATTCAAACTGTTTTTATGTGTAACACCTGCTCCCTTTCTCTCCACCTAAATAGCCTCACATCCACCCCCAGATTTATCGGTGGATGGTGCCACTTCTCCGATCGTTGATAAGGGAAACTGCGACAGCTGTAAACACAGTTCAACGTGTTCACAACTCACAAATGATGGTGACGAAACCCAAAAATGATATCTGAAACCAACGAAGTATTTTTAAAAGCATTTGATCGTTGCAAAATCTTCCGTTTTCTTTCCAGTGCGACAGCTTGTTTGTGGGAACTTTCAAGGAATCCAAGATTTTTTATTTCATTCCACAGCATCCACAGACTGAGTTCATTAGACCGGTCAACTCAGTGGTGTTGGAACATTACTCAACCTAATGTTTTTTTCGTCCCCACGAAATAAGTTCAGATCATTATAAAATTCAAGGATTCAATCCGTTAATTGTCCCAGCGACAGTTGTGGAATAATTGTAGGAAATGAAAGTTATTGTTGATTCAAATTCAGCACCGCATACTTGCACTAAAATTGATGTGTTCTATGCTCTTGTGATAAAACGTTTTGGTCACATCGTTTCGTATGGTGTAACACTGCTTACTTTAGGTAATTCGTGAACTGACGGCTCCATAAAGCACATTGGATCTTGTGCAAAAGCTAGCAGGTGGCGCGGTGCCTGAATGAGCACATGACAAAAAAACATGATTTCTCAGCGCTTATCCCCGGGGGAAACGAAACATCAGGCAGACGTGAATTGACGCTTGTCCATATATGGAAATATGACATCATTTTGTTTGGTTGTGCCATACCTGAGCTCACGTGTCGTTTTCGTATCGATTTCATTTAATAAGGGAATACTCATCCACGAGGGTATCTGAATGGTAGGTCGTTTATGCATTGTCCCAAACGTGTCATCTAATTCTTCTCCGTTTGGGATTTGCTGGTGTAGTTTACCCCCGTGTCATACACTCATACTGACCCTTGATTATCACATCCATTATGCAATTCAACCTCGCCGGCTATACTATGGCAGTTCACTGGTATGGTTTTCGAACCCACTGACTCGTGAGTTACCTGTCTGGGACACGACATAGGATATAGGGGAGGGGGCGGAGTTGCACACCTATATCGTTCATTGTCCACGATAAGATCCTAACGCACACAAGTCATGGTACTAATGTGGCAAGGCCCGTGTTTAGCTCTGCAATGTAGGTTGCCATTGATTTCATTTCCTTGATATTACTAGTTGAGTATCTGAAGAGATGGGCCTCTGAAAAATATCAACGTATGGAGGTCTTCATTAAGCCGGAAGTGATTGTTTGAGCTCAATAGGGACTAATCTCCTGCAATGCCCCTAATCACCGAGCCGAGAGTTTGTCTCTAATAGTGACATGTGTTAGGTGTTTTCTTACAGTTTTTGGTCAGTTCTTTCTGTTGTGTACTCGAACGGTCAGATGGGGTTGGCTGATCGGCTTTGGTACTTCATATATTATCAGTACATATGGCCTTTTCGTTTTCATTTCAGCCTGCTTGGAGACGAGCCGATTGACTGGAAATGCCCCGACTGGAGGCAATATACGCTGGATCACCCAATGCTACAAAAGCACGTGAAGAGCCTGTCAGCCAAAGGTTTGAAGGATCCTTGGGTTAGGTTAGTCATGCTGCCTACCTCCCACTTTTTTCAACCCAAACTTCTGGTACGAATTATCCTTTGGTAACACTGGACTTATTTTAACACAGCGTTTTCTCCCCATGTCTAACTGGTATACAAGAAAACCGCTTATGCTCCTTGAACTTTCTTCTTGTAGCTGAGGTTTACTCATTAGGATACTGAGTAATTATCCTTCAGATATCAACTACACATAGGAGTAGCCGCACAAGGATATGTTTTTCAAATGAAATTACAGGATCTGGACATGATGTAATCCAAAAAATATCTTTTAGGTGGTAGACAGCTCACAATTCTGTCCGGATAAGTATAATTGTTAGTTATGTTAGAGGCGTCTGAGCTCCTGGTCCTATTGGCAATGTTGTGGAATATAGGTAGCTCGAATGCGCTGCTTGGTTGTTGGTCCTATGTTCTAACAAGTCTGCAGCATGTGCCTCATAGTTGACCAACAGGGGCGAGATGGCTCAGTGGATATAACGCGAATTTACTGACCGGAAGGTCTGTGGTTCTAACTGAACCTCTTCATCTCGACTTCTCCTGTCTAGGCTTGGGCAACCTGGCAGTATCTCAGCCCTCGTGCTTCATTTGGGTGTCATGGCAGCTAGGCACCGAAAGGTCGGTACAGCTGAACGCTTAATTTTTTTATTATTTAAGTTGACAAACGTAGTCCGACACGACAAATATTGATCTTGTGTCATTGCACTCCTTTTGTTGACCGTGAGTCCTCACTTGCCTTGTAAATACCACAGCTTCATCTCATTTCTGAGTTTCTTAATCTTTTCATATACCCTCCAGACGGTAGGTTACAAGCGAAGTGAACGCACGAATTCCGAAGGGTCAGAATTGCGTTTGCCAATTTGCGCCACTTGTGACCTCAAAAGGGTATCTCACTGGGTTTCAAAGGACACATGTACCAAACTAAAGTGTGGACTGTACTGCTGTACGGCTGCAAGACTTGGCCAGTTTGGGCGGTCTTTGACCACCGATGTGTCAGAAGTGTAGCTGGAATCGGCTGAAAGCTGCGAATTTGCAGTGAGGTGATTAGGGGACGGATTTGTGCTGAGGCAGAGGGTACTTCCCCCAAAGATTGCACCCAGGATTGCAAGCTAAGGTGGCTGGGCCATCTGTTACGCATGGCCAGTTACTGTCTACCTAGACAAACGCTTTTTCCTGTGCCTAATTCGGAGTGGCGCGGACCGAGTGGACAGAATTTGACGTGAAAGAAGGGAATGAAGGGTGTTAGGGAAAGTTTGGGCGCTGTTGGTGCTGTTCGCCTTCCTGGACGACGTCCACATGACCCTCCCTGTACTTGGCTGGAGACACTGAAAGATATGACGGCAAACCGACGTCAACGGCGTTGATGCTGTCAGCTCCTATCCAGATTGAGTGAGTGTTGGAGCTGTAGGCCCCTCGGGTGTTTGTGGTAGACTAACCCTAAGTCCCCCTCTTTGCCGCATTTCTGTCTTTTTTTTCCATTATAAGGCTTCGTTGAAGTAATTTAACATGGTTGTATGGCAGTGAAGCACCAGTGTTCTCATCTGGTGTTGCTATCGATGATGATGTTTAATCGGACTCCTTAGCTAGTGTGTTTGTCTCTGTGTGGTAGGCTCATATCAAGTGAGGTTTGTACAGAATTTCTGATCAATCCCATTGTTGGTTTCTCCCTTCTATATGATGCTAAGATGCGTTTAGCTCGTTTCTCCTCCAAGGTGTTGGCACCTTGTTCCTAATCGTTTTTCATAGGGATATAATGCTCTCAATAATAAGTCCTTTCCTTCCCCTTTCCACTCTATTGGGGCGTTCTTCCACACGGTCGTATGGCAGTTAAGTACCAGCGTTTATTGCTGGTGTAACAGAGTTGGTCCCTTTATGTGCCGATAACAGATAGCAATATTCATCATAGTTATGAAACAGCGAAGCAACGTACTTGACTGTCATCACACGCCTTTGGGCTGGCACAAAAAAGATTGTATTCCCATCCAAGCGCCTTAGTTTGCCAAGAGGATGACTCACCGGGTTGTCCGGTGGTTGCAACTGCATTACTTTTAGCTCCTTTAAACTACCGTTGTTAGTTTTCCAGAACACCCTTCGAACATCATTTCGCGGCATTTCTTTCTGTCATTTCCTAACTTCAGTGGAAGATAGCGCTTTCGCTCCAGTAGATAAAGAAAGAAAAAAACCGAGTCCTCAAGATTGACGATGCCTTACAGTGCTAGCTTCAGCGTACACCGCCAAGATAGTTCTATGAGTCATTAGTAATTCCTAGTGATATCCCCTGCAGTTATGTTTGAGGTTCATTTTGGTCCGTTGAGATTTGCAGGACCATCAATTCATCGTACAAATTTCAAGTTCTTAGCCCATTTTCCAGCTTACTGTTACAGCGATTTCTCGTCTTTCGGCTAGCAATATGGTTGATGGATGAAATTAGTTAGCATGATGCGCATTCAAAAGTGCATATTAAGTGCAACGGACTCAAATAGATCGCTGTTCATAAGGGATCGATGGCAAATTTTATTCTTGCGGGCGCAAACACCAAGTGATTAGACAGTTTTTCAAAGGAATTTTCCAAGAATATAAAATTGTGAAACAGAACGGTTGGCTGAAAATAATGCCTGCTGACGACTATCATTTGTTACCTAAATTTAACACCAACTAAAAGGAATTGTCGCAAAAGTCGGGTGGAACGGACATTCAAGATTCCTGTGTCTACTTTTTGGCACTCACACGCATTACTTATTTTGTTTTTCATAATTTTCTGGATGTTTTCACCAACTGTTCGATTTAGAGACTTGTCTCCACACGATCGGGCTATTTAACATCATCCAACCCGGAAAGAATGAATAATCATGAATACAACACTGATAATCTGATCCTGATATCTGGAGAATTGCACAGTTTGATCCTGGATGTCACATGCTTAGCGATCAATCAGTCAGCTGCTGAGAACCCAGTTTATCCACGAAAATGAATGGTGTCTTCTGTCCTTCCTCTGAAGCCATTATCGAGTCAGACATGTCAGATTCCTTTACGGCTACTGTTCATCCATGTGATGACAGTTGGTAGCCCGGTTGACTTCACTTCTTAGAAATAAGGGATGTAAAATTGACCTTACTCCAAGGGCCGGTTCGTATTCGCCAGGTCCAACAACACAGGGAACACGACCCAGAACTTTTGCACAGAAACAAAAGTGTGTTCAGTTCTTGCTGTCTTGGTGACGAGTAAAAAACGTAGGTCTACATAGTTGCACCTCTCGTGATAGACCATTTTTCCATAATTGCGAAGAGAACAGAAAGTGTTCTTTGCATGGACTTTGATTGTAAGTAGCATTCCCATTGTAAAAACCCCAATTACTTTCATTAGGATCTCTTGTAAATGAAGAGAGGGCACGATGTTATCAAAGTCTAATTGACTTAAGACATTAGTACACCCAGCGTCGAAGATGATCCATCTGCTCTGCAATGTGATACTTATGTCCAACCTCGTTTCGTGTGGACGTAGCAGTGGCAGACTGCGTGTTTATTTTTTTGGAGAACGGTGTATTTTTGTCACCTGACTAGGAGCGAGTTAGGATAATTGAAGGGCGATTGCATCTGGTTTATTGTTTTTGTGGTTTCAAATTATGTGTTGAATTTGATCCAGTGGCTAATGGCCGGCGGTTTTGAAAGTGACAATCCAAGTACGAAGCGAATCAGCGGACAAGGAAGTAAGACACAGAGCCAGAAGTCAAAAATCAAAGTGAACCTGTGATCTCACGCGGATAAACCTCGAATTGGGGTTAAAATGACACGATGAGCCGGTTTGCTTGCTATCACGCAGGTTTTGTCAACCAACAGATGACCTGGAGGGTCCCATGCTTCTCAGTTCTAGTGGGATAATCTATCCACACAGTTACGCGTATGGAATGAAGAACGGCCCTGCTAGGTTATTCCAACTGAGCGGGTAGGAACAGTGGTCGACTTTAGTTCGTGCTGATCTGATGAGCCCTTTCGTGTCGTATATCAAAAGTGTGACTTACTAAATAGTGAATTCTGATTGACCGCCCACTTCTCATTGTCGTACAGATGCCACCTCAATAAATACTACATTCTTCCACTTTGTACAGAAACTATGCCTGGCACTTCGCACCCAATGTCTACCGGACCCCTTGGCAGTTCACCAAAGAAAAAATCCTCGTCCGGGCTCCCCATGGCTTAGCTCTTGCCGTCATGCTTACCATCGCTATCCGTGGATATGGGTATTTCAAAAAGACCTCTGACGTGGCTCACGAATAGCGTCCAAGTTTCTCCCGGTGATTATAGTTCATAGACATCTTACCAGCTGATCAGTGCACAATAAAGATATTCCTTCTAGCTGTACGATGTTCATTTACAACCCAACTGGGTCCTGTGTTTGTCAGAGGTGGGAGTCCCGGAATCTTTGATATATTGTGGTGTTTTGAGGTTTGTCACTGTGCTGTATACTTGACGGGCCTTAGCGAGATGCATATCCCGTACTCATTACAGTTGTCCTAAGCCCCGTAGAACATGTTTTGTTCACAAACACGCTTGCAGGATCGTATCATTCCACTGCGGTCCTTAATAAAAAACTTAGTGAGGAGTGTATAATTTCCGCTGGATGCAATGAGGGGCTGGTCCTAACCAACAGATTTTCCGTCCTGTTTGCTTTGGTGGCCACGAGCCCTTTAGGTAGTCGACGCCGCCCGATCGCCTCGTTAATCCCATTTATTCTGAAACCGTCAAACTTTACACTACTCAAAGAAGGAAGTAGCGTGTATGTGCGTTACTTACGTTTGGCAGGGAGAGTGAGCTTCCAAGGTTATTCCGTTTTCACGAGGTTAATGGCCAATGAACATCACAGCAAAACGCTAGCCAAACATGTTCGGGAGACATCAGCTTCTTTCGCCTTCTGGCTGTAGGCTTTGTTGGACACTGCTGACGAAGACAATCATCCTTTGTGGTGGTGTTTGGCGGAGAAATCCGTTCTGTATTGGATGAATGTTTTGATGATTAGTAGCTATCGGATGTTCCGCAGGCATTTTAACAATGTGTTGCAATGTATTTCATATATACAGCCCTCCGGGATAAGGATAATTTTACCACATCCGTTGAGATCGCTTGGGTACAATCATGACTTAACTTCACAGTACCTGCCACGTTGAATTTCATCGGTGTACATTTTAGTTGGGTGGGCAGAAAATGACTTGACAAGCATTTAGAACGATCCGTTTCAAACAGCTATCCGGCACTGAGTGGTCTTGACCTTTTGACTGGGACTTGGGCAACCCTAACTTCAATAGATTGGCGATACCTAAGAATAAAATCCTGAAGTATGGCCACGGGAGTATCGTAAAGAAGTGTCAACTACTTTGACAAGTAGAATAATTCGTAAGAATACCAGCATAGTCGCGGATCAGAAGATCACCTGACCGACGTTCTGTCATGAGTGCTTGGGTACGGCGTGATGGGTTCGATTGTGTGACCCAAAGAAGGAAAAAGTGTACTGGAAACTTAGGTTTGTGGCAAGCATCTTAAAATTCCCGTTCATCATCAGTTGATTAGGCTTCGGCAAATTTAAAGTTCGTGAACGTAAATACAGCAGTCCTGTCAGTGAAGCTGTACTGAAAAGGCAACACTAACATGTGTGTCTCAACTCTATGCCCCCTCAAAGATTGACCACCTCCAGAAGAGGTCATCTCCTTTTTACCCACGGTAGTATCCTTTAGAGGACTATCGTGCCTACCTATGTATTCGTTTCCAGGGGGCAAACATTTCTAAGAAATGCTATAGTCATCTACATAGGGCATTGCTTCTGGTGGTAGTTAACCTATGCGTTAGTGAACTTATCTTAGTGTACCATTCATGTTGGGACCCCCCCCCCCCAACCACAGCCTCGATAACATGTCATAACCGAGATATCATGGTACCGACAGGCAGAGGATTTACCCATGAAATCACAATGCTTCTGTCTTAAAGGTCTTCCCGACCATCAAACCTACAAGACGTGCTTGATAATTAGCAAATATTTGGTTGGCCAACCGTGTGTTAGCATGTGGAACGCGAACAATGTTGCATTTTCATATGTAATGGTATGCTCACACAGATTACCATAGTTTCAGTGGATGTCTTGCCAAGCGCAGATTTGTTGGGTACCTCTCGATGTTGGTTAGCTGAGTGCGTTTATGTAGCAGTAAACTGTACTGGATAGCAAAAAAAAGCAACCAAGTAGTTGTAGGACAACAAATCGAAATCGGGAAACGGGGGAATATTGTAGTTTGTCTTCTGCAGTTCTAAACTCTACACATAATAGAGGCCTCAAACGTCTAATGTAGTTTTTTCATAAATTTACTGGATGCCTTGGGAGTGGTTTTCGTCATAGAATACAGACATTTTTAGATGGCCTCCACTCTTGTACCTATAAAAGAAGTTGACTATAAGCAATAAACTCAGTGTTTTTGTTTTTTGTAAGAAAAGCTGCCGTTATCCTCTTCTGGAGAGTGATCCGAAGGGACAAGTTCTGGACGGTCATTTCCACGGGATATTAAGGGGACTTACAATGCAGGAATTTTTTCATAAGTCTGGTTATCACTTGAGGGTTTGAGAGACATTCGTAGGTGCCAACGGTTGGTTGTTTTTTTCAACACTGGACAGCCTCATTCTCGACCGTGACTTCGCCAGTTTAGTCCCGTTCCTTGGAGTGTGGAAAGCAACCGCTGCTTCCCATTGTGTTCAGGCCAAATAAACATGCCACTATACCTATATGTAGAGTCTGGTTACTTTGGTAGGTGGATTTGGTCCACTAACGGGTTGTAGTGTCCACAGACTTTTTAAGTGTCTTCTGTGTGGTTGGAGGTAGCAAAATTTCTCAACACGCATCTGCTAGTAATTTTTTCTACCAGACAGACTTATTTGATGAGTGACGAATTTATAGTGTTATCCAAAAAAACTACCCTTGCCTGACCAGAAGAAAGCTGCCCGTTTTTGACACCAGCTACCGGTATATGTGCTCAAACAATAGGACGCTGTCACCCGTGGGAATTACCACCATAAGGCGTACTGGTGTTGTTCTTATCTGTAGATGTTTGCACCGCTAGCCTGTCGCACGTATCGGAATGCGAACAAGCCAGGTGTTATTGGAGATAAGTCTGATAAGTCTCTGGATATCTGTCGTACTGCACATCGGTTAATCAACCCCTAAGAAAACTGTGTTCAGATGGACATCTCTTTTCGAAAGTCGATGTGTTTTCGTTATCTCCATAAGTTGATTGTCTATTTGGCGCCACAGTTAAGTGTGTATCCAAGAGTTATGAGGAAAAATTCAATTTCGAGTTAATAATAAGGATAGGAATTTAGTAGGAACCTAGCCTGCCTAGACTACGGCTGTGGGGTACTGCCTCTCTTTTCAAAGCAGTTGGTATGTTTTCATCTGAAATAGACAAAAAGCGACATGCGCTCCGAAATTTCCGTGCGTTTTTCGGTTCCGAGTTAATCGATGAACGGAACAGACACTTGTGGTTCGCTGTTTTTTGGTAGCGCACTATGTTATGCGTTTTGACCTTGAACTTGACCGTGATGAGAGCTTCAAGGGGCCAATCAAAATCGGCATATTTTGGATGTGGTCTATTCAGAGACACACAGTTGCGGGGCACAACTGAATACGGCAAGTCCTCTTTATACAGAGAGGAGATATACGCATGGACTATACAGTACGTCACTTTGTTTTTAAGTTAAACTGGGATACTTACTATGAACCTACCAACTACTCAACTTAGGTGGTGTGAACAGGGTGGTTAGACTGCAAAAAAATTGAATATGGTTCCTGTATTGGGTCCTCTAGTGCCTCAGTAGGGTTGAATGAAGGGCCGAAAGAAGTGCATTAGTGAGTTGAAAGTGAGGGGTATTTAGATAATCTTGAACTCGAACAAAAGTACGAGAAGACAGGTACACTTGGCCGGATTTGGATCCACGGCTTTTCGCTTGCTGAACGAGTTTCCTACCATCTGGGATGCCTGACACGCTCGGTTACGTCGCACGTGTGCAGTTGAACTCCACGCTCATTTGTCACACATCTGCTCACCAGATCAGCAGCTGCTCGTTCAGTGTCATTAGGGTGCGACTGATCGGCGCGCAGCTGGCAGTGCACATTTCTGCGAACTGAGAGGTTCTGGGTTTTACTCTTGCTCCCGACGCCTGTCTTTTCGTGCACGTAATGTGCGCTCTTATTTAGGAAATGCACCAGATTGGCTGAATCTATTATCAGGGGCTAAATTTTGAGTGTTATAACTCATATGAACCTATTGTTGATGAAGTCGATTATGCTTAAATAGTTGATACGGTTACTACTCATTTTTTATAGCTTTTCATCAGAATAGACCCAATCTTCTCGTAACGCTGTCAGCAGCTAGATAGAAGTTTCTAATCGCAATCAGAATGAGTAAGTGGTCACCGCGTGCTGGTAGTAGCATATCGTAGCCTCGGGTTTTGCTGACAAAATAGAGTTACAGGTTGGCATTTTACTTTGTCTGATCTAGTTTATTTCAGTAGTTAACCACTTTTGATGCTGTTCTATATGCACTGCTTTTTGTCTGTTTATTCGACGCGAAACGAAGCCCATCAAAATGCACAGATGTCGAACAAATGATGCTATGGACTTATGTCGAATTGCAGAAAGTGCCAACACTTTCCTAACCTACTTACGACCTACTTGGCAAAATCTAGGTGCTTTTACGCATCATGTATTGGTCTGATTTGCTCTGAACGGAGCGATAATCCAATTATATTTGTGATCGATTTCCCGGTTGCAGTGGCACAAGTAGATCACGAACAAAACAGCGTGAATGCCTTGTCCGTCAATCTGGTTCAAGGGAACAACCGGGCACGCACCGGACTCGAAACAGCCCATCTTTGTCTGGAACATACCCGCTCTTGAACCCGAGTCAGATTTGTTCGTTCCATGACAGCACTGTTCCTGTCACCATATGCGTGTGAATCCCAGCAGCTGTTATTGTTCACAGCTGATGTTTCCGGTCGATAGACCGACGGTAGACAAATTGAAATGTAGAAAAGGATTTACATGATGTTGTGGTATGTTGGTTAGTTTAGGAGATATGTTCATGCAACATACTCCCAAAGGCATGTCATGTGTTTGTTCCTTTCAAGTACCCTTAACTGAACACCTAAATATATTGAAGTATAGTATACCTATAAGTAAGGCGGATCTTTTCTGTTAGTTCTGTTCATGGAAGGAGACGGCCTTGTCGGTGATGTAAAGGGTGGCACGACAATTTTCATTGCTTAAAAAAAGGACTAGAGGATGGAACCCTGACGTTCCTTGCTTTCTCATGTTCCGTTAATGCTGCGCTACCAGCCAACCCAGGTCAAATTTGACCATAAAATTATGAATTTCCTATTGCTGATAAACACAAAATATGTTGAATAACCTTGGGTTTAGAACCACCGGATGTGAAATGAACAAAGTGGAACTGCAATCAACCTTTCGATGAAATGAAACAGTCCATCGGGTGCCCTGCCTAGTTGCCTTTTTTCGACTAGTTATACATAATCTGCGTCCGAAGACGATTCTGGAAGCAGAAAATTAATGCGAATTTGCCATTTCTCGTATTCGTCCACAAGGGTCTTGGGTCGGTTAGCCAGAGGCGGCATGCGTGGTGAAATCGATTCACACAGAAGAAAGGCTACAAGATTATCGGACGGCTGGCTCCGCGTTTCCTTCATCTGTTGCGTGTGTTGGTTGTTGCGTGATATTAGGTAAGCAAGGCACGTGACCTTTCGATGAGTGAAGCGATAATTTAATATTTTCCCATTCGTTTTGATAAGTCAAATTCATCGAGTGGTGTAACGACGTATACCACTGGTGGAACATTCGATTAGTAACCGGTCAAGTAGTTCAAAGTGCCATCCCTGCAACTGATGGAAGGCTGGGTTGAAAATTATTGAACCGTTTTACAGTGCTTGTTTATGATTATTTACTATTCAAGAAACGTCCAGGAAAGCTGAGGAGAACGCTTGAAGATGTTGTCTGTACAGATGAGGTTTTTCCTTTCGTGGCTGATAGCTCAAAGCCGCTTAGTTCGTGTTTACCAGTAAACAACTCCGCATTCGAGAGAACAGGCAGCAAAACACTTCTCACCGTACCAGCCACAGTTTCCGTTATTTCCAAGGGTGTTTCAGAAGTTTGGGGAGTTTGATCCTTATCAGGGGCGCATCTTTAACAGGAAGCTGTCCATCCGGATAAGATAATGAACCAACCCATCTCATTGATGGACGCCTTGTTCGCACAAAATTTGATGTTAATGAGGTAGAAGACCAAGCCGCCTGGGGCTTGACTAGCCTTACAGTCTCGAGGACTGAATCCCGAGGCCGTGACGGTAGCCCAGAAATCTGAGCATACTTCGGCCAACACCATTCGTGTGTAACTTTTCGCGGAGGCGGGTGCGAGAAGACTAACCAGCTCATGCACCAGTTAGTCGCCAACTAGAGAGTTTCAGAACTAGCTGTCACATCTGAACCGTTAAGATACGTACGCACGAGATTATTTTAGCAACTTCCGAGCAAAATTCGTCGAATGTCCTCTGAAAGCATGCACACCGCTTCAAAACGGCCGAGCGAGGTCACAACGGAAGAAATACTAGTCCTAGTCACTCGTTCAAGGCAAGCTGCGAACTGTGTTTATGCGCCTGGTCACTAGCATATTTTTGACGTTTAACGCCCAAACAGCTATGGAATTCACACACTGGTTGTTTAAAATGCGGAAGACGAAAGAACGTTTTTTTTAACATTGTCATTAGCATGCTAATAGGTGTTGTTTGTGACGACTAGTTGTAATTAGAATTTAGATTATGCGGAAATGCTGTTGTCGGGTAGATACTCATGGGAATTGTTGGGGCCTTTGGTGGAAGAAGAGCTGTCAGCTCGAAACGGACTGACAAAAAATTCGAAAACTCCAAATGAGAAGGCGAAGATGGGGTGTTGCGGCTACTTTCTTGGCAAACACCGCAGTAAAAACAGGGCTTTGAATTTTTCGCTCATCGGTGGACAGTGAAAATAAAAGCAACCGACTGTTTTGTGTAGGATTTTGTTCTTACGATGTGTTGTAGTTATTCACACATGCAAACAGTTTGGTCTGTCGCCACTTAACCTTGATCACTCTTACGAGTGAGTGACGGCGCCTGGATTGGGTTTCTAAGATGCTCACAAACTTGTAAGCGATTCGTTAGCTGTAGTGGAGACCAAACGCTTGCAGCTGAGTTAAGGCTCGCTATTTTTGAGGTAGGTCTCTGAATACTCCTTAGTTCCAAATTGCTCCAAGCATTAATAACGGAATCTCAGTAGTGAGGACCATCTGTCTCTGAACAGCTACGTACTAGCCCAAAAGGTCAACCTGAAAGCGTTCAAGCGAACGCGAGCATCATAGAAGCTCGTTACCAAACCACGGAAAAAGACAAACCAACTAGGATGCGGACGGAGCACAATTTTGAGATAAGCAAAGCAAATGCTCTTCTCAAAACAGTGACAGACACAGTGGGCTACTTCCATCACTAGTTGGAATATCTATCCGATGAAAAAGATTGAATTTATGCTTGAGGAACCTTTGGCGTGCAACCAATCAACATGGGACGATCAGCCAGCTTCAAGGCTCCTATAGGAGACCGAGCCTGTGTCGTCCGAATTTAACTGAGTGGTTTTAACTACTTGATAGAAATTGCCTCAAGTGCGAAGGTAGTCTTACTTCGGAGGTAGTCAACGTTAGGATGTGAATCTTACAGAAATAAAAGAGGCGATGTGGGAGACTTAGTGAAACTGTAGATCTTACAAGGAGAGAAAGTAATGTACGCTATGGCGTCTGACTCCGGCACAGTGAAACCATCCAACATTCAGTCATAAGGAAGTCTCTTGAAGAGTGCGAATAAACCGAGAGAATTCGACGAACGAATTTGGCTTATCTATTGGGGAGTGCTAGAGTGGCATTCTGTCATCACTGACCTCTTTCGGAATGGGAAACCTGTAACTGTAGACCACAATGTGTAAGGAACTGCGACTTGCTATCAGAACACGTTGGACGTCCAAGCCTGATTCCCAACATACACGCAAATATGATTTCCACTTAATGGGGAGGTAGGTAAGACGAAAACATAACTTATTCATCTGATTCTTTGAAACGTTTTTTTCCGGTAACGGCACACGGTGTTGCACCATGGTCCGGGTAGTTTACGCTACATCCCGCCTTTCACATACGAGATATTTGGTAAGGTAGGACCTACCTGCTGAGGTTCAAGAAAATAAATCTGGGATTCTTTCTTGTCATGTTACAAGCTACAAAAATGAATTTCGTAGATCTAATTTTAGCTTTACTGGGTTTTATTGGGCATGTTGAGTTTTCTCAGTGCATCAGATGAACTTTACTTAGTCACCAAATTGGTATCAGGCTTTAAGGTAGACCATAGAAGGATGGGGGACTTGTATGCAAATTTGTACATATTGTGTAGTAAGAAATAAGGGACAGCTTAATTTACGGTATTTAGGAAGAGTTCTTTTGGCAATTCAACTGGTTTTTAAATTAATATGAACGCAGAAGTTTCAAGGCCAGTTACTCAAGTCTTTTCAGTGTCATGTTACTGTGTGAACTATTTCAGCACGAGCATTTCGCAGTGGAGGGTTACAGTTTTTTTACCCAAAGGTGTGAATATGTCCAGACTGCGAATTTTAGCATTTAATTACTGCATTTTTCCTCACTGTTGAACTCTCCGCAATCGAATCCAACTGTCTAATGAAACATAAAGAATTTTTCCAGAATATACAACATTCAGCAACTCACATATGCATTCGGTCTGAGAAGTCGTCAGTCGAGGAACCAGTTGCCAACAGACCATGTGGGGTTAACCATGGGATTGGTACAGTGGAGCTATATCCTCTAAGTTACTTACGTTGCCAGTCAGCCAATGTTGGCTGTTACCAGAAGGTCTTGAGATCGAATCTCATTAAACATCCAAGAGATGCGAACCGATGATGATCCTCAATAAGGATGAAGCAGCCATATAATATACCTAGACTTTCTAGCACAGGCTAACTACGCCTGCACTTAGGAAACGGTGTCTGGACCTTTGTAACTGTCGTTCATCCTTTGCAAAGCCATACCAATTAAGGTACCAAAATTTACTAATACGCAGGGGTAGACAAAGAAAATTACTAAGTGTTCACGTACCTTTCAAAGTCTGGAGTCATCTAAAGTGTCAAGCCCGTAGATAGATGCCTTAGAAACATCTGGATGTGTCAGAGTTTATGGGTTTTGTGGGTTCTGGCCGGGCTTAGCTTTACATAAAAATCCGACAACCGGATGAAGTACTAGTCGTAATGTTCTGTGTTTATTTTCAAAGAGACATTTTCTCTGAATATGCTGTCAGAAATCGAACCCTGCCTCATGAACTCAACGAGCACACCTTGTTGTCAAGCCCCGAACTGTGCTGCATTTTTCACAATAATTTCGCCTTATATTTGGAATGCCGATGACCTTGGTACCTTTCCTATAGGGTATAGCATGTTCTGGTGTAAATCGAGCCTGGGGATATCAAGGCAGAAATGCGTCCTAGTTCAAAACAGTGACCGAATTCCGGTATACTGACGAAATCGCTTAGCCTCTCGGCCAAGAGGCAGAATGACATGACAGACGTCAGTGAGAGCAGTGATCGGAAGCTGATTATTTGACCACAGTTTGACCATTGTCTTGGGAAGTTCCTGTTGCTCCCCGCTGTTTACTCACCTGAACCAGGTACCAAGTTCGTCAAAGTTCCAAAAACGAACTGCACTCGTGAAACATGTGGCGATCAGTGAGTAGATTGGTACAGCTGTCATCTGCGGGAGAGGGGATATCTCTGGTCTAAGATGAATGGATGAATATATAAATTACGTCGTTGAAAGGATATTGGTAGGGATTAAACATTCTGAGGTTCTTTAATCGAGTACGGCGTAAAACAGTCAGGAATGTCCCTGCATGCTTTACAACAGAAAAATGACGTAAAAACTTGTCAGGTAGTGGTTCTTAATGCATGATGGCCAAGAAAGCACAGAGCGTACGGGTCCTTTTGTGAGGTTTTTACAGCCTGAAAGCAATTCCGGATTTGAGGTGAGGTGAAACAAGCTTTCATCCTACGTGTGCTCATTTGCATGTTATCTGGATCGGATTGCTTTGGCCAATGTACAACAGCCCTTGTGAAATTAGCTTATCAAGAGCCGCACTAGGATAGGCACTTTATTGCCATATTAGTAACAGTTAAGGAACACAAATTCCTAAGTGTTTAACAAGCAACCGGAGTACGGACGACAATGGAAGGTGTTCTGTGTTATTCTCTTGTCTAGATAGTGTTTTCACCAAGCAACCGTCGGATCTCACATTCATTTAGCTTCATATTTTTTCATGTACGACTCAAGTTTTCCTCACTTTGTTGTAGAAAGCTTTTTGTTGTAAAACGGCATATTTCCATGGCCAACTGTCCCCATGAGGCATCTTACACGAAACTAGAAGCTAACACCACTTAGGACGAACGGATTCACACATTCGGTATAGTTTCAATGCCTATGGTTAGTTCCCCAGTGAAGATGTGCACCCTAATTGAAAATGTCGGGATGACCTTTTAGTAAGTTATGCAGGTTATAATTTTTTAGACAGAATCGCTTCCAAAGCAAACTAAACAGGGAAACGAATTCCGTCGGTCCCACATCTTCGCTCTTGAATCCTGTTAGGAAGGAGCACCCGGCAACAGGGGAGGCTGGGTCAAGAAGTAGGTGAAGATCCCTGAAATCCGTGCAGAGTATACATTTTTCTTTCAACCAGTGTTTTCAGACTTGACTACTGTGGTTTTAACACCCTGATTATTCATCTGGTCAGACAGACAAAAAGTGACTTCAGGGGGAAAACAGTGGATGAACAGAGCATTTGTGCCAGACGCAATTTTATTGGGCCACGCAAGGACACCCAGTTGATAGCGGTGTACAGTCTATACTAGGTAGTCTTGATAGCACCTATCGTTCTTTCGGGGCCGGCTTGGCAACACACGCAGAAGAATTATTCAAAACCTTGAACTGGTGCTAGCCGGATGCCCTTAATTAAAACGAATTTAGCTTCTAGAGCACTCTCTTTTAGCTAACTTTTTTAAACCATAGGTGTTGCGTTATCCGAGTAACTGATATTGCCAACGGTCAGTTCTCGTTTCAAACATTTAGTGCCACTGTATTGTTCTCACTTTAACAAAACGCCTCGCTCTAGAAGTATGGAAAAAATCGCATGGGTTTCAGTGCAGCTGATTGTATCCCTTAGGGAAACTCTTTAGAATTTTTGGCTAATTACGTGAAAACTGGTTTCTAGCCGGATTTCCCGGAATCTCAACTGATTCACCAGGCAATCAGGGAGAGTTTGTTTTTATTTCGAATTTCGTTTATTGCTGGCCATGAATGTTTTGTAGCCAATTTCTTTGTAAGTTCTTGTGTCTCTTGTATCGGTAGGCCTGATGCCTGTATGTTTTGCTGCGGGCACTCAGGCCTACCGATAAACCTGGTCAATCTGGTCACTTTGGAAGCATCAGCATGGGTTCAAGTTCTTCCTTTTACTGAAGAAACCCTTATTCTGTTGCCGCTCTGTTTCATCTGTTTACTTCGCCGCATTGCATCGATGCAGTTCGCAATATGCCTTGACGATCTGCTATCTCTGATCATTCGAACAACTTCCAAGGACGCTAAGGACTTTCTGTTTCCCTGACCTAAAGGGAATTAACGAGAACTTCGGAAAACGCCGCATTGCAATTTTAGTAACAACCAATGATGGTGAGACCTGGACAAAATTAGGTTGGTCGATATGTGGACATGTGGATATGTGGACACCCCGTGATGCTGACCTGAAACGATCTTAGGACGCCCCCCCCCCAGACACGCCGGATATTTGGTCCAGTTTGGTCTGCAACTTTGCTCCCGGGTATACGAACATGCATCCATCAACGCAAAAAATCCACTATAACCGGTATATTTTTGATAACTGATCGGTTGCCTACAGTCACCATCTTGCTTCTGGATGGCCTTAGTTGCGTGTTGTATAAAGGCCGATAGGATCATCTATTCTGCCCAGACGTTGTTTATCAACCAACTGTTCGTAGGCGGTGTGGATTTTACACATCTATCAAGGACTTGCTCGCTGCAGGTGCCCAGCGGAAGGCAAGTGACTGAACCTTGTACAGCATACATTTGTAGTCCCTGCGTCATTGTTGGTGAAGCAACATATGTACCACATTTCGAAGCCAGGAACGGTGGCTAGTTCCACGGTCCTGATGCATGGATTCGAACTTGAATCGTCGAAATGCAAGTCCGCGGTGTCATTTACTGGGCTACCCGTTCCTAACAAAATACCACTAAATTTCCGTCAAAATCCCGCTGAATACAGGGACACAGTTACCATTTTTCGACTCCCTCACATAGAAAGTGTGGAACCATATTCATTCAGGTGACATTCCAAGGTGATTTGCTGTAGGGGGTGGGGAGGAACCATGTGTCCGGTAGTCGTTACGCGATCCCCTGTCAATAAGTGGAAGTCCGACAATTATTTACTAAATATTGTCTAATGAATGGGCTGAGTGCAAGCAAAATAACTCTTCAGTCTCTTGTGGTCTGCTGGAATGGTAAGAACATGACGTCCATTTTGAATCTGCTTGATGAGTGTCCTATAAAGTTTAGAAAGTTTGCTACGTTAGAAACGCTTCAACTTCTGGTTCACCCACTAAAAATCTTGGCTGACATTCACTATGCAGTTTTTGGTGAATTACCCAAGAATTAATTGTGAACAGCCTACGGGAACTGAGCTAATTTTACGAGTATCATTCATGGTGTGCTGCAAACGCAAAGACTAAGATCATATCTAAACCCTGATCTCCATCAACACCAGTAAACAGATACGCACCACTACCCTTTTGCAAGCAATTTTCGGAAGAAAGTGAGCATTTCATTTTTTACAACTCTCCTCCACACCACCAACAGACGTGGAATAAAAGACCTAATGCCATCTGTTTTACAAGCGGATAACTGACATTGCTGGTTGGCAGTAAGTTATGGGGTTGTGCACATCTCCGCGTAGCCACGTAACGCAGACCGAACTAATAAATCAGAGGAAAACATGGAATCAGCTGCCCAACCGCAGTGAAGCCACATTCACAATAAGCGAACTACCCTGAATTCGTCAGGCGTGGTGGAACGCAGAGAGTGATAAGTTTACCGGGAGTTCATTCGGAGTTGAAACGTAATGCTCAGTAAATCAACGCTCCTATATCTCGGCTTTATGACGTTTCAAATAAGCAAGAAGTTTTGTTTTAGAAGTGACGAACAACAGTTGCCTGCGTAGTATTGTAAGCTATCGGTTGGTGAAGTTCGGACGCGTGCATTTCGGATTCACAGTTACATGGAGCTGCAAAATAACACAAGGGCAATCATTTGCTTTCCATGTAAGAACGAATGGTGAACGGCGACCACCGAGCTGAAATATCCAGAAATTACCCATACAGTCTGTAGATGGCGGACCTTTTTTTGGATGAGCTGGACTTTGTTAGGGAATTGTTGCATGGATGGGTCATCCGCCAACTGCGGCAAGTCTGCTAAGCTTGTAAGGCATCGAAGGCTGGATGAATAATCCACACTGTATTCAAGCTCAATTCACCCGAAGCAAGGGGCCGTCTCTTGGGGGAGCAGTTTATTTGATATCCCACTGCGTCCACTCCAAAAACCATACGAACAACCATACAGAAAGACCCTACAAACTAGCCGCTGCACATTTCCCCCTAGAACATATGGAATGAGGCCGTTTTTTGTTCCCATTAATCGAAATTTACCGACAAACTTGCTCGTTAAACACTTGACATCAGTATCGTCGTCCAAAGTGAACTGGGCGCTTTTGGACTTGAACTCATTTAACAACTTGAGGTTTAGATTTATGTCCCGTTAAGACCCAGAATTACTTATCCTGGATGCAGAAGAAAGCCAATTTGATGTTGGTCGCTGCATGCATCTGTTAAAACTGCTATAATGTGCGATTGCATGCATTTTGTGTGCAGAAATCACGGATTCAGGAAGTGGAACGGATAAATGCGTGTCATCCTGTAGACGTTATACACTACTCATAAGGTTGCTGAAAATTCTTCGACAGCCCACGACCGGTTTCGCCCTTCTTGGGGCTCACCAGGTAGGCACAGTTCCAGAGTTTCCGTCAACCTTATGTTCTACTTGAAACCAAATTGCACGAAATTAGCGAAATACATTCATTTGCAAACAAAATTGACTCTTGAAAACATGCCTAAAAACATCACAAACGAGAGATTCAGCTGGGTTCCAGGTGAGTCTCTCGCAAAACCAAATTTGTTTGCAAATGAGTTTATTTCGCCGTGTCATCCTAGTTTTGATGGAGCTTTAAATAGACACAATCGTTTTGTTGTTGCTCTGTTAGAATCTAGTTTCTTGTACATTCATACCATTTGATGGGATTGACTGATGGGCACGAAAGTGACTTAAACTTCGGATGGGACCGCATCTTCACTGGGACGTCGTGTCTAAATCTAGATCCATGACCTGGTATTTATTAGGTCCTCTGCGAGGATCGACAGCTATTTAGACAAGGCACTCTGACTACCCACCAGTGGTCCACCGTCTAAGTATATCAGCAGCTGATTAGAACCATAAGCTTCGAACTTAACTGAGTCACATTGTCACAGAAGACAAGTTGAGTCTAGGAGGGTCAGCTCTAAAGTGGTCTAATACCCCGAACTACTGAACTTTATGTGTGCCGCTTTGATCAACATTTGATCAACAGTGCTTCTTAAAAGGAATAGGTCTTTGAATGGATTTTGTGTCATCCTGCGGCACCAATTCGTGCAGTAAATAACTCCATCTGCGAGATGGATCAGAGTGATGCTTTGCCGTTAGTCACTGTTTTGATAGAAGTTCGGGGATTTGATAAAGGCATTGATCTGTTCTGTCGACGCGCCTGCTAGTGACGTGAGTTGATATAAGCTGAGGAATACTGGTTCGGTTCAAAGGAGAAAGACGTAGATGAGTATCTGGTTACATATGGTTTAGAGCAGATGCTAGCTTTTGTTTGATAACGTTGGACATGTCGTCACTCGAAGTAGCAGGCATACCATAAATTCCGAATTGGACCACAACAACTCAGTCAGATGTACAGGTGGATGCAATATGTAAAGCGGCAGGTTCCTCACGGTAGTAATTAACCTTATACATTGCCTTGATAGTCAGTCTGATGTGCACACACTTCCGATCTTGTATGATACTGACTCCATCAAGCCTCACTGATATGTCACTCAAGAGGAGCGAAAGATATGTTGCCTCAAGAATTTACAGGTACAAAATGGAAACGAGAGACTGATCTAATGAAGGTTCACTGAATCTAACGTCTTTTTCTATAATTAGCCTTATGGAAAGCATGCTGGATGTGCTAAATCATGGCTTCGGGTTTACCTCTTGTAAGGACGTTGTTGTCTGTGGGTGCGGAAAGAATACCTTATACATCAGAGACTTATTTTCTCGCCCATTTGTCCGATCAAGAATAAGGCAGACGCTGCTACAAGCCGTTTTGACATAAAATTTATGCAGCTGGGTCTGCGATGCAAAAAAGCCCGTCACTGGAGTTACTGAATATCCACCATATGTTTTACTCAAATATTTCTTATTTGAAAGACAAGTGTTCAATCTGAGGAGACATCGTGGACCCCCCTCATCGTAAGAAACAATATATTCTACTAATGTTTCAGTAGATTACTATCCTCAACAGCAAAAGGAATTCCGTCAGGTTGGCCCAACTTCTAAAAATGCGCCAATTATCCGGAATGGAAGCAGCGGCGAACCGTTGTAGAGCTTGACAGTGCTCGCAAACTGAGCCAAACACCACTCATTGTGTTCGTTGGTAAATTAACTGAATGAGAAATGGAGACACCAGCTAGTAAAACCTCCGATTCATGTTCTCAACGAAACCATTCTCTTTGTATCCATAAATTTAACTCACTGATGAAATGGGACACCAGATTTCACTGTCCTGATTTTAACTCAAACGCTTTTTTTCCAATATTCTATTTGTGCATATCACATTCTCCCATCCACGTAACAGGTGCCTTCTAGGTTTAAAAAGTGTTCCCAAATTCAATTTTTTTTGAAACGATTGATGCACCAATGCATAGAAAATCAAAAGGGATTTTGGGAATTTGGCTGGCTTTGCGATGGCTGATTCGAAGGCAAATCAGTCGAGCATATGATGATAACAACGGAAGTCATTACTCCTCATGTACTTTAGTGAAATTCCACTCACAATCTCATGTATTTGTTATCAAGATGGAACCCAGAAGTTCACGTCAATTCTTTCAAAGGCATGCTTCTCATATAAGGAATAGAGAAATGAAAATGTGGCTTCGTCTACAGGGCCTCACTAGCCTTCTGGGTGGGGGAATTCCGGAGTGGAAATAAGCTCGCATTTTTCCAGTATCTACCCAAATGACCGAATGAATTGTTTTCAAGAGAAACTGTATCTCTACCTCTGTAAAATGTAGAGTGGTGTGGGCGGTTAGGTAAAGTGTGTGACTACTTTCTGACTACTTTATACAAACGTCCCAACTAAGTGTCCCCCTTAAGTTGAAACATGACAAAGTCGATATATTTTGTGACTGGTTCCTCATTGCGAATACCGATCCCTTGAAGGGGAGTCATTTTAGGAAAGACGTGCGTCTCAATCCAGACCAAGTTTTCCGGGCTACTTACGACCTGTGGACGAAACAGTTGACCCGTACAAATGAAACAATACGGACAATAAGTGAGTTTGATTGTTTATGAAGCTTTACCAATTCAAAAGACACAGATTAGTGAGAACATCAATTTATAGTTGCCAATAACAATACTGAAGTGAAACGGATGGAAGGATAGTTCCATCTGATGTGAGCAATCAGATGTATCAAGAAAGGTTGTGAATTTCTTCTCGCTCAAGAATTGTGTGGGTTTCTAACGACGCAGACAAACGATGATAAAGGAATTCGATCCTCTCGTTGAAACGGTCCTGGTGAACGCCTACTCAATAGATGTATACTTTCATTCCACGTGAAATTCCACAAATGGTGTATAATCTGAAGTTTAGCGCAGGTTTCATTCTCAAGGATCGGCACATCAAAGTGATATGCACGTTCCTCGTAGTTAACACGTCCAGGTTTTGCAGAATCACTTGACAATGGGTCTTTTCATAAACCACTGGCAATCTGAAACAAAGTGGCTAAGAAAACTCGCATTAAAAAGGCATCAGAAGATTATCTGGTAGTGGTGCTTAAGATTCTGTCTTAGAACAGTCGTACTAGATACGCTATCATCAATCCATAACAGAAAAAAACTGATTCAACCGTAAGTAGTGAAGTTTCCAACCATTCGATTAAAGACATTGCTTGGGGCGAATTATTCACACTACGCCATGATCTCGCTCCGTACATTGTGCATCAAAGCGTCTGTTTGCGTTTTTGACCCTCTAATAAGGTTTGTGGGTGAAAAATGATAAAACAAATGCATGCTAAATGAGAAGTTTGCTATAAATGGCAACGTTATGCAGGTTGCAATCGTGTATTTGCATTCGATACACTCAAGTTTCGTTGGAATGCGTTGATCCACATCAATACCGGAAATTATTTTCCAATGAAAGGGTAAAAAGATTTTTGGGAGTAGAATAGCACGATCGATTGTGCCAAATTTGGGTACGTTTGTTCTGTGTGCATCCCAAATGAATACATTAATTTTTGTACACTGTGCGCACGCTAATAAGGCAACTCGTTTTCCGATTTCGCTGACCCTGTTCGACGTAGAACTATCAAATTTTGACGTCAATTGAAGCGGTGGTTCGCCATATATACGACCACTTCCGGTATCCTGCTTCCGCGCTGAGAAGCCGGGAATGATACTAATGGCTGGAAAAAGTTCGGGTTATGTATTCACTTCAGTGTCGCCTTAGCCGCTAAAAGACGGAGTGATAGTATGAATTCTACCACGATACTGGCTGTTGATGAAATGGCTGTTGATTTGTTTGCCGAGCTGGATACAGCTCGCAAACGTTTCGTCCCTAATCGGGGAGGCCCCGAGTGAATTTTGATTTTAGGCTGCTCCATTCATCCAGACTTACTGCCTTTAAGTACTAGACAATTTTGAATATCTTTTTGCTTCATAAGTGCAACGCCGATATTTTCTACACTCGAGAGAAAAATCCAATGATTTATAGGTCATGTGTTACGTCAAGAGATTGGTCTTCAGATAGAGGGCCACTCACGGAGAGTGACCAAAATGGCCCCTTGTCGGGGAGTCGGCCTCTATCCTCGGGATGGAGCACTCTTTATCAACAGTTAAAGCAAGTCTTGGAGCAAGTGTCTCATTTTTTCTAGAAAAATGGGTTGTTCTCTTGAAGTTAGTGCATTAACATTGTGATCATCTTTCACAAATGCCACAAACATCCCCATAAAAAACGAACCATATCTTCCACCTACTTCGGCACCATGATAAGAGGTGATAAAACTTGTCCTTGTATGTATTGAAAGTGAACAGTTGTGACAAATCAAAAGTTCAGTTAATGCCATCGGCATTATATTTTGAGGATATCCGTTTGACACAGCCCTCTCTTAACTTCTGCCAAGTGATACCGAAAAAGTAAGAGCAATTCTGCTGAACTATTCACAGAGTAATATGGACTGCGTCAACGTGAGCGCCTCTACGTCAAGTTCCACACCCTTCAAATTCTGATCGCCGCTTTCAAGAACTTTACTGCAACAGACAGCACCGTCTGGCAAGTGGGAATCAATTACCGAAGCTGCAGAATTATTTTCAAGGAGCCTGGATATCGACTGCTTGTCGAATGCATCAACACATAGTAGAACCACGTCATTGCGGTTGATTTCGGATGCGGCAGAACACGCCTGGTTATTGTGAATATAGATGTTATGCCAAATGGAGTCAATCCGTTTAACTGCGTCTTCTAAGTTTATGGACATGTTCACTCACATAACCTGTCTGTAAATCATTGATAATGATGAAACATCCGTGATGGGTTTTGTAACGTGGAAGCTGTGAACGGTAGGCTAGTTTCACCGCCTGTATAACACCAGCGTCCAAAGGTTGCGTGTGTGACGCTGAATTTCGGGGCAGGAATCAGTTCCACATTGTTCACCGATAGTTGCTGATGGGCCGGACACTTGCCTGGGAGCAACGCGATCTTCCAGTAACATTTAGCAGTTTATTATTTTCGGAGCCATTGCTAAAAAATAAGACCTGTTGTTCAAGCTCACTTGTAACCTTTGTAGGTTACTGCCATATGCAACATTTCAAACCATTTGGGCTGCTGGCTTCTTCAAGCACCGCACACTGTATTGCAGCACAGAAGTTCTGTTAAGGGTTCTTCCACAAACTTTCGACTGTTACATGATTGGCCTTCTATGGTCAAACGTCTTGCCTTGTAGAACAAGGCTGCTTCATCTGAATTGAAGATATCGCCAGATGAATGGGAATCCGGCAGTTGTGACAAGTGAGCGTTCTAATCAGTGACGGCTGCTGCCAAAGCTTTATTGGCCTCTCAAATTAGCAAACAAGAGCTGTGACAGTTTTGAAATTTTAATAGCCAGACAAAAATGCAGCTAAATTCCTCACACTCCTCATACTTCTCGCTCGCAGTGCTTGAGTACGTAAACAAACCGAGATGGTCCAAGTCTCTTTATCGCTATCAGACTCGTGCTGTTATCCAAGTACACTCAGCTGTCAGTAAGCTTTGGCAAGTATACAACCAAATACCTGTGGTTAATGTTAGTTTGTTTGCCCGGAATAGACCTTGATAAGACTTCTGAGATTTCAGAGTATTCCGTTATGGTGGGAATATTAGCCGAAGGAAATCGTGATGCATTGTTAACATATTATTCGCTCTTTCTGGCATGTGCCTTGGCATTCAGAAATGTTTAAAATTTCAAATCCTTGTAATGTGAAAATCAATAAACTGGATATCGCCACCACCATCAACACCCCGGGTGTAGAAATACGTCAACTGCTGTGTGTATGTAAATTATGAATTTGCACACTTTTTGGACAACCAGTATCAGCATGTTGTACGTGGGATAATATATTAGAACGAAGTAGCGGAAGTCTCAAGAGGGTGGTCTTCTTCGCGGGGATCACGCAGTAAATTGTGCTTTTCGAGAAGGGAAGCAATCTCTCTTTTACGGGTCTTTTCTGAGGGTATTACTTTTTAAAAATTAACAACATTATGAGTTTGACATGCTTTTTTAATGACCATACTGTTTACTTATTATGCACGAAATAAGGACAATGGTCTTATACAGTGTGTGCCGAAAGGTGACTAGCTGAAAAGTTTGAGAACCGCTGGCCTTCACAAGGGCCCAGAAATTCTTCTGTTAATGCAACGAATGTAACAGTTAGCTGACCTTTAAACTCCGCTGTTCTCATGTTGGTTGGTATGTAAGCTATCGAGTTTTTGCATTCCAGAAGGCCACCAAAGTGGATGCCGTTCTGTTTAGTCCATCATGGATGACGGATAAGGCCAATGTGTCCCTTTCAAGACAGTAACTCATTTGAAGGAGATTCGAGAGATTGCCGTAGTATTTGAAATTCGTATTGCTATAAAACATGTGTGGTTGTTCCCACGACTTTGGAAAGAAACTTGTATACACTGCGTGAAGTCATGTGCTTACTTTGTGCCTTAGTTCAGGAAAACCCGGGGTGTGTGAGAGCTTGGTGGTTAGAGCGTGAATTTATTGACCGGAAAGTCCGTGGTTCGAACCCGACCCCTGCATCTCGACTTCCCTTGTCTACGCTTGGGCAACCCGGCAGTATCCCAACCCTCGTGCTTCCTTCGGGTGGTGTGGCAGCTAGGCACCGAAAGAGCGTTACAGCTGAACGATTTATCTCCATTTTTATTTTTGGGAAAACCCGAAACACCACTTTTGCATCTTGCTATTTGTTGGGAGGGGAGATGCACTTCATTGACATCTAAGGCAGTCTTCGTTGGGATTTGGAGGATGTTCTATTCTGCGAAAAGCTTGCAGGTGGACTGCTGTAGGTCTCTAGGTAATACTGAACAAATTACTATACACAACTGAGTTATTTCGGCGAAACAAGCTTGGTTTCTGTTGTTAGCAGTCCGAAAATTAACGAATTTAGATGGTGTACAGTGGTTGCGTGCACTTTGTGCTACATACAGAAGCTCACTCTGACGTAATTTATTTTAATCAGTGAACATTTCATCCTGCTGTTGACTAAATCCCGGACCTCTGTAGATAACCCAGAGCAAATATTTTCATATGAATTTATGATGTTCTGTCATGGTGACAACAGTAAAAAATTCTTTGCCGAAAAAGGAAACCAGGTGGACCACGGGTACTATCCTTCATGATAGACTACTGTGAATTCTTTCTCCCCCTCTCAAGCTATTCACCAGCGGGACTAGACACCTAGATCGTCAGGGCTGCATTCTCACGCATCTCCGAAATACATTTTCATATCTTCCCGATTTCGAGGTACATCTTTCACACTTTTGACTTTGATACACCCTAGTTGCAGTGAGTCTTTATCCTTCTGTTTCTCACACACCAAGGGCTCCCGAAAGTGTCTGCTAGCCGGCAAGCGCTGACAAAGATAGTTTGCTTTGGCTGAATGTGTCGAAATATTGGTAGGTTGGGTGCGTTTACTGGTGGTTGATCAGATGGCCTTTGCGCATATTGCTAAGTTCGGCGAACGGATCAACGGCCATCTCATCAAATGCCGATTGATTTGGCTGTTAGTGATCACCAACTTTACACTTCCTGACGGTTCTTGCGTTAATTAAAAATGGCCAGTTTTGTCACAGCGCGCTTGTCACTGGCTTCGACGTTCCTGTTAGTTAGAAATATCACGTCTACAGTTTCGGCAACTACGACTTGTATGCCGCTAATTAATCGTTGAGTTAATTAATTGATCAGTTAGTTCACTCAGCTCACTTAAGTGAACCGTTATTTAACACATTTCAGGTGCACATTTCTCCTCTGTGTTATACAGAATTAAGAACGTTTTGTGGAGATTTCGTCCTGTAAGTAAGGCGACTCTATGCTGAAAAACTGAGAAGCACTGTACAGCTGTTTCATCCTTATTGGGAATCATTAGCATTGCGCATCTCACGAAACTCCGGAGAGTCTAGAACCTGCGACCTCCTAACCGTAACCGAACGGTTAAGTGTTCAAACTACTAGCCAGGAAGTCGCGGGTTCGAGACTCATCCGGAGTTTCGCGAGATGCACACTGCTGATGATTCCCAATAAGGATGAAACAGCTGTACAGCGCTCCTCGGCTTTTTAACGTAGATTGGCTTCACTTACAGGGTAAAATCTCCACAAAAATTCCCAAATCTTCTCACACTACCAACAGAATTAAGAACATTGATATATAAACTTGTGAAATAATTGGACTCATATGAGGTGTAGTTGTTAAGTGCCAGTTGTGGACGGGATGAATGGATGGGCCTCCACGGCACTTTCCAATAATTCAACGCCCCAGGTGGTTTTTTTAATTTTACATATACGCGACCAAAACTGGTGATTACTCAGCGAAAGAGTAAGCAAACCGACAGCTTTTAAAATCAGATGTGATGGGTTTAAAAAGTACGGAAAAGGCAGAAACAAACCAAGTGGATGTAACAGCGTTTCGCACTTTTCCTACGTCTGTATAACTGATGTTTGAAGTAAGGGCTATCTAGGGGTGCTGTCCAACGCTTGTCCGTACACAAGTAAAAGCGCTGCGTTTCCCCCTCTCCCAGATAAATCAGCCAATCTTTCACAGATCGGTCATGGGCCGCCAAAGAGTTTCAGCAACCTTGTGAGTAGTTTTCTTCAAGAAAATATACTGCAATATCTCGAAAATCATGCCAACTGAAATAAGAGGCTGCCTTTACGTTACACATTCAGTTGAAGAATTTCATAAACAAAGGATGCAGTTGTCTTCCCTTACCAGCAATGAATAGGCGTAGTTCGTCATTCAAAATGTATTCTCATTAGACCGGTTGAAGCCAACAGTCAGGATTTTACCTTGGTATCCCTCTTAACGACACTGGACGACTTTTGGTCAGCGAACCACCACTTTCAAAAATATAGCCACCAATCATCAATTCCTGCTAATTTTCTCCACTAGAATAGCCAAGCAAAAATTCACGTTCGGTCGTTCTAAGGCAACTGAGCTGAATGCATAAAATATATCCTCAGACTCTTGAGCTTCCATCCGACATCGAAATATGCGAGAAATAGGTAACTGAACAAACGATTGAACTGTGTTTATGCATCCCGCCATGGGCGCAAAAAATGACACACTAATCTCTAGTGGAGATGCAGCTGCGACAGGTTGGACAAGTTAAGCTGTTGGATATTGATAACTTAAGCTGCCTGGTTCGCCTTTTAGTTGTAGACTTGTTCTTCAGAAGATTATCGTCCCTGAAACTTCAGTTTGTTTTCTTGAATTAAATGATTAATAAGCTTACTATATTACGCGTAGACCAGTCAGACGCCTTGGCAACGGTAGAAATGAGTAGAGCGGCAGTGCCAGCAACCTGGTTGCGTGCTAATAAAACTCTGGTACCATACTGCTTCGATCCCGTCCATATGTGACTGTCCGACTATAGGATAGACTGAAACTAGCGCATATTAACAAGACAGTTGTTCATCACAAATTTAAACAGGGACCTCAGCACCAAGATAGAAAGGGAGACATAGTTAGGCGAAGATACTGGCCACATTCGTGAATCATAGCCTTACAGGATCATATTCACACGAAACAAAACCGTTGAACTGTGTAAACGAGTTTGGGGCCCGTTTGAGCTTATGTTGCAGCCAGCTTTTTCCCTATAGTCCTAAATATTTTCCCCACATAAGCGGCCGCTGGAAAGCCATCGCAGACCTTTCAGCTGATTATAAAAAAATATAAAGTCGATGTGTTGAGCTGACTAAACTGCAAAGGCCTTCGATCAATCAAACTGTGAAATATTACAGATTTGTGCCGCAAACCCTTTAAAAATTTGTTGCAGCCTCGAAGCCGGTCGAATAAGATATCACGTGCAAAGGAAATGCGCCATGTGCAGCAATATCAGAAAATTGGAATCAGTTAAGGAAATATTCTGTGGGAATAAGCCTACAGAAAAAGATATTAAACTTTTCTAGGATCTTGCACAAGCGACGAAGTCTTGTATGCTATTACATTGAGGAGATTATTGGTGAATTATGTATGTTCATTAGATATCCAGGTATTAGCTGAGCTTATCGGCTGGCTTGAAAAGCATATACTTTTGGCCTTCGGAGTGCGATGTATCTGAGAAAAACCTCAGAAGTCACCTGGCATAATAAAGTGGTACAAAGCATCTGCTACCGGATTTTTGAGGTATTCATGTGTCTTACGAAGGTTTCATTTATCAGATCAGTGGATAGGATGAAATTTTCTCTGTATTCGAGTGTCCTGTGTCCAATAACCCTCTCGGGTCGTCTTATTACACTCAGCGTTGACATCTGAGCCGGTAGAAGGTCAGGAGAATCATCTATACAAAACTTGAGTATGGGCACACACCTCAGTCCATTGAGAATTGGTTTTCCCCCAAATATTCGGAAGTTAGGCGTTGAAACATAATCCACTTTTGGATTTAATAAAAGATCAAACGTCTAACTGGAGCCATAACAACCCAATTAGGTTTACTGCCCTAAGAAAACCAATATCAGAACGTTGTTGAGTAGAAAAGTACTGATGATCCTTGCATGAATTATGTTAGTAAAACCCGTAATCCTATTTCTTCACAACAGTTTATCTTACCTTATGTTTATTGGTGACTTCAAACAGCGTGGTGATGTTCTCATCTGGTCTAGTCTCAAAAATGAGACTCGTGCAGCGACGCCTCTATCTTGAAGGATCACGGATCTTTGATAACTAAATAACTAACTGTTTGATTAACTTTTTTAATTGATAGTCATTTGGCTAAACCTAGAAGCAATGATGAACGGTTATGTTTTATTCTGTGCATGATTTGAAGCATAAATTGTTTTCATCACAAACCGTTTACGTCATGATTAAGAGTAGTCACGTTCTCATTGGTTCATGCACTACATTTGTGAAATAAATTCACAGAAGTAAAGCCAGTACTGTTAATTAAGTGCTTCGATTGCATGTGCGGTTTCCAGATTGTAGATGGACTAATTGCGCACTATAATTTCTTCGTTTTTAGTTCTTTTGAAACAACTATTCTTTGTCTGGCACTTCAAAGCATATAACACGTTCATTGTGCATTCCTCTGATCTTACGAGGAATGATGATAGACCCATCCGTTTGTGAACTCTCAAAAATTATGAGCGGTCTCTACACGCGATGCCTTTGTGAAAAACTACGGAAAAACACGCAAACAAGAAGTTAAAGCTAGGACAGCGATAAGCATGCCTTGCTAATATTCGTTTCCTCTTTAGATTCAAACTGTGGTTACTTAGTTTCCCAAGAACACATGCCTCTTGCTTGACATGGAATGTTTGAAACCTGTAGAATAAGCTTTAACAGGCTGGGGAGAAATTTCACCTACAACTCATGAGGAAACAACAAATTTAGATCACCGAATCACACCCGTTAGTTATCCCGACTAACATGTATTTGATTGAATCTACTTATTATGCTCGGATGCGGGCTGGTGGTATCTGAATGAACTTTTTGTTTGGCTCTCCACCTGAGTGATGATACTTCTGAGGTTTCTACAATATCCATCATTCATAACGAATTTTGGCAGATTTAGTCTGACCTGAATAAGTTTGGCACCAATGGCTATCCGAACTGCGCAGTTCACTGAGTAAATCGCTTATGCACGCAAAACCTGGGACAATAGTGTCACGGGATTGGGATAAAGTTGGAAAAAGAGAAGTTTTGAAAGTTACTCTGTCAGTGACCATGAAAATACATCTACGACTGCCAACGTTATCTAAGCAACGTTAAGCCCAGATGAGTAATCGCCAATGGTATCACATGCCAACATTTTATTGCCTATGGTATTACCCAAAGTCTAGCCGTAAGCATGTTACGTTATAAACCAATGAAATAAGCACACAAGGAAGTGCAAATCGATATATGACACAGCTGTTGTAGCATATGACCTTCACTTCTGTCAAGAAGATGAAAAATAAAGCATGCAACCTCAAGAGGGAGCGCTTAGACATCATGAGCAAGGAAATAATGATTGTCAGTAACGTACAAAATTTCACAGAATGTCTAAATTTTTCCCCGCGATGTAGTCTGTTTCAGACTTAAAGAGTGAATGAGCCAATAAAGTCAGCATTTTGAGACTTCTGATTCGTGTGAAAAATGTTCACTCCTATTCATATCTGCCGGTGACTGTCAGAGGCTCAAATACGGGCTGACCTTTTTGAAGTCAAAAATACTGCACAGTTCTACTGTGTGGTGGTAATGTAAAGGGCTAATTTGGACTGTTCTGTCCTTTTGCGTACACAGCGACTGAAAACGATTTACCGTTGGCATCTAAACCGCTTGTGGTCCACCACCTGCAACATGACAGTTAACAAGGCTGTCGAACAAAAAATTTGTTCTGAACGGCAGTGAACAGTTATTTCATTTTACCAGCCACAAAACATCATCCATAGTCTCATCTGTTCCATATATGCTTGTTTTTTTCAGCAGAACAGCCAGTGGGCATGAACTACGCGTCCGAGCCAATAGTCCAACAGATCTTTGATGGAATGATGTCAAGATATCTACACTATCTGCTTTTATGAAAGAATGGGTTCTAGTAGCGCCTAAGTGGATGGCATAAAATGAGCCAGTGGCTGTGTAGGTAAGTCACACTAACCGTTGTTTTAAATTTATTGCGAGTGAAACTGTTTCAGCTTGCTCGAAATCCCAGAGTTAAATATCAGTACGTTACTCCGCACGACCTAGCAGGGGTTACAAATAGCTTGAGTAAAATTTGGAGATGTTTACTGCTATGAGTTAATTGTCCTCAGTTAACTCCTCAGTTAAGAGCCGATGATTAAGCGCCTAATGTTGATTAAATAAGTGATCATTTTGGAGAGGGGTCAGTCAGTGAAGGTATTGGGCAAACCAATCACATTGTTCAATGATGACCACGTTTAATTGTTAAAACCGGGTCATTCATTGTGCTCTGATGGGATCGTGGTAACATGCTGTTCTGATTTTTCACTTATACGGGGTTCAAATCACTGTGCATTCAATGCTGTGCACTGCTATTGCACTCTACTAAGAGCAAAACTCACGTTGCTTTGTACTGGCTAACCAAAGTAACCAAGACAGGACAGAAGAAGGGCTGTTCAAGATGAACACTGTGAATGCAAATTAGGACATCATAAGACATTTCGGCGGACCAAGAATGTTATATATGTATCTCCACCAAGAAATTTCAGCGCACCAGCCATATTCTTCTGGCTATTTATCACAGGGTGCCGATGGCTGAACTGTAGATAGAAAAATTCGACTTTCGATTTAGTCCCGTACATCATATGTGTTCTGATGCAAGCGAAGCTCGTCGTGGGTGAACCTGAGCAGTCATATGTGGTCTCGACCAACGCGGAACCAGCCACTGACGAAAACACGTCAACATGACTAAATTTAATAGTTCCGGACTGCGTCTACACTTTAAAGATACACTCATTCCATGCAATCACCGTTAGACAATGCTGTGGAAAAAGCTGTGCTTGGAAGAACAGGATTCACTTGTGAGCAGAATCACAGGTTTGTGGGGTCTACTCCATCAACTGCGTGAGACAGTTTATCAGTTGCTAACAAGGCAGTAAACATTTCATATATGTGGAACCTGTTGTGAGAAATCTAGCTAAATAAGCCTGAATAATAATGAAAGGAAGGTTTGAAAAGTTCAAAAGCATTGGTAATGCAAGTGAATCAGTATTACCCACTAAAACGGCTGGTGCAGGCGATTGACCAGCTCGGAATGGTAAGGTAAACATCCATAAATCCTCCCAGAGGAACTGGTAATCACCAAGCCTTGGGCTTTGAGTTTTCCGAGACTGGCTATACCTTCTCCCACAGAAAATTTGACTTTTCTACATTTCTACTTATGGACTGGTACAAATGTCAAACAATTTCATGTTTGTCACCGCAGAAGCGAGAACTGCACCCTAGTTCTGCCCTTGTCAAATTCCTAAAGTAACAGTTCAGAATAAAGTAATAAGACGTCATGTGAGGACTAAAAACTCAACAGAGTTCTACAGGGGTTGAGGAGAATTTGGAACTGTGCGTAAAGATCGGTAGATGGAAAGCATTTTGCAATTCATTTCACCATCACTTAAAGTGAATCTTTATTGATTATTGTGGTCTAATTCGCACGAATCTCTCTTGGATTCGTTGATACCGAGCGAGAATTTAAGCGGTATGAATTACAAAGTGAGTAGAATCTAGAGTAGCCTGTAACAAGTAGCAATCAGTGATAGTTAACAGGCATTGATGGATGTTAACTTGTGTCCTTTTTGCTAAAGAAAAGTGTAATTCTAGTGATGCTGAACGGAGTGGGAGAGAAAAACGTGCTGTTTGAAGACTGTGTTGTTCTTAGACTTGTCCTTAGACAGCGTTTTTAACAAGAAGGAGAATGTTTCTTCACTTGCTACGCCAAAACTACGCTGTACAGTAATTCCCCAGCTCACTGGATCGTTTCCCATTTCAAGGTAAATTGGCACTGAATAACAATGTGACGTATTGGACTGTTTCCCGGATACCTGCGCCAGCACATTTTTCTTACTTGTCATGTCCCTTTCTGGTTGGAACTTGACAATATTTTATGCAGAGTTAGTAGAATTACCCACATTATTAAATAGTCTGAAGTTGTATGCACGCACACATCCACAGTGGAAGTCCTAATCAAATGGAGATCTGGTGCGTGTGTTTCTGTCCCTCTCTCTCTTCCTCTCAGTGTGCGAACATGGTGGATGGTCCAACTCCAACATGTCTGTCATAACCAAAGTGTCTTATTTCCTGCCATTTCCGTCCTCAAGGTGTCCTCATTTGTAGTACCAGAAGTAGCAAATAAGTCCACTTCAAATGTTGTTTGCCGTGAAAATGACAGGTGCAGGTAAAGGCTTGAGGATTTTTTCAAATGCTCGTGTTTCAATAATGTTTCAGACTTAGTGTATCAGCGTTGCTTCATACGATTCAATGAATTTATTCATACAACCTATGGCAAAATGCTTTTGGTAGTATTCTATAACAGTAGGTTTTTCAGCCTATATTACCTGCGGTCAACTTGTAAAGACAGAGTGGGATAAACTGGAGAGCCGAAAACTATTGCGCAAATATTTCACCGCGAAAGCTGTTTGTGATTGCGGCCAACATTCAGTGTCGTATGGTATGAAGCCGCTTAGGCTTGCTACTGCGGAGGTGTAGTTCAACCTGACTGTTTATAAAGGCAGTAGTAGCTTTCAGGAGCACGCCTTATTAAGACCGGAAAACTTGTAAGCTCCACTAAGGCGTTTCTACTCTCACTTTTCCGCTCTGTGTGGTGCATAGTCTTAGGGCGAACAAATTTAATGTCTGCCTTTCTAGACATTTTCCTCCTAAACATGCATTGTGTTAGTATTATCGTTTCCAGCGGTGTCAGTTTGTCACTGGCTACAGAATGCAACCGGCAGTAGCGAAATAAGGGTGGTAGTAAAGTTGGTATCTTATCGAGTGCAGTTGTGCATAAGAAAACAAAAATTCAGTCTATTAGCGCACGATGCTTTTCAAGTCTACATGTAAATATGGGTTGATCATTAAGGATTACAACTACATGCTATGATATCACAATTGTCCTCTTTAGGCAACTAATTGTCCTTCCTTTGTTTCATTCTGTTAAAACTCCAGTTTTCCTACGACAACTTGGACAATTTCTCAATTTTCTTCATATAAGTTCCTCAAATCATGACAAAAACATTTCCAGAGCAACAGTATCTGTGATTACTTAGTGGTTTTGATGTATAAATCGATGCCGCACAGAGGTTGCACTAAAGAAGATGGTTTGGTAATGTGTTGGAATATTGGTAGCTCGGGCGCATTAATTGCTAATTGGTCAGGTGGCTGTTGATCTGTTTGCCAAGCTCGGCGAAAACAGGATAAACAGGACAAAACCTTAGTGTTAGCAAAGTTTGGCTTACCCAGTTGTCAGAAGTAATCTAATCGGAGCTACCCAAGCGAATATTCAGAGACTGAGGCCCGGAAAGAAACACGCTGTGCCCTTCATTTACTCGCCGAAAGTCTGTGGATGTCTGGAGAGAGCGTTTCTCTGTTTCTTGAGAAAGAGATGGTAAGCTTTCATCAAAATCCGAAGCTCTATGATTTCCTGGGATGAGTAAACAGATTATATTGGATAAAAATAATACAAAATTTACACAATATACCGTTATGGTGATCCGGGAGTGTCCATCTAGTAATCTCGTCCCTGGAGAACTACATGCCACTCGTGGCGTCCTAACTTCACTTGAAGTCATATCTAGGCTTTGTTCGGAAAACCTATCGAATTATTTCTGAAAATGTATTATAATATCTCATAAAGAATACCCGGAAATCTGAACAAGAAAATGTATAGTTGTTTGATATCTCAAATAACAGATAACCATTTCAGGTTAGAAGATAGGAGAAGCTGAAAACTTATGGCTCACTTTGGTCCCATATATATAATGATAGCTAGATTTGAAATGACCCATTGTACAACCAAGGTAGTGATGTAGTAGAATCTATGGAGGGTGTTTCGGGTTGGGGATTGATAATTATAGCAGTAAACGACACAGCTGCTTGCTGCCCTGAGACTGGCCTGAAGGACTGTCGGTTTCATGATAATCTGGTCAGTACCATCAATGTTCACGGGTCTAGAGTCCTGTTAAATTCTGTCGCAACAGATCCACCATCCTAACGCTTGACAAGATACTTCGCAATAAGGCTGCTCTTTGGCAGCTTACAGGATGCGTTTCATATTGATGAAACACTTTATCCAGAATGAAGTTCATTTTATTCCAAGCAGCTCTAAGAAAAGTTCACAGCTTGCCTGCACAACTAAATAGACGGATTAAACAGATTTATCTTGAAGTAAGATTAGAACGTAATATGTTTCCTTACCATCACGATAAGGCAGTATGTGACACATTGTAGTGTCCACCCACAGACATGAGTGGCATTGCGTGACCATAGTAAGGTGGCTCAAGCAATGCATAACTCTCGTTTCATTTCATGAGAGACAGCAGGCTGTTCTGTCGGTCACCTGCGACTCGTCTCTCATCGCAACTGCGTTGTAGAAAGAGGCGGATGTGTGAACATCCCGGAAGTTTACAAAGTCACGTCCCGGGTTTTCCTGAAACTAGGTACGGAAATTCAAAGGATGATGGATTTCTATGGGATTTGTTTCAATTTATTAAAGTTGCTAAATACGAGGGATGTTTTCGAAGAGTTTTGTATAAATCAAAATCACCCTGAATAAAGAGCTAAATTAACAGTGTTTTGAGTTTCTAGTACTTGCCGTGGGATGACTTCGTGTGAAAGTTTTTGCATTGGTTTGTGGTTCATATTCCCTTGTAAATAGCTTCGCAACATCAGGAATGCACACCGTGCATTGGGTTTAATGTACTCATCATGGTATACTCAAAACTGGGACACTAACTAACTAACGTCATGAGTTCCTTGAGTTTTTGGTTAGTTTTTTGACTGACAGCCACTGGCTTCAGTTAGAATGTATGACGGTGCAAAATGGCCATAAGGCTGTTCGGCTGTGGAAACCATGCAAGGGGTTAAATAACATGCACTATATGACGTGCACTGAAGGGATAGCAAACGGTCTTTGGTAAGTTGACATCCTAAATATCATTCTCAAGTGTTCTATCCTGAAACAGTAAGTGAATGTAGAAGTAAAGATGGGCTATAGTATAATTGTTTCAGATAGGTAAAGTAAAATTAAGATCAAATTTTTAAAGAGTGGTAGACAGACATTCTAAATTTGATTATTTTATGCAGAAACTCACTCGGGGCTTCCAGGAGCAATTGGAGTGGCCAATTTTTTCTGTATATTATCATGGGGTTTACGTCGTCCGATTTAGTTAGCTGACCGATCATTTCCAGGAAGAAAGATTTCAATAGAAACAATTTTTTCTGGCTCAAAATACAGAGTGCTCAAACATCTTGTAAGGATATCTGGAGTGTCTCTAAATAAGCGATACCTATCTTGCAACCCTTTTGCGACGGTACCAACCATTAGTTTGCACTTCGCCGTAAACCAAAATCTTGCTATTTTACTGATACTGACTTGCAAAAAAGCTAAGCAACAATGACACTCTATGGAAATGATGCCCTCAGGTTTACTTGGCACCTTTTTAGTTGTGAGTAATTTACCTTTGCATGACGAAGTAAGGGCTTTGGGGTCACAGTTTTGGGTCGTTTCAATAGAAGTTCAGGAAGAAAATCAGCATATTGCTTGATAACATATCCTTAGCAAGAGTCCAACTGTCATCACGTCTAGATTAGATGGAGAAACCGTAAATTTCGACATTTCGGCTATCTCAGTTGTGCCGTTGAATGCATAGATATCATTGGTGGACAAAGTTTAGATTGAACTGGTCGTTATAAAACATCTGTAAAACATGTCTGAAATCATAGTAAATTTTTCCTGTAGTGATGACAACACCCTAGAACAAAATTGTTGTATGCTGAACTAACGGAAACAAACTCGTTTGACGAGATTCTGTAAAAAATATTAAGCTTAACTGAACCTTTAATTTTGGCGAAAATCAGCTCATTTATCTTCTGTTGAATCGTGGGTGAATCGTCTGTCAGTAAAATGGTGGATGCTTATCAATGGTTCATAACAAGGGCCAACTCTGTAGCCTGATTTGTCACAGGCACATTCCAAATGAGTAGTTATTGTGAAAGTTGAAATGATGGTTAGTGGTATCGCCTTGAGCAAGCAATGAAGTACATTTTGCCTAAACTAACATACACTTTAAAAAAACTCGAATAAAGTAACAAGTTTTTCTTGATCTTACTACTCTCGTTCAACTTTATGCGTTAAGAATGTCGATACATCACTCGGGGAATATTTCACTGAATTTATGATAACTTTCAATCTTTGTAGACAAAGAACATCTTGAAGGTCGCGTTGCATACTAGGAGATTGCGAAATTTATATTTGAGACAGTTCACTGATTTAATTAACAACCACTAATGAGGTTCACTTGCAGTGCTAGTGATACATCAGGGGCCTCCATCGTACTTGGCACTCTTTGACTAGTTATGATGTCAGAGCGATCAAATTAAATATTTGTGTGAGTGCATGCGAACTGATAGTGAACAGACAAACCGTAGGTCCATCGGGAGTGTTGAACTAAGCAATGAATATGGTTGAATGAATCGCGCTTGGGAATTCTGATGAAGAACTTCTTGGCAAAAATTTCGGGGAAATAAAGGAGTGTATCTCTGACCCTTTCGGTGGCACAAAAAGAAAGATGATGATAATAGGGAAAATTGGTAACTGACGATTGAGATTTCGTTCTTTCAGTGAAGCTTATCTATGCTGAAAAGCCGAAGAGCATTATGCAGCTGTTTCATTCTTGTTGAGAATCAGCACCTGTGCGCAGTTCATGAACTCCATGCAGTTCCGAACCCGCGACCTTTCTCTCAGTAGTCTAACATTTAATTTGACCACAAGCAGCTGATCAGCACTGTAATTAGCTCTCATTGAGACGAGACATGGCGTCATTCATCCTTCAACCACGGAAACCACATCAAGTGGTCACGTATTGACTGACTCCTCGATACATTATTTCTCAGTAGGAAGTTTAACTCCCCTGGTCTATGTATTGACTGATGGTGATTTGAGGAGACTTGGCAATTTTCAATGGCTCAAGGGAAGACTATCTTCACAAGATGAGTGAAAATTCAAGAAATACACTCATTTGCAAATCAATTTGGTTTTGCGAGAGACTCACCTAGAACCCAGCTGAATCTCTCGTTTGTGATGTTTCCATGAGTGAAAATTCCTTCTGAGAGGTCGTCAATCGGTAAGCCAGTCAATTCGTGATCTCATGATCCCGTGGATTCCGTGGTTGAGGGATGAGTGACGCTATATGTTATCTTAGTGCAAGTAAATCATAACACTGACCAGCCGCTCTCGTCCTAGCCGTTTAGAGTTCAGACTAGTAGCCAGGAGTTCGCGGGTTCGAAACTGCCTGGAGTTTCGTGAGATACACCCTGATGATGATTCTAAACAAAGATGAGGCAACTGTACAGTATTTTTCGGCTTTTTAGCGTAGATTGGCTTTGCTAACAGGACGATGTCCGGACAAACCGCGGAAGTTGTCAAGGGCTTTACACAACCGAAGTGCAGGTAGCTGGAGTAAAAACAGCCCCTAATTTGGATTTGGGTATCGAGCCTTTCCAGTACGGGTTATGCGTTTCTCCGCTTTTGAAACACACGAACAAACTCAAGGCTCTTTGGGCGAGCAGAAAGTAGGTGAAGTGCAGATGCAACCAAGTCACACCGAGCACACAGTCTATTCAACCTTACCACTACCGAATATGGTTCAAATATTCTAAAGAAAGTTTGCTACCCATTTTGCATGGGGAGAGATCGAATTCCACCAAAGCTGCCGTCAAGGTTTTCCTGTTGTTAGTTTCACTTCTGTGTTAGGCTAACACCATTCCATTAAACCAGACGTGAAAGGCGTGCTTTTTTCCGATATCGGAATTCTTCACCATCACGACTTCGTAGTTTTCCATTTAGAACGATCTGTAAAAAGATGTCGGAACATGGCAACGCCTCGACACGCAGTAAATCACTTTGTATCGTTGTTCATCTTCCGGTAATTTTGCTTGCTAGACTGTTTCATTTAGAGATATTGACATCTCGTCATTCATAATCAAGGGAATCCCGTTCATAGCTGAATCACGCTGGATAGACGGAATGGAAGTGTGGATGTATGTTACGATTAGAGGGCAAAACCATCGCTGAGCTTAAAAGGGAATATGTGAAAGTATGGTAAAATACATTCCATACTCTGAAATTTACCGGTTTTGCCCTTTGCTGAGACTGGCTTTGGTCAAATGCTCAGAAATTATCTGTGCACCGAATCAAAACTATCAGGGCAGCTGTTGCAAGCCAGAATGTTTTCGGTCAAACAAGAGTGGCGAAGAAAAACAGGTGCTTCAAAGGTGTTTTGGACACTTCATACAACATTGGTTAAGATGGGCAAACCATGTAGATGTGCAAAAGATGAGGCACCACTGTATTCGAACTGATCGATTGTTCAGTTGGTTCAGTTATCATTCCCAGTTTGGGTGCTACCCGTTTCACTCTCCACGTTGTCCAGAATCATTCTAGCCATCTCACAGAAGACATAAAGGTGCCAGTCTGTCGTTGTTTGCCTTTATTTTCCACCTGGCATGGTGTTATTTCCCACATTAGAACAAAACAATGATCGCAGGGCAACACGTGTTTTAACAAATATTGACACTGCGCTGAGGAGAAAAGTAAAAAAATAGATTTGTGGAAGGCCTGTCATTCACGGAAATCCCTGTCGTATCCGACTATGTTTCCGTGGCAGAATCAAAGGCCTTTGATTTGCGAACAAAACGCAGGTTCAAAAAGTACAGTTGTGCACCATCGAACAACTTTTGTGGAAATTCTTATTTGTCCTGACCGAATTTGCACTTGTTTGCGTCCAAGGGCATTACGCCGCTCTCCAGACAGACATCCTTAGCAGGGTGATTGGAATTTATACCTTACATACCTGTGGTCCCCTGAAGGAATATCGGTCTTCACCATAGCTTCAAACTAATTCCAAAGAGATAGCAAAACTATTCGATGCTGATATGCTATTGTTCCCAAAATCCTAACCAAGATATGATCAAACTTGGGCACAAGATATTACTTACTTTTTGGATTGTGGTTGACTGCATCATGAATCAAACCTATTTCAGCTTTTACTGATGGAACACGTTACTCACAAAGTTGTTGAAAACTCTGGCAGATCATGACAGGTTTTGTCCTAATTGGGGAACATCGGGTACGCATCGTTTCTGAGTTTTCGTCAACCTTATGTTCCACCCGAGCATTCGTTTTGAGGAATTCTTGAAGTACAGTCGTTTGCAGTTTAGTTTGATATAAACGAGCAATTCAGATAAATCCCAGCTAAATCTCACATTTATGATTCAGCTGGGATTTGTTTGAGCCCCCCGTAAACAACAACTTAACAGCCAAATGAGTGCATTCCGTCTATTTCAGGTTTGATGTCTGTGGTTGCGTGTGTAGAAGACGATATGTTGCGGATATTGGGAAAAAGTGGATGGAAAACGGCTGGCTAGTCCTAGGTTTTGAGGTAGAGTGCTCAGTGTGCCTAAGCGAAAGGAAGTTATCTGGAACGACAAAAGCAGACACAGAATAAAACATTTTTCGAAACTATTTCCTTCAGCAATGCCACTTTTGGCTGTGTTGAAGAGAAGGAGAAGCGAAATCCACATGCTTTTTCTGTTGCCGTTTGGATTACGAATGTTGTCCGTATTGAACATTCAATTCACGATTAACGTTTTTACACGGTTGTTTGCTCCAACGCATCCAAAGAAATAAGCGAATTTATACACACCAGCAAAACTCAATCCACCTCAAGTTGCGATCTGTCAATTTCTTTAAACCAGTCTGCCTCATCGCACAAAACCTCGATTGAACATGAACCTTGATAAGCTTTTGGCCACGGTGTGCACAAAACTCTCTTTTTTGGGGTTTCCCAAATGAATTTAGCTATGCTGATACCTACACCCGTTGCATTAAAAGACACTTTCTGATTGAAACTTGAAAACAGCTAAGTCAAGTATTGCAAATGCTGATTTAAATTAGTGCAAACTTATATAAAAAAAACCCTCTAAACTGAGGACATTTTACGCAGTAGTCGATACTGATGGCTGATGTGTCTGCTGACCACACGACTGTTTTGAGCATCAGTCCAGAATTATTCTAATGGCGCTTCGCAACAATTCGTAACAAACTGAACTGTGGTCCAAACCCAAGGAGTTTGAGGGTCAGTCAATCCTAACCATTGGGATTTCCGAGAAAATAAAGCAACAGAGCTCGTTTCTAAAAGCATATCACCCATTGGGCCTAACTAGTGAAGTTATTTGAAAAACGTTTAGAGTTTCTTAGTTTAAACGAAAGTTTTTAAAAATCATCCAGATGCTTGTGGCAGTCCCTTACAATATTCATGTAAATATCCAACAACCCTTGATGAAAATAAAACTGTGTCCTTAGGTGTTCATACATAAGCAGAAACCCCAACGCCCCTCGGAGTCATGTAAATAATAGCTCAAATTTTGTCATCAAGCGATGTCGCTGAGAAAGGTTGCTCCGTTCTATGGAACAAGGATTCGGTTCGTGGGTTTGCGGCAAAAATTAAGTGTCCATAATTCACGTAATTAAGTTTCATAGTTATTGTCTTAAGTTCTTGGGTGCGTCATCAGTAATCAGTAAAGAGAATGCTGTTTTGTCGTGGTAAGTGTTCTGATTTCGTTTTATTTTATCAGACATTTTGGTACCTTCCTGTCGAAATTTAAATTAGGCAAGCAGACGGTGAGATTTTCGTTCAAAGTGAGGTGAACAACTGGCATTGCATAATTAAGGGTTTTCTGCCGCACGTGCCTTTCAGGTAAGAATAAGACCGACATTTGATTTGTGTCAAAAAAGAATTTATTTACTCTTTTAAGGGGAAAATATTATTTTTCATGGCCACCTCTGCAAAGAACAGATGCAATTCGTCCGTATCATGGACAATTGAATAATCAGCTACGGTTAGTTCAGTGGATGCCTAGTTGAGGTGGAATATTTACAAGAAGAGAATATTGCAAGGTTAGCAATCGCATTGTCAAAAACGTCATCAGATGTCGACAGAACGCAGCAATGCCAGTATTGTGCTTCATGCATAACAATATAAAGTTATACAGATGTGTATATATTGTAATCTTCTGAGGAGAATATACCTGGAGGACATAGCAACTTCAGCATTTCCAGTAATGCGACCATTATTGAAACAGCGTTTCACAAGTAAACTACTTGCAGATTCCTCAGGGAAGCGGTCTAATTTCGGTAGAACTACTCCCACAGATCAACGTGCCTAAACAGGTCAAACGTAAGGCGGAACTTCACCACCCCACAATAGGAAAGCGCAAAAAGCAACCAAAATTTATCCAGTTTGTGATGGCGTGTGATAGATGCCGTAAAATCTATTGAAGACCGCTGCGTCTAATGTATTTGCCTTGCTGAATAAAGGCGCTTGAGTAAACGGCAGAATTTACGGACTCTGTTTGTACACAGCTCCGAAAAACACAAAGTAAACAATGGCGCCAAAAAACAGCTCTCTGACTTTAGCAAGCAAAGCAACTTCTGTTCGAAGTTAACTAAGCGGATTTGGTTAACAAATGAAAGAGAATCATAGGAGACACGAGCTGGCAACCCGAAATGCCCCAACCAGCTGACAAACCGAGCTTTTACTCTCACGGTTAATTGAGTGCGCACGAAGTTTCAGTTAAAATGAAACTCTTAGTTAGTTAGTTAGCTCTTAGTTAAAATGAAACCACATTTCAAGTTCTTACTGTGAACGTATAGCCGGAAGGGAGATAATCAAGGAACTAGCATAAATGAAAATATATAACAGTTTTAATTGGTAATATGTCATTTATTATCCACGGATATTGGGAGTGAATAGGTAAGGTGAGTTTCGTTTCGGGGCGGATGGACCGTTTTTTACTGTTCCGCGGAACAAGTACACTGAGTGATTCGGATGCATTACGCAAAAAAAAGTTTGTTATTTTTAGACCACCTGAAAACTATGCATGCTTTCCTCCAAACTCCAACAGTTGGAGTTTTACAGTTTCCAGCCTAAAACCTCTGTACTCACAAGCATTTAACGATATGATAAAAAAGCTATTGCAGAATTCTGTTGTCTCCTTTAACTGAGGGAAGCGTTCTGCTAAATAAAAATGGCATCGATTATCGTTTTGTGTCATGGCTTTTGTAACTATTTATCTAGATAGATAGATAGAAGCTATCTGACTGCACATGTGTCAACTCATTAAGACAAGTCCTTGAGTAAATCACGACAGGATTTCCAGTGGGAGATGTGATTTTGGAATTATAAAAAAATGTTCCACATTGTTAGTAAAACATGTGCTCTGTCACTGGACTCTCGCTGTGGAGAACAACCGGACTTACACCTGAGAAATCATGTTTTGAAGCATCATTTCTAGGCATTTTAAGTTATGTCTGTAAAGTGCGGCTTTCACGAGTAAAGAAGCTAGGAGCTTGTGACCACTGATAGCTTTGACAAATAGTGTGAGTTACTGTTTCGGAACTGCCTCCGTTTATGAGATCCGTAAGCGGTGTTGTGGCCCACCACGCCTATCTGAGCTTCTCCAAAGCACGGTTACACAGCTTAGCTCTTATATCACGTTAACTATGGTAATGTTGGCCTAGAGGTTCAATGAAAACCGGTTAGCAGTAAGATGACATGTAAGACATCTGGGTCTATGGGACCAACATCGAATAAGAAGCAAGCGACGGCCGCTTCTGAACAGCATCCATCATAGACATATTTTAAGTCGATCAACCTTGTCCCGGGGGTCTCAGACGCCTAAGACTAGACCAATTCTTATTCGTCTACCTGAGACTTGCTTGGCTATGATAGCGGTGCCTAGTTGCATGACTGTGGCACAAAAAGTCCCGCATTATTCACTGAGCAAAATGCGATTGACGTGAGACAGCCATAAGAGATGCTCAGATGTAATGTTCTGACAGTAGACACCGTTGAACTGAGACATTTTTAGTTTTTATGTCTATATGAAGGGGATAAACTTGTCTTAGTTATCTGAGCTGGGTTAAGGTTTAAAAGAGAGTGAAGCCGTCGAAAATACACCCCATTGGTTAGCAACGTCAACAAAAAATCTTTCGTTCCCTTGCAAAGCCGCATCCCTTACACATAAAACTAGGTTTAATTTGACATCAAAAAGTTATAGACTTTTGGCCCGCCACTTACAAAGTACGATTGTTGCACTATAACCAAACTTTCAGTCCTAAAAATGTCTCAATATCATTTTAATAGAAGATGACTGTGTTGTGCTGATGAAACGTTGACCTATTTAAGAATGTCATGATATAACTTCAAGTAATCCGTATTTGTCCGAAAAGAGAATTCAACAGATTTGGCTTTTGAAGGAACGACGTTGGGATCTGTTGCCTGTGCCACTTTCAGTATGTTTCCGCCTCCTGACAAGGCTGAGAATGAAATATACCGTCCCCATACTAAGATCACTTGCCTCCAAAGGCTGTGGTCTTTTGCTGCGGGATTGAACGTGATTTATTTCCAGGATACAATGTCTGCAGTGAAAACACAATTGAGCAATATCCGAACAGAGCCTATTCTTTTCCAGATGGACTCAACCATATTTCGTGTGGTGTAATCTAAATGTGCAGTTAGATTCTACTCTGCATTCCCTTTGCTTTTGTCCTTACTACTGCCAAATATTTTGTCCATGAAACATGCGTTCTTTTTTTCCAAGCATATCGACTAACGAATATCCAGTCAGAAACTCACTATTTGGACAGTAGATGCGTATTCAAACTAAATGCAAAAAGCCTGTCTACGAAAAACAATATATTCTGCCCCTATCAACTGGATCAAAGCAAACTTTTAATATTCAGGAAAGCAGTTCAAGGGGGCACATATTTTGTCCTACATATTAGAAACCCTAAGGTGCACTGTAGGCAGCTTTTTAATAGAACACTTTCCGGCCCTGTTTCATTGCATGCAATTATGAAAACAACCATATTATCACCGGAGGAAAGGGTAAGAAATGATTTGAATGCAGCCTCAAACTCGGAATTCATGCGTATCTTCTCAGAGGTCAAGGGATTTTTCATCTGTGAGAGCTCATTAAGCCCTCATTATTTTATAACCACAGAACACTCATGAAAATGCCTCTGTTGAATCGCCAATATTCTCTAGATTTGCAGCAAAGTAATATGAATGAAGTTTTGTTATGGTGTAATCCTGTCTAGAGACTACGCAAACAGCCTTGACACCAAACCTTACTAAGTCCATTCATTGGTGTTCGTGAGTAAACTGACGACCTGGTTTTGAATGAAAATTCTGATGGCTATCCGAATCTGGAGCATCAGAAGAAGGGCAAATGGGGGGCTAAGTGTTTTCCTAGCTCACAATGAGGACTTGTATGGGTGTGCAGAATTTAGGCACATACTGAATACAAATTACACTGACCGCCTGCATCAAAGCATAAAGACGGAAGTGCTTACGTCAATTGGCGCACGCCGCCATTCTCAACCCATACTAAAGTGATTGGTATAAAATCATAGGGCCAAGAGAACTTGTTGAAAAAGTGGAAGTCACGGAATAGTAACTTGCATTTTGGGAGCGTCATTCAACGTATGGCATCCCTATACTGTTATTACCATCGAATTGGTAGGAAAAACATCATTGGAAGCTTTGAGTTGGTCTCTAAAAATAAAGCACTCGGAAGGCCTTTACGGAACTGCGATCAGAAAAACGTGGAATTACGCGTGAATTCTAAGTAGACAGATAGGTTAAATCTGGGCCTCGAACACGCATAACACTTAAGCGTTACATTTATAGAAATATTGGCGGCGAAATTAGAGGATGTGATCACAAATTTGTGCTGTGACGAGATATGGATCAAACTGCATTGACTAATACGTAATAATTACAATTAACTTTTGGTACAATTACCACTAATAGTTGCCATTTTACACTCGTGCTGTTTACTCAGGTTATCTTTCTGAATCTTTATGACCTAAAAATAAAATGAGATGAGATAAGTTGAATGGGATGTGTTTGAGTTGATTTTTAAGTAGAACGGATATCGGGGAACAATTACAATAAAATATAGGTTAATCCCGGCTGTTTAATTAATATATCTGTCTGCCTCGCCAGTGAACACTAGTATGCGGAGGGTGTAAGTTACGCCAGGGTTTTCGTTTTGAATTTAGTAAGGCCAATCAAGTCCCCAATGATATATGCTGTTTAGTTCACCCTGAATTTCTAGTATTTATATGGGTGACTGAAACAACCCCACATAGTGTTCTGCACCTGTAGATTTATTTTATCGGATTACTTTTCACGGAAACAATAGATGAATTTCAATATTTCTGGGCGAAACAAATCCCTCAAGTTCATCTAAAGCGCATTTGAGAGGAGCCAACAAGTGATCAGCGAAGACTCCTCTGGTGTAGCCATTGAAAGAGGACCCAGCTTCAGGTCACAACATCAGCACATTCCAAGTTGGTCACTTATTTGGGCTTCCGGGCGGAAATAAACATCAGTTTGACGCCTCCAATCGGGATGTCTAGCCAACATGCTCGAATGTCAAGTTTTGGATCAATCCAAATTAACATTACACTAGATCGGCTTTTGCCATGCATTTTAGGAAGTTGTTTAGTGGACTATTGCTGTTGAACGCAAACTTTGTACACTAGCATCGAACTTTTATTCCAGTTCCTGTTGTTGTGGACCTTGTCATTGGGTGGATAAACAATTCGACAAATTGGGCGGTTTTTGATATACCCGATTTTGCTTCCGACAGATGAAACGCAATGTGATTTGAAATAATCATCAAATACCTATTTTTGGCAAAGAGTAATGCCAAAAGAAAAATTTGAAAGATAATCGGAGTATCACCCCTACTAGTAATTAGAACTTACAAAGAAACGTGATGATTGGGAAAGGAACACGGTCTTCTCGAACCAAGCCATCAGCTTTAGATTTTCCAAGCCTGGACAGCAGGCGCCGGAACAGCGTTGGTCACCGTCACGCGTTGATGTAACCAAAACCCTAGGAAGAACAAGAAAAATAGAATTCCGATCAGATAACGTAGTTGAAAATCACACTAGGGTAAAGATTGAAAAAAAAAATAAAAAACCAGTATAGAGGGGACCAAAATAAAACATATCACTAATTGGCCTGCTAATGAGGTAATCAATATGGAAATACTTATGATCATCCAAGCGAGTGGTTTAACTCAGATTTTCACCTCTGATAAGTTTGTAGATCAAACTGTGAGTAATCATCCGGGTCCTAATTTTGCTTTGGCTTTATCGTAAATGCTAAACTGCCTATATTTTGTTCAGGTCTTCAATACCCTAAAACAAACCCTCCCAATAAAAGCGACTTACCCGATTGATTTTTAGAAGTATTAATTGTCAGCCACCAGCTAATGTACCGTTGCTTCCCAAAGTCATTTTTCAATAGAGGCCAATAGGTCTATTCTACTTCCCTGGTCGGAATACTGCATTCACAAACAAACCGAGCAACTTAGGTAGCATTATGCGTTCTCTTATTAACACACGATTTTGTTGTAATGCGAAACATTTTAACTGGACTTATGGACGGATAGTCAGGAAAGCATATGGTTCAGTATAAATCATCCATGATAATAGCGTTAGTGACTGTGAGGTCTCGAAATCATCAAGGACACTGTTAGCAAGAGCATCACAGGAATGATCCTGCAGCAGACCCCATAAGGGTAAATCGCATAGTCGATTGAATCTCAACGCGAAACACCTGTTAATAGAACACGTTCAGGGATTAGCGGAATACACTCATTTACATAGAAATTTGGTTTTCACGGGAAACCCAACTAAAACTCTCGTTTATGATATGCCCTAGCTGAATGTGCTGCACCAGGCCGCCTCACGTTTCAGTTGGTACTGCCGCTATATATTGTGTAGATGTAATTCACTACTCATGGGGTTGCTGAAAGCTCTTCGTTTTGGATCAGTCCAGGTACAACGTTTAACACTTGCCTCATTGTGAAACTCGACATTTGCACTTTAATTGAGAATGTGTTCATGGCAGTGAGTTTTCAAAACAAGCAAATTCTTGTGCACACCGGTTCATAAATTGCCATTCAGCCTAACCTAATCAAGCTTTTGATCTGATACACTTTGCAAAAAGGTTCTGAAAAATGGGGGTTGATTTTAGGTGTTGTTTACTGCGATGACAAACAGTGCAGTAAGGGTCTTCAGGGCCAAACTTATCGGTTGCCTAGTTGTACTACATATTATTCAGGATTTCTCCATGATTTATTCTCTGAGTTCTGAGATTCTTTCTCTAAGATTTTCACCAATACAACAAAAAAGGGAGCGATGAGCTGCAGTACAACGATAAGGTACTCATGCAACAAGTCATGTCGTTTCAAATAGTGATGTGTCAAAAGGCCTAGAGGGTTAGAGGCAGTGTTAACTGGAGAATACTCCAAGTAATAAAAAAGCAGTGCTCAAGAAGGAGAAATTGTTTTTTAGCATTGACCAAAAAAGGCGTTAGTTAATGCTTATTGGACTGGTTACCGTAAGTGAGGAAGTTTCGCAAGAAATGAAACACTATAGAGGCGCTCGAAACTACTAAGGCATATCTTGTAAACTGGGACGTGAATCACAGCCCTGACAGCAGATAGCGATATGACTGCCTAAAATATTGGGGAGCATTCCTTATTTATCCTGTTACAATGCAGTTTAAATGTCCTCCCTTTCAGAAGCGTCCTGAAAACCATTTTAACGGCACTAATAATAAATTTAGCCTAGGGTATAACTTTTTGCTCATTCCGCCCCTGCTTTCATAGTTGTTTTTAAGAAACAGCACCAGTATTCAACTAGCAATACCCTGAGATTATTAAAAACCATATAATCTCAAAATCCGTTCTTTCCATTCACTATTGGTTGAATTTTAGGCTGCATTAAGACCAAATCCTGCATTACCGCTTCACGTCAATCACCGGACTGAAATTTGATGCCACACCAAAACTCAGATAATGAACTCTCCACATGTAGTTGGGCGAACTCCGTGCCTACCACCTGTAGCGCAGGAAAATCGTGAAAAATCTATCCTTTTCTTTTATTTATACGCACAGCCGAATAATTAACATTGGGTTTATAAAACCTTTACTTTTAAAGGAACTAAAATCAGACAAACCACGAAACTGGGAACTGGGCTTACGATCCAACGGAGACAAATGTTTAAAAGAATGTCAAAGAACTCTTTTCAAAACAACCGACAAGAAATAGTGAGAGGACCAGTAGAGGAGGGGAGAAAACGGGAGAAATAGGTGACTAAGTTGAACATTTAGTTTAAATCAAAATCAGAAGACCTAGATGTTATGAATGTTGAACGGTAAGTACAAATCAAAATTTTTATGCACTGTCAGGTGTAATAAGTGAATTTGGAATACCTGAGGTGAAGTATTAATATATGTACATATATATAGTTCAAGTCAGTGATAAAATGCAAAACAACCCGATTTGTTTGTTGACTTATGTGCTTCGGCAGAAGGAAGACATTGAGCTAACCAGGAGTAACCGCTGCGGTATTTTCTCCATTGCCCTTATTTATTTGACCGTTGGTCGAAAGTACGCAAGACCATCAGCTACTGGTTAAAGGGTTCAAATTCTGTGCGTAAAACAATGCGATTTTTGAGCCAATGCTGCTGCTCCTTGCTTGTGAAGTCCATAAATGATGAATACGAATTATAGTATGGAGCAACATGCACAATTTCAAGCTACGAAAGTTCAGCTGTTAGACCCTATCCAAAAAATCTGGTACCATGTGTTCACGAGTAAGTGCACAACACTTGTTTATAATGCAGACCGTAAACTCCTTAGTCAGTATCGTTAAAAGTGCTTGCGCAAGTCACTAAAACGTCTTGGTAATATCAAAAATGGCAACTACATAGTATAACCGAGAGAAAAGTAGGAATTTTCCGAATAAATGTAAGGCTCATGCACGCAACCAAATGTGACGTAGAGACTTAATTGATAAATACGAATAAATCTAAAAGTTTCCAAACTAGATGTCAAAACTTCCCACCTTGTCACTAGTCAAATGACGTTTCCCTCGATTGCAGTCTTCACATGAGTTTTGGTGAAATGAATGGAAAAGTAATGCCTTCGCTCGCTGACCTATGTAAATTTCTATCGGGAACGTTTTTCATACTGTGAACGGCCCTTGGTAAGAACTAAACAATCCAGTGACGTTACTGCTTGGCATTGTTTGTCTTATCATTTTATAAATAGTAAAAACTGACCTATATCGGATCGTCCTTGATGTCGAACTTTCTAAAAAAGTATGTTATCAAACTGTTTCAAAAGGACCAATTCTAGGGTGGCGAATGACTCGTGCAAAGTTACCTCACGTTGATTCTGTTTTGTGTTTCAGGACGGAACATGGTCGAAGTTTTAAGTCACTGGAGATCTACAGGATGCACGAGTATTGGAGAGGTGGTCCGAATGACAGACTCTCCATTAAGGGAAAACGTCAACGTGGGAATGTACCCGATTGTTTGTAGCTCGGGTGCATTTACTGGTTGTTGATCAGATGGCTGTTGGGCTGTATGCCCAGCTTGACCGTCAGCCTGCAGACGTTTCTTCACCAATCGAGGTGACATCATCAGTAGGGTGGATAATCCCTCCTAATATGCTTGCCTTTGTATAGTTCTCAATGACTAACTCATATCCATTGTTGTGGTCGACTGACGGGAACACATTTCTCGGAGACTCATTTATCCATCTTCAGGTCTGTTGCGTTGTCATCTGTATTTCCAGGATTCAATTGGTGCTTTGAGTAGTTTCTCTCGGAACCAATCGAATTCAAGACCACAAGGCGACACAGCTGGAAACGGATTAATGGGATTCCCAGAAAGGTGTGTTCCCGTCAGCTGATCATAACAATAGATACCAGCTTGTCTTTGACAACTATACTAACTCAAGCAGGTAGGGAGGAATTACCCACCCAACCGCGCACTGATTATGTAACCTCGGTTGGTGACGAAACGTTTTCAGGCTAAATGTCAAGCTTCACATACAGATCAACGGCCACCTGATCAACCACCATAAAACGTCAAAATTTTCGTCCAGCTGTTTCACATAACTAAGATATACATAAGTCACACTAAGACATGAGACATACTAAGACATAATCTGACATATAAGAAACCAATTAGAGGTACCTAGTAAAGGAAAGTGAAAGCCAAAACAATATTACTCGAAATCTGTTAATAAGACTCAGATTTTAAGGACGAAAAAGCCCAAAATTGGTACAACGGCGATGTTCTTAGATGTGCTAACTGCCCAATTTATCAGGAAGTTCCTATATTTCAACCGTAATAACCGTAACACCGTAATAATAATACAAATAAAGTAATGGCTTTAAAGCAATAGGTTGTAATTTATTTGAGATATTGAGCCGTAAAGGGAAGAAGACGGGGTGCCCGAACGCAATCGGTCAGATTCATCAGCTTCGCCCCTTGAAGGCTGCTAGGATAAGAGTCTACTGCGCAACTTACAACTTATGATATGATCTTAGAGATTCGCGAACCACTCACTTGACAAGAACTGTCGGTGCTTCCTCATCTGCGCTTGATCCTAAGACGGATGAGATTACATGGTTAGGCTGATAAAAACCTCTACTTTTATATAAACATAACAGGTGAATTCAGCCACATTAGACAAACGATCGTACCTTGAACAACGGGCTGATAATCAGTATTTTTCCGTTCCAGTGCTTGATGTAAACGGTACTCGTGGTACTTCAAACTTTGTCATTCATTATTCATTAAATCTTTCCCCTGTTTATTGTGTTTGTGGAATATTGTATATTTGAACAACGACGTGTCTTAAAACAACAAGTATCAATGGCAGCATTCAGTTTTGACCGCAACACATTCTGCCAATATACTGACTGCCTAACGCGATAGGTGTCAACTACCGTAGACCGGTCGATAAAATTGTCGAATTTTTTCTTTTAAGTTTTGCATCCATTTGATTTACCGTTGCTCCGTCACACAGCAACACGATGATACTATCATTATGATTAGTGACGAGACATTTTCAGCATAACTACCAAGGTCAGTGAATAACTTGTCCACCACCAGCTCCAGTTAATTACGTACAGCAGTTTATCTGCAAAGATGAAGTTACTTCCCAGATGTAACAAACACAAAAATATAACGGAGGTTTCGTCCTGTCAATGAATCTAATCTATGCTGAAAAACCGATTAGCACTGTGCAGCTGTTTTGTCGTCATTGGGAATCATCAGTAGTGCGCATCTCACAAAACTCCAGGGGGCTTTAAACCTGCGACCTCCCAGAAAGCGGTTAAACATAACCATCTGGCGATGAGAGGCTGATCAGCACTGTGATTATCTCTCACTTACCCAGGACGTAGCGCCACTCCTCCTTCAGTCAAGAAAACTACATCACGTGATCAGGTTTTGCCTAGCTCCGTGGTTGACAGCCTCTTAAAAGAAAGTTTCACTCATCTTGTGGAAGTCTTGTTCCTCTGGGCTATTGAAAATCTCTTCAAATAACCACCAACAAAACTGCAAGTTTGATTGAAATTTTGTTGCACAGTGGCCATGGAACTAGTACAGATGTTTATTTATCGTTTTTGATCTTTCATTCTGTCTCCGTTTGCTTTATAAGTCTCACATTACCAAAAACTATGATTGTGTCTAGAGGTAACTCACTCCTCTGCACTGTGTGATGTTGGGCCTATTGGGTACAACAAAATCTGAAAATAACCTCACACACTGTAATCGCGTTTTCAAATGCAGAGAAACCGCAGCGATGGTGCTGTCAACAAAATTTCCTTTGAACCGTGCTACATTGCTCTGCCGTATCTACTGTCCGCATGTGTCATGTGTGGATTAGCCTGATCAAGGACCACAGCTGCTGAGGTCTGGTTGCACCGATAAAACACACCGCCTTAAAAGTACAGGTTGTCGCCAGGACAGTGATCACGGTTTTTTTCTACGGCGCTGTCAGACCCAGAACGTGGGCCGCTTGCTTCAGACAGCTTCGTACTCCAGGGTTCCCTTTATATTCCTACATTCAGTATCGGTTCAAAAAAGGTCGTGCAAAAACCCTTTATAAAAGAATCGGTATTTCGTTGTGCTGCGATCAAAAATTTGAGGCTATTATTTTATTCTATTGCAGAATGCAGTGGTTCTAAACAATTAGACGTGCCTAAGATTTTCAAACCGGAGGTGTATCAACTACTTCATTGCTGCATGATATCTTTATGCTATATATCAAAATGTGTGCTGGTCAACGCCATCACCATTTTGTCACAATATGACTTTTCTTTCGGCGCAAATTCGGTGCTTTCCAATTGCAGTGTACAATAGTTAGAAACACAACCGAAGTATTTTAAGCTCCAATAATATGATTGTAGTGAGCTCAGTATTGGAATCAACTGCTGCGATCGAAAACGACATGCAGCTGTCATTTTAATGCAAGCGATAAACATCGGCTGACTTCACCGTCTTGGTTTTGTCTGCTCTCAAGTCAACACAAAACGGTGAAAATGCACCAGGTATCGTCGTGCCAGAACTAAAATAATCAAGGTCCGCTTGTATTTACATACTTAGCTGAATACTGTCGGTTTTGATTTAGCATGGTTACACCTGCTTGAATAGTAACATGAGGGTGTCATCAGACCCAGTTCAGCTAATCCGACGGACCTAAGGCGCATGTGAGGGGGTGACATCCAGGGACCACTTAGTTGTGAGTGCAAAACGCTAATGTACCACTGTCAGACACCAATGTGCTCTTGACTCAGTGGTTGTTGCCTTATGACATAGAATCGATGGTACATATTTATGCTTATCCAACACCAAGTTTGATCCGCTGTTTCTATCCCAATTGAAGTGATCTATTCCGGACAGTTGTTGCCACAAAAATACACTGGTACATATCATTATCGTTGGTCAAATTTTGTTTGGCGAAGAATCACTGTGCTAATTCAGTGGTTTTGATGTTTAATTAGGGTTGCTTTTGAGATACCGCATATTTTCTACTCTTTCCTTAAACGTTCTTAAATTGTTGCATATTGAAATTCTGTTTTTGAGGCATTTTGCGATAAATCCACGACAGGATACGGAACAACACCAGTGAGGGAAAAATTACAAAGGGGGAAGATCATAGACAGCTTTTGCACCTATAGATTAAAATAGGCGGCGTCATTGTCGGGAATCAGGTGGGACGCATGTGCTGAAACCCCAAAGCACAGATCATACCGGGGGATATCAAGTGAACACTGGAGTTGGTCCCATGGAAGGTGATAGAAATCCAAGTACAAAGGTTTCGATAAATGATTCTCAGACACTGGATGGTATTCATCTACCAGTGCAGTAGACCCTACTCGGTTTGGGCTGAAATGAAGCGAATGCGTCTTACCTCAGCAGACAGAATGTCATTTCTACCAGTAAGCCGGGTATGTAAAAGGCTCGTCTCGTGATTTCCTTTTAAAAAGTGCAATAGAGTCGGCTGGTTTCTCAAAACTACTAACGCTAAAGTCCGGATACAAAACGCACACTCCTCATCTCGTGGTCTTTACTTGCTCAAAGTGCGTGAACAGAAAATTCAGCGTCTATCTAACCTGGATATTTACGGTCCGATGGACTACTGTGCGAAAAAACTGACCCGGGTTCCTAAACGTTAAAAAGTTTGCCCAACCATATAAACACTAGGTATACAAACCCGAACTTAACGCATCACCCGTAAGGTTGCTAAAAAGTCTTCGACAATCCACAACCAATTTCTCCCATATTGGGGCTCATCAGGTAGGCGCAGTCCCAAGTTTCCCTCAGCTTTATGTTCTACTTAAGACCAAATTGCACAAAATCAGCGAAATACACTCATCTGCTTACCAATATGGTTTTCAGGGAGGATACCAAACTGGATCTCTCGTTTATGATGTTCTTCTTCAGTTGGATGTGCTGCAATTTGGGTTTAGGTGGGACGCACTTTTGAGGAAACCTCGGGAACTGCGCCTACCTGATGATCCCAAAGAAAGGCTAAACCGGTCTTTGGCTGTTTATGAGTTTTCAGCAACCTTATGCGTGGTTTGTTACATTTATACATTGTATTGCGATATCCACAATATCGTACCAGCTGAAACATGAGGCAACCTGGTACAGACATTCGGCTGAGGAAGAACATTATAAACGAGAGATCCAGTTGGGTCCCCAGTGAAAACCAAACTGGCATACAAATTAGTGTATTTCGCTAAGCCTGAACTTACGTGCAACCATTGAGATAATGTTTTGTATATATCTATTAGCAAAGTGTTTATCCTTATCTCTTTCTGCGCACCTGTTCAGTGTAGATGGTTCGACACATGTGAAGCGGCAATCTGCTACTGCAGTGGGTTGGTGGGTGAAGGACTTTGTACTGCCTGAAACTAACAGGTGGCAATGTGGGTTAGAAATATCGCACATATGCGGCGTTTGCAAGCTGTACCTAGAGCAGGATGAACAGTTGAATTTGGTTGTTTCTTGGGCGGGTATTGGGTTGGCGATGACTAAGGGCTCCCCTGCAGATTGCGACTAGACGTGATGGATGCCTCATTTAGCTACACAAAGTGAAGTACTCACCAACATGATTACGCGATGCATAACTGTCAGCTGTGATGCGACTCTGTTCCATCAACTACTTAACGCTTGAAAATACTCAGCGGAAGTTTGTATCTTCATGTTTGTCGCGAACAGTGGGTTGCGCCCAACATACTTGATGTTCCTTCCTACTTTCAACAGTTGAGCCAAATAGGGCGAAAGAATTACTTGGCCAATGATCGCTGGTAGCGTTTTAGAAATGTGTGATAAAATGCCTCAGGTAAGACGACTCTTAGAGTGATGAAAGCGAAACCCAAACAAACTTTTCCCCATCTAGTTTCCATTAAATCCCTGTCGTGCTTCAACATTTAGCCGCATGTGCAAAACTGCTTAAAGAGATAAAAGCTGATAACCTACCGTCGGTTTCCTCACCATGAGGTTCATGGAGTGAGCGTAGTCTCCGAATTCACGCTTCACCATTCATCTATCAACGCTCTGATCATTCGGGTAACAAGTTGTGCTCATTTTACCGTGAAATAGGCGAACTATGGAGGTTTCAGCACAAAGTCTTGAGAGGATGGCATATGTGCGAGGCTGAATTCTAGTCACCTCAACAGCTTGTGGTGTTCCCATTTTATCCGCCTGCTACTCACTACAGGATCTTAGATAATTTTTCCTAAGATGCCTTTTGTATTTGAATACTTTCGCACAGACGTTACGGATAAGAACATTTTCGCGAGAGAAAAATTCTACCGTCCTCTTACCCACCTCCAGATGTTTGTTATCCATTTTGTTAACTGGTGAGATTAATTCCATAAAGTGTCGCTTAGTGGACGTCATCCCAAACACAGAGAGGCAGCAGAGCATCCAAACATTTTGTGTGGTCTCGTTTGTGAAGTAAATCTACGCACGGATATTTTTGTTTGCGCATACGAACGGAGAAAATGCTTTACCAGTTTATGAATATTATACCGTGTTACGACGAAAAGCTTAGTGTCACTTAGGTTTCTGGGTGAGGTATTTTAAAACTTGAAGATTCAGATATAGCAAGGGAACACAGTGTTTTCTTGAGTAGTTATCTGTTGCTTCGGCGGAACCGATAATCAAGAATATCTTTGTGAATCGGGATAAAACTACCCAACAGCTGGTGAAATTCAGGCCCTATGCGTAAGCTACCCGGAATGCAGGGGAAAACTATATATATGGGAAACCATCCCAGTTTCCTTCAAGTTCATGAGATTTTCCTCTCGAGGTTCCACTCTAGGCCAAGTGAGAATTGTCTTTGACTCTCCGTTAAATTTTCCGGATGAAACCATACTACCCATTTATGAGGTGTATAGGATTAAAAAAGTTGAACCACAGATTACCGAACAATGGTTTTAATAAATTGAGACGATATGAGATATCCCTGCATCCAATTCTGAGGATCTTAACGATTACTTTGGGAATTTCAATAGGAAAAAAATTTTCCCAGTAGTTTTACGACAGAATGAAGTTGTCGAAATGTCCCGTTTGTCTTCAGTTCCGCCAGAAATTTACTATAAGTGTAGAATTCTTGATTCTTTGAAATGGATAAGTCTTACACATGTCCCAGCAAAAATTCTTAACAACAACTTGACACAAAACAGGCGATTGTTACAGATTCTGTAGTAGATTTGCGTTACGGGGCATCAGGCTAACGGGGCATACTACGGGAGACAACTTGGACAGGAAAGTGAGAACCATTCTGTCTATCCCCTAGATTTCAGTCAGGATTTTTCCACCGAATCTGAGATATCTCTCAGCAGAGACTGCTTTGTGTGTGGCGATTTTGCTTGAGTTGCGAAATACTCCTAATCATTGTTTGAAAGTGAACTCGTTTCCTGGGAGGCTTCCAAGAGAGCAGTCCGAATACAAAGTGTGTGGGTTAGGTTATGTCCAAGAAGGCGTTATCAACAATGTGGAACGAAAGGTTAGTCATCATTTGGATAATTCAACATAATTTAATCCATAAGAACCAAATGTTTTGCCTTAATCATTAATACGCATGCTAGTGGATGATGAGTACTGATGAGTAGCGCCTCACGGTGACAGCAGCATAGAACTCCGTTTATACGACTGAACCCGGGATGAGTCTTTTCGATCTATCCTGTGGGTAGGTCACATCAGGAACTTGGTCATTAAGGGTTTGACATTCAGACCTTTAGAGGCAGTAGAGCAGCTGCACCCAGTAGAGGTTCCGCATTATGCATTTAGCTGCACACACCAATATAGTTCGGCCTCTTCTCCCGACGTGGGTGACAGAGAAGCCTGAAAATCTACAACCCTACTGCAGTGAAAAAACCTCGTTGGCAGTTTGAGTTATATTTAGTTAAGCAGCGAGTTGAGGCCATTTTACAACCAAATTTATTTTATGCCTGGTAGCAGTTATTACCTTTAATCTATAAGAATAGCTGGGATGTGTTTAGTTTTGCTTCGTGAACTGAGGTTTGACGACATTGTGGATTCCGGTAAAATTCTGTGGATACCAATCTTCTGACGGAGTCTTTCGGGAACTTTTCCTCTGCATTCAACTTCCATGGACTGGAGATTTCTATTACTTTATAGGATAGCGTGTTGGCAAAAGAGTGCTAATAAAAAACTTGTGGGCGTATGAGAAATATGTGCACCCATGGCTGCACTGCAAACCTCGGAAAACTTAGCTCTGTGATGAACCACCAGTGTCCTGAGCTACAAGTACGTACATAAAGCGTAAGCTATTCGTACAATGTGGGACTCATATCACATCCAATTGACACACCTATGTTTTGGACAAAGGACTTGTGAACTGCACAAAAATCGTCCTTATTTTGGTATTAGGGATGAAAAGTATGGACAGTCTGATGCGTGTATCACAAAGCTTCTGAGACTTTAGACTTGATCTATCTTTCAACTACTTCTGAGATGCCACGCACTGTAGATGCCATTGGAATGCTTGATTAAAAGTCATCACTAAGACAAATGCCTGGGGTCCTCTTAACTGAGTAAAATAGGAAAACCTACATCAAGGTTTTCGTTAGGAATATCGTAACAAAGCTTTTTTTGTGTGGAGAGATTTGTAAAATGTTTGGAGGATTCCTCCTGCATGAAAAGATAGTTTATGCCGAAATGTCAGTAAGCCCTACGCGAGTGTTTTCTTCTTGTTGGGATCTATCAACAATGTGTATTTCATGAATCTTAATGGAGAATCGTACGCCCAACCCTTCGATTCGTAGCTGAAGGCTGTACACTCGCTAAACGCCATAATATAGGTGGATTCTATCTTCTCTTTAGAAGCCACATACACAGTTTGCTGGATGATTATTTTGCATGCTTTCACCTGCACTAGCCTAATGGGTAGTGCTTCTCAAATTTACCAAGTTTTCAGCAGGTTCGATGCCCCTCCTAGGGATGTGTAGAGCGACAACATTTGAACCCGTTGTTAACTGTGTTTGCATGTGAGAGCTCACCCACATATGCAGGATTATAGTGCTCAATGAATGCAGATTACGCTGAGGACTTGTATGGCAGAGGTTTACAGGTGGTGGTCGTGTCAGCTGACACATGTGAACTTTGGTCTTGGATCTCCAGCAATGCGAAAAACTATTGGGTTAAGTAGGCTACACGTTTAGATCTTTTTAAAGTTACGGAAGTCTACTAAATTTTGACTTTTGGTTCAGGAGCTTGAGCCTTATCAGAAGCGTGTCGATTGAAGCGGTCTTACTTTCAGTCTCACTGCCTTCTGGTTATCTGGAGGGCTCTCGGTAGATCTCTTGCTGTTCTGGTCAAGAGCCCCCATTCGTGGGGAGTGCAATAGAGGGACTAACGGTATTCTCTTTGTCCATCTAACAGTAACACACAAATCCCAAACCCAGTGCATTTTGTATTTGATGTGTTATCAAAAATCATGTTCATAACAGGTAATTTCAAAATCATTCAGTCAGTTCACCGCTAGTGGTTATAGATTTATGCATTCACTTACAAAAATACTTGAGTTGTTCACACTGCATTCAGTGATTTTTACCAAGTTATGGTCGGGAAATACTGCTGAAGAGAATAGATACAAGATTCTGCAGTTTAATGGGAAAGGAAACGCTTTGTTACGGTCATAAATATTTGAACCGGATGCTCGAAACAGGATAACGCCAAACCAGTCCACTGAATGCGAATCCAAAACCTTGTTTTCTCTGAATGAAACAGATTTGAAGCGACTAGGAAATCAAAGCTGGTGGTATGTATCTAGATTATTTGACATGATTTTTTCTAAAGGGGGCATAGTAGATCGATATTATCAACTGCTTATTCTGGACTGTAGGTGGATAAAAATCCATCGAGTGGCCCGTGTGAAAACTTGTTTTACGTTGTTATTCTCCAGGGTCAACCTGAAAAGTACATCTTATTGTTTACGTAGAGACATCAGGTGTACTCAAAGGGGTTGAAAAGAAACCATGTGAGCAGTACTACTCCAACTGAACGTGTGAAGAAACACCGGACATGTTTCTGAAATACCATATTAAACGACGTTGTTTTTCTTAGCAAACGGAAAATTAGGCACCTTGTTAACAAAGTTTTGCATTACTCATTAAATTACTCACAAAGTTGATGGAAACCTGACGATGATTCCCCATCAAATTCATTCCTTTTGGGATTCACAGTGTCTCCGGGTTTCTGTCATTCCTAATATCCTACGTGAACACCAAAGTGTGGGTGAGTGAAGCTGTGCAATCATTTGTAAATTTGGTTAATGTTCAGGGGAGAGTCAGCTTATTATCAACTGAAACTCTCGGTTACAATAATCCCGAGCGGATTGTACTGCATAAAGTCTGCCTCAGGTTTCATAACGACGAAACAGGTAACAAGATGTGGAGAAGTTTCCAGCAACCTTATAGGCAGAGCCGGATTAAGGTAATACTCCGATATTTTGAATGTCGTTTAAACTGAAGCAAGAGGTGGGACTTGCGAAGAAGGTTCCCTGAAGGAAAACCACAAGGGAGAAATACAGCTGCAGAGCCTGGCCTCTTGTGATTTACTTATCAGCAGGCATATATCGGGCGAAAAACGTTCATACTTGATCCACACAATCTACATTCTTATATCGTAGGCTTTTGAAATGTACTACTTACTACGATTGTCCCCTACCTTATCACACGTCGTCGTTCCCGAATACTTATTCATATCCCCCATGCCTCGAATCATTCTGTTTGCCTCATACAGATTCGTCATTTAACCATACTGGATCATGTTCTTTTAAGTTGGGACGACACACAATATGATCGAAATGCAACCCAAGTTCGATAACAATGCATTGCAAAGCCATGTATTGTCTGGAAAATTGTTACTCAACTGTGTTACTCAACTATGCGATCCATCAATTGTTCTATAATGAATGGACGCATTGCATCTTTATTCATCTAAAACATGCACAACATTTGCTTGAATAAGTTGGGATAACACGAAAACCACAAAATATCGCCGATCACAGGTTGTTTGACCTGTGCACCCGGATGGACAAAATCTGATGGAAGCGCATCGTTGATTGCATTTTGATGGTATTTGTGAAAAAAATTCAGTGCTTCTATCAGATGATTGGTTCGCCAGCAAACTTTCCAGTTTAACTGACCGCTTGTAAGAATTTCTAGTAAACAAAACTTGCTTTCAAGCTAATATGTGGCCGAGGCGCTTCCCTAATGAAGGCAACCCACAAAATTCAGTTTCTTATTATCTGAAGCTGCAGCTCCCATCTGAAAAGCAAGCTGAGTTGCGAACGCACACTGCCGTTCAATATTCTGACTACACCATAGTGGAAATGGTATCACTTATTGTTTGGAAGCGCATAAAAACGAATCATTGTTTCCGCAATAAAAATTCTTTCTTGATCCAGAATTATTCTACTTTGATGGGGTTAGCTTTCTGAAGAAACCAAGTTCATTAATGTATGTTTCAACAAAAAACTCCACATCGTGAAAGATAATCACACTAGACAAAATAGTCTTGTTTGGTCTTTTAAAATATTTTCAAGATGAAGGAGCAAGTGAATCTGACAACCGGGATGAATTACTGAGATCTAGCCTAGAAATAAATGCGTTTGAGCGTCGCTAGACAGAATAAACATAAAAGGATGGTACATCATTAATCTTGGATTTTTCTAGCAGTGTCCCTATAACCAAATTTGTTATTATTTGCCAAACTTACTCCATCTAGAAGTTTTTGGAGTAAAAAGGTTGATAAATATATCTGCTGTTTCCGCGAGGTGCACTCTTACTACAAAGGCCCGACAGAAACCCTAACCCTGTTGGACCTCCACGGATGGCTGAAATATGTGCGCCACTGTTTTCTTCTTCAGTTGAACACTCTGTGAACTACAGTGTGTAGAAAATAGCGGATCTAGGAAGGAGATCCATAGAAGCTTTTCGTGCTGCCTATGAGTGGGAATTATTGCTCAAGAGCTATTGATGTGACAAGAAGTTGAAACCAAGTGCTGGTCTTACGTAGGCCGGCTGCGAACGGGAAAGCAAGGCCGCAATCGTTTTGTGAAGTCTGCGGACCCCTCCATCAGGCCCCATACTTCAACTGCATACCGGCCCAGAATCAAGGATAGCGACGTTCCTGGAATTCTTAATTGAGTAAGTTGAATTCTTTTGTCCGGCTGAATTATTTAATGTCTGATCAGTTACCAACTGACATTGATGTCGCGTAATAGTGTCATAAAATACCATCCCAAATATGGGTGTCAGTCAAAAATTATCTACTATTGTCTTTAGTTATTAACCCCACCGAATTAGGACGGAACGAACACTATCAAGGATCTTAATGATCACATCAAGTACATGTACTCTGGATTAGTAATCGTGATGGGAAATATGTTGCCGTAGTTTTTTGTGGAAGCAAAACGCAGGATACAAACTAAACTGAATCAGATTGAATTTTCATGCTGTAAATATGAGACTAATACAGGCGCTTGAAAACCAACGAGAGAAGAGAACTTTTTCCGGGTTGTATTGTTTTAAGGCTAGTGAGCATTCGATGAGCGGTCGAAGTGAGAAGAATGATGATTTCTCCTATCAGTATGCTAGCCGTTCCCTGCTTCGGCAGATGGCTATCCACGGGCTTACTTAATCGCATTGTGAATACCGTAACAAACAGGTCCTCAAAACTTGGGGGGACCGCGTGTGTATTAGGCCTTCAACGAATTGCAGATGTGGCTCTGCTGGCAAAAACCACGTTAACATGGACGTCTTGGTCCACAAAAACACTACCCACACGAAAGTGAGTATCCTATTTTGGTTCTGCGATGATCGGTTGGATCTGATTACTCGAAAACATCAGCCGGAAGCTAAGCAGATCCATCTTAGTCTTCTCCCGAATATTCCTCTTCCCAGTTCGCTGCAAAGGTATATTCCGCTAGTTTTTAGCCCCTGAACTGCTTCAGCCATAAATGTACGGGTCAGAATGAATAGCCAGAGGATACAAGATTGACAAACTGTGCCTTTTGGTCACACAGTGTCCATTTAGGGGAACAAGAGCGTTCTAGCAAAGGTGATTTTTTTGATATTACCTTAGTTGATGTAGCCTTATGTAAAGCGAACTGAACTGATTGAAAGTGCGAACAAATGTCAACCGGGTTCAAACGAATAATCCTTGGGATTGATAAAACTGGCCTCAGTTCGGCGACGGTTGATAAGCGGTTGTCCGGCCATCTGGTAATCAATACAAGATGGTTCTTCTAACATTTCAAGACTTAGGCCTAAAAGACGCATGACATTTGTTTCTAAGATCGAAAGAACCTCAATTCCTATAAACCTTGGCACATAAACTAGTACTTCACAAACTGATCATGTGTTCAGTTTCATCAAAATGGGATAAAATAGAACTGTTGGAACTGTCTTGTTGTCCTTCTGGAATGCAGATGGTTTAAAGGGAGTGAAGAAATTTTTCGGGCCAGGAGCTCGTTTGACTTAATTTGTTGTGTTCAATGGGAAATCCTTAATTACCAAACTGTGGGCTTTCTCATACTGGTGGATTTTCCTGGGGTATTGACCGTCACTTATTACATTGGGGCGCAAGAGGAGTCGAAAAATTTTGTCCGTAATTCTCGTTACATTCTGTGTGGTTTGATCAGATTTAACCCGCGAAGCCTTACGTTGCTGGCTAAAAAAGTGAGCGACACAACAGAGGGGAAGACTGACGCACACGCGACATTTCTTTAGACTTCATTTTGCAGCCATAGGACGCACTGATACCCAGCTACTGACTGATTTTAATCCGAATGGTGACAAAGAGTCTGCAAAAACACCAAACATATTGGACAAATCGAACATAACCTACACTAACTGAGCTACTTACCTCTTTTTACCGACCAAGCCTTCTACTCCATGAATATCCGTTTATTCGGCTTTATCTTCCGTATTTCACATTGCCATCTATTTTTGTAAGCTTTTAGGATTTCTGATATTTGATTTACCAAGCGGCCAAGTTTATTGCGCAATTAAGGGAAGAAGACCACTTCGCTTTAAGCGAGATCGAAATCTGCATGAATGCCGCAACTATCAAGAAACTAGGGAACTGTTCTACTTACCAGGTCCACCTTGTTTTTATTTCAAAGCCAATCATCAGATAGGTTTTTCTGCACCTACTAAATGTAGGCGTGTGAGCCTAGTGACACTAAAGTAAAACAGCATAATGGATACTCCCTCGAACAATTTTTCCAAGGCCATCAAAACGTAGGTTTGTTTCCCTTGTCACGTACACACTGGAAGGTAAAAGTCCTATTTGATTAATCGCGTTTGTACTTTCGAAAACTCAGGGTGTCGTCAAATGATTCATTCGCTTTTCGCCATAAGACCTGGCTTTGAATTTTGTGACGTGATTTAAAATATACAGACCAGCAAATGCTAGCCGTGATGTCGCTTCTGCTTCCTCTCCAGGTGAAAGCATACAGGAAATTGCGGTTCCTATCACGGATAGTTCATCGGTAGAGCCCTATATTTGGCCCTTCGTGTTTCTGTTCGTTTCTGTTCCATGTGTTTAGGTTTCCCAAAGAAGCTTTGGTTTACTTTCTAAAGAGAGCTCTTTTTAGTTCAGAATTTTTTGGCCCGAAACGGCTTTGTGTTGTCCCGTAACCAGATGTTTTAATTCAAATATCATTTGAGAATCCCTAACGTTTGTCGCTACGACACAATCAGTTCTAGTCTCAAAACCTTTTAGGAGTAAACTTAACAAATCAGGTGAAAAGAAACATGGTTAGGTTTTGCCTTACAAAAAACTTTAAAATCTGTTGGAGCAATCCGAATGATGGATTACTTAAGTGCGATAGTTATGGTTTAAATTATTCGAATGATGAACGTTTATGTCAAAATTTAACCAGTTTTTGAGTCGCTTTTACCTAGTTGTCAGTGGAACGCAACGAGTGCGACGAATCTCGTAGGACCAAGTTATATTTTTTACTTCTAGCCGATGGGTAGGTCGCCATGGCCACAGCCCCAATGCGAATACAGCTAGCAGAGGTCTCCACCGTGAAATAGATAGACCATATATAGGGTAATGTTTCTATGGCTTTATGATCAAATTACTCTCTGTCCACGACATGCAGCCTTGGTAAAAGATTTATGGAGAAACACTGGAATACACGTTAAGAAGAGAGCTACCGTGAAAAACGCTTGCGTGTGCAATGTGGCAAACTAACTGTATCATTCATTGGCTGTCATTCAGGGGGCTTTTTTAGACGGTCGTTTGCCAAGCTTGTCAAGTGGTGGGTAAATAACTAATCACCTATCTTCAGTTGATGATTAAACATTGACTGGCCCGGCAAGCATGCCCGTGCGATCCCCGAGCAGGTTGCGCGTGAATCATAATGCTATACATATGCGCAATGAAAGCCAACATCTGTTTGACGAAGATACCAAAAATCAAGAGAAACGGATAATGAGCAAGAGCCCTTCCGACCAGCATGCCCCGAATACCAATGCCTTCAAACCACGTTTTTGACGCAGAGTTTTTGGCAGTGTGACCACAAAACAGGTACTCCCACTAACTCCCTGTTTCTGATGATTGTGTTTACTGTGACAAGCTCGAACTATTCCACGATGTATGTGCTGGAACCGTACAATAGTCGCACACATTTACAATATAGAATTTATGCGCTGCAAAGGCTTCTCCATTGAAAGTGCGATTGTCATCACAGCCGCATTATGGTTGTTTGAATCACATTTATGTTTGATATGCGGCCTAGAAAAAGGGCACAGATACGGAGGTAGTTTACGCCACAACGCATGAGCTGTTGCCCTACGCGCCTTCACCAGCAGCGTGATTGACTGCTGCTACACATAGATGTTGAATGCAGATGCACATGCTCAAAGCTTTGGTATCGTTGGGTTTATTTTACTTTCCCCTATTCGACGTGTGCGTTCGCAAGATATGTTGTGCACATCTGGCAGTGAATCAATGAGTCGTCATGTTTCGGTCGAAAAATAATTTTTTTAGATGTTCTTAAATAAACGCCGCCATTTGGTCTACAAATTCAGCGATCTTTGGTTGGAATAACTCGAAGGAATTTAAGACAGCCCATAACCAGTGTCTAAAATCGCACAATTTTTGCATGACATTTTTGAGTTAAGTGCTTAAGTGTGCTGTCATCCGAAATGACCATAGTCAGCCGCGGCAACAGCATTTTTTAGACACGTCTTAGGCCTGTAGGCCGCAACGGATAAGGCAGTAAGTGTTTAAACTACTTAGGGGAGAAAAGCCACGCAGCATTTTTGATCTCAGATATACAGTTTGATAGGCATCAATTTTCAAAAAGTCTGCAGCAAAAAATGGCCACCTAGTTTTCTTGGTGTCGCCACGCAACGACAGTATATTTCATTCCCGACTCCAGTTCCTGCACTACCCCGCGTAGGCCCCCAGTCACCGAAACCAAAACCGAAGTGATAGTTCCTATCAATATTTTGGAATGGCTAGCCTTTCTGCGTGACAGATTACCCAGTAAACAAGTGTCCTTAACTTAGGACAAAGTAGAGTATGGTATAACTTCGCGACACCAGTGACGTGAGAAAAAGTGGATTTGAAGCGCAATTAGTGATCCATTTTCCGATCGGATGAAGCACTGCACCAGTGCGTAGGCAACTCAAACTTCTCCGGACATAAGTTCACTACTCTGAATTGACGACCCGTCAGAAGTTCAAAACCTCCCCACTCACCAACGATTCCTGCACTTATGGCCTCGTGAATCAGTGCTCGGTATTCCATGTTCAACTCAGCAAGATTCCTAAACATTCATAGTGGTTTTAGCGATTGGTCCATATTAAAGACTGCATTCGGATGGGTAGTGTCTCTTAGTGAGAAGTTTGACTGTGTTTTATTGAAAAGATGAAAATCTACGCAATACGCAAACTGGACGTCTTCATAGTTCAGCAAGTTAAATACTTTTTATTTGGCAGCTCAACATATCAGGTTCCGTATCGAAATTAAACAACAGTGTTATTAGTCTTTTATTTAGCAGTCTTTTATAGCAGTCTGCGTAGTCCAGTCAGGTTTACACTTCCCATTTTGATACAAAACTAGTTCATCTTGGAAAACGTAGCCATAAATTTGGTTTGATGGTCGAGTTTCCGACAGTTTCTGAAAGAACATGAAAATCTAGCTAGCTGGCATCTAATCAAAGCAGGAATCAGGTTGCATTTAAATAAAAGTTAGGGAAACAATTGTCAGTAGATTAATTGAATACGGCAGTGAAGCATCGGTGTTGAACACTGATTTCTTGCTGTCGATGATGATGATGATAAGATTAATTGAAAAATCTAGACGAATACCAGGGTTGTTTAGTGTTTTTTCTGTCACTGTAAGGAGGTGATATGTTACAGAAAATGAATACAGTTGCATTAGTGCTCAGCATACTGGCCACTATTCTCTAACCAAATATAGCATGTTTTGCGCGTAGAAACCAATGAACTTATTGACCTCGCATCACTACGAATATCATTTAGGAAGGAACATCTAGAGTTGGTGATCATACCAATGGATCAGGGGTTTCGTTGTGGATGGAAGTAAATGGTGGTCAAGAAGAAGAATCGAAAAAATTGAGGCTCTTGATTGTTCAGATTTTGAACAGTCAGGAAACAAGTCAGTCAGTAGGCCAATGTGAATTCTCAACTCAATCACTAATTCAAGGTCAATTTGGATAACTAGACCCTATATAAACTCATCACGCGTTTTCACGCACAACGCACTGAGAACGTGAACTCCATTGGTGATGAAATGTTTGCAGCCAAATTGTTCATCTCAGAGAACAAAATTGCTGCTTAATCTAGCGGTATTCTCTCAATTCGAGATGCCAATTAGAGGGATAGTTTCTGTGAATTTCGTCGAGCACCACACACAAAAAATGTTTTACTTAGAGATGTCTTTCCAAACATGATGGTTTGGAAGTTACCATAATGATGAGGATACCCTAAATTACTGGTATCAGTCGACCTTAGTTTTGTATTTGGTTTAAGGCCAGGTAAAACTGGACGTGGTTTGCATTGAAATTATAATTTAATGGGCTTTTAAAACAGCATGGGTTGATTTCTACAGAGTTTGGAAAGAAGTTGGTTTCATACATAAGTACTTGCTTGTATACTGGTAAATCTTTGACAAAAACGTATGAAGCAGCGGGCACACTACCAGTTGAAAACCGGAAAATGTTTTATTGGTATTCTTCACAGACTTTCTTCACCAAGAAGACCGGGAATGCAACTTAACGAACTTCTCTACTGTGAAAATCATCTGGGCATTCAATTGTTGGAACCTTGCTTCAACTGTTTTGGCTGCTGAAAATCTAGGTTGCCTAGTATGTGGTAGCAGAAACGGTTCTCTGGTTTAGTTTGAGATAACAATAGGTTCGAAATCACCGTCGATGACTTAGTTTTGGTAACAAACCCCCAAAAGTGAAGATAACGAAGGTGCTTATTTCAACACACGAAATGACTGAGCATTCCAAATAAAGTTGCGCTGTATCTCAAACCACGTGCGGGTAGCAGAAGCGATTAGAAGTTGCAAGTTTTCATAGAGTGAAAGAGGCGGAGGTAGGAACGAATGAAATTTACAGAAGGCTTCTTGCATTAGGTGTATTGCAAGTCGTTTTGAGGGTCTGTAGCGAAAGGTAAAATAATTATCGAGCTCATGCAGATAGAATTGGCGTATGCTTCTTCACGGAACTTCATACAAACGCTCATGAAGCATGGCGTACTCACGCAAACTGCCGGCAGCCAACATAGTGAATGGACAGCCACACCCAAGTACAAACAAGGCACCATTGTCCAACAGACACTTGCTCCACAAACCTAACGGGTTACGCTTACATCTCCACTAAACCAGCAATCCGTGTGCACGATTTCTTGATTGATTAGACCTAGTGACTAACTGATTTTTACAGTGACGTCCATAATATTTGTGCGGTCAATTATGGGAATCCCAAAACATACTCCTTCACTGGTGCAGCATTCAGAGTCACGAGTTAAATATGACATGGATGTCAACGTTGATAATGAGCTTTTAAAAGTCCATTCAATTTTTATGCTCCAGAAAAGCAGTTAGGGGCATGGGTTAGATACTAGTTGGCCCAAAAATACAAGGGATAATTATTGTTAGTCTACACTGTTTCACGAGATAGAAACAAACAAAACCCAACGCAATAATTCCTGCACGCCTGCGAATAGTTCGTTTAGTCGAATGGTTTTATTGACGTCATCAGGTTAGACGAATCCCTTGGGTCCTGCTTAGTTCAAACCGTCTGGTATAAATGTTACAGAAAAGTTCAGCAATTTTGTTTTTATGCTGAAAATCGATTAACGAAATTTGAGAGAAGCAGGGCTACAGTGGCAAGTCTGGCTGCAGTGTAGCAAGAAGGTTAGATCAGTTGAAGCCCCTGGTTGTAGCGCTTCTGAGTCCAGACTGACGAAGTAAACGACCAAATGTCTGTCGTCCTGTTACTGCTTTCGGGCGCCGTACAAAGAGAGGCTAAAACCTGGTTGAAGGATTGATCGGATAAATCGGTTGAAGCATATACAGTTACAGCATTGTCCATCAGCTTGATAGCATGGTATAAGGGCCTTTTAAAATGGTTACGTTCTGGACCTTCGAATAGGTATTATACTGTGCGGTTTATGTAGTTTGGCATGCATGAGGTATATATGCTTCGGGTTCATTCGCAGAACCAGGTACAATATCCTTGTGTCAAAGTCATCAATTTGGTGTGGTGATACGTCATGAAAAGGGCACAGGATTACGAAAATCTTGTTCAGTGCTCGGATTAACCTATCTGCCTTTGATAGAGTCAGTGCGTTCCCATCAAACGAAGTTGCTATATACACTAAAATGTTTATTCAAATTGTATGGCTGCTATCTGACTGGCTGTTGCGGTCTTTTACATAACATTGTATCACTAGAGACATCATTTAAAAAGACATGGTGCGTCTACTGCCTCATTTCAATAGTTTTGCCTTTTCAACCAGTTTTTTATGGAGACGATAAAAAACCGTGATAGGAAGCCAGAGTGACATGTCCTCCGAGGAAAAGAAGGAACTGTGGAAAGTGTTTACTGCCATGGGAGTTTCTGATCATTTGGTGTCTTATCTCAGGATAACTAGCACGCTGGTTCAGTGTACGGAAGTCAATTCGAGTTTTCGTGCACACACAATCCACATTATCGTGGTTATGTTTTCGTGCAAACCACAATGCACACGCACATTTCTGCACACTGTAATGGATCGGATAACCGTAGTTCCTGGTTGCATGTAATCCAATCCGAATGAACTAAGTTCCTTCATTACCGTCAGCAAAATATTCCCGGAAACCAACAGGTAATTCGGTGTGCCGTGACCTGTTTAGTAAGACCCTGCTAGTTGAATCTGATCGGGAGTTGTATTTACCTTGATACGAATCCTGTCGCTGCACTATCTAATTAAAATGAAAAGCTTTTAGCGCTATACTGGGCTTCGTGTTTCACCTTGTAGACACATCAACACTCATCTGTGATGAAGTTACTTCTGAGGTGACCGCCTTGGAATGATTTTACCAAGTTTCTGCTTTGTCGCTCGCGAAATGCGTCGCAACTTCTGCCTTACGATATACGAAGGGAAATTTGACATCAAGACCTTTTCATTGTGACCTGTGGGCTGTTTCGTACTTAGTAGCATAGTACAAATGTACGATACGTTGAGACTAGCGTTAATGCGCTGACCTGAAACAACAGTCTACAATGTCTACTTTTCTGTGGCAATCATTTTACCGGCACCGTTTTATGCTTAAGGTCCAGAAATAATCAAAAATTTCTACTTAGCCCATGAACGAGATTCTTTCCGAAAAGATAGTGATTAACAATGACTAATCGGTTACCTTTCTGTTCTCATGTACTTTATTAAATATCTCAGTAGCCAAGCATTTTGTCTGTGGTAAGTAGTTTCAGGAAATTTGGGACTGTTCAATGAAGATTTTGTGATCGGAGAATTTTGGACCCGTAACCTTCTCGCACAGAAACTTTGTTTTTGCTTCGCCTGATGAACCAACTTTCGGAGAATCTAGAAGGTTTAAAAATATGATCAGAATGCTTGCTATATATTCATATAGGTCTTCTGCACACCCTCCGAGAGAAAAAGAAAATGGCAAAGATAGCGTGATTTCACACACAATCTTTAACAGATTTACAGCACTTTTTTAAGTTACAAAGCTTCACCAATGTAATTGCCTTCCCAGCCCGAATGTAAAGACTGATTCTATTCTTTCCAAAATCGGAGGATGGCTCCCGACCTTTGGTGACAACGGGAAAAAAATGGTTGGTATAATATAAACAACTGTCATTTCGACAGAATACTCAGACGAGACCAAAGTGGAGGTGGCGCGGAATTATGGTGCCATATATATATTTCTCTTGCAAACGCTTTGTTGATTTTACTTACTCGTCCATGATTTTTGGACAGGATTCCTAAAGGACAAAAAGCTGAGTATCCTAAGCTGATTGACCTGCGTTCAAAGCTGTATCAATGACGATAAATTGACAAGACTTACTATCGGTTGTTCCGTGAATATATCGTTCAAAATTCACTGGGTTTATGGGTAACGTAGCCAGTGAGGCATGTAAGGGTTAATTTAATAAACCATTGAAAGTAAATAAAATCTACAACAAGATAAAGTTTATTTCCACTTTTGGCCACGTAGGCATATCTTCATTTGATTGATGATGGGAGGAAAAGAGCCAAAGTTGGTATTTACAATATTTGCATAAATCTTTGACACACACACTAGTAACATGGTTTGACCCCTTAATTTCATAGATCATAAGCTCAGGCTAGTTTCAGCGGAGTATTTGCAACGTTCCATATCTAATGAAGGGAATACGGACTGGGAACAAAGCCTTATTTGAGTTTGTCATTCGTAAATATTTGTTCAAGGAGATTGGTCCATTTGGATTCTACTGAACCATGGAGGTCAGGTGCGACATTTTTTGGCACGAGATGTAAACAAGTTTTATTGGCATGGCTTTTCTTTGGGACCGAATTTTCAGGTTTATCCAGACCGAAATACAACACATCTGCCTTTGTATATGACCAAACAAGATCTACCAAATGTATGAAGGTGGTTAATTGTCAAAACTGATGCGTATTTTGCCTCCTTGAAAGCATATCACAAAGAAGTACGGACTTGGTATTTAGCAGAAGCCACCTTTTTTGAGTCTGTTTGGATCTTATCGCTTTGAAGACATTGTGCTTTTCCAGAAACACTTCACAACCTTGTCAGATTACTAGGTTTCGGAAGTTTTTTCCCAAATGTCTTACGGTATTTCAAAGGCCTACGAGTTAGGATATCTGAGAGGGTAACCAGTCTGCAGCATATACGTGGCGAGCACATTTAGGGACATCTTAACTTGATTAGGCAATTTTCCTTTTACTGAGACTCTTCAGGATTCCACTTGAGCCATCTTACAGTCAAGAAGTTTTGTGAAAAATATCAAGGGAATAAATTAATCTACGAGAGCTTTCGGAATCTGACGTAGTTCTCAGACTGCTGCTTATAGTTCCTGAGTGTTCGGTATTGCAATTGCTTCAATAAATTTGTCGGACCGTATACATTTGGTAAGACTCGGTCAGAATCAGTACAGTACCATCTTTGTAGAACAGATATGAAGGTGTGACTGATACAATTTGATAGCACTAAAGGAACGGTTCGAAGGGATCAGACAGAAAAAATCCAAACTCGCAGTATACCTTATGCTGAGACGTTCTAATCACACTCCACTCGTTACTTCTGTAATATCACATAATTTTTAATCAAACAAGCATGTCCGAAAGATTTCAAAAGGTCACAACAGGTGTATGAGAAGGTGTAGGACACGCACAGGCGTCATTATTTGAAGTAAAGTTGCCCGATGTTTGCAATGACTGCGTAAGAACAGCAATGATGTGATTCACAAATGACTTTGTGGAACTGCTGAAGGACATTTATAAGGAGATAATCGCCTTCGCGAAATACACTAGTTTATATACCACTTTGGTTTTTATGAGACTAGACTGAATCCCAACTGAATCTCCCTCGTTTATTATATTCTTAAACTGAATGTGCTGGACAAACGTCACCCCATGTTTCAGTTAGTATGATACTCAAGATCTTAAATCATATTTTCTTGAATGAAACTGCTGGAAGACTCTTCAGAGACTTTGTGAGTAACTTCACTCACGAAGTTAATAACGTCCTGACGGCCAGTAAATTTATAAATGAGTGTACTTCTACGAAAGATGACGCCTTCCTTCGATGTTGTGTTACCGATATTCCTACTGAAGAGGCCAGTAATGGTGTTTGCAAATTTGCCACACCAATTATTTGGGCACTAGTTGAATGTTTTCTCTCTTCTTCTCAGGTCATGTAAACAACGGGTTTATTTTTATTTATTTGTATACTGGAGACAATTAGACGGTGTTTTACTGAGAAGTACCTTGGGTCCCGCATACTCAGGGATTTTTATGGGTTGTTCCGAACGGCTTTTAGCAAAATTTGTTAAATGGGTTTTCATGCATACACGCTATCTGGACGGCATTTTTGCTATCTGCACGAATCAATTTTAAGTTCAAAAGTGTAACAGGTTACCAGTAAAAAACTATCCAACTTGCAGCCAAAACTAAAACTAAACGGATTGTATTTCTTGATAACCTACTGACTTATATATTAACTGCTTCTAAGCCCATAGTACGTGTTTCGGATAATATTTCCAGTTCAAAAGCTTTTACCAGTTGACTGGAACTGGTTACAATACCAGTTGGTAAGATCTATCAGACCGCAACACCAGACAGGACGGATTAGGGTATTTGTCTAGTGAAGGGTACTTTGTTCAAAAAATGTGCATCCATTTAGATGTACTGAGAAGTGATGCTAACTCAGAAAAACCCGTAATGTACTTTAAACTGTTCTAGGAAAAAAACATGTACTCTTCGTTGCTTCCAAATGTGATGATGTGTGTTCTGTTATTATATAATATTTGAGTGCGACATTCAAACAAACCAAGCTGACCAGTTTTTACCGAAAAAACCACGCGCGTAATAATCACCTCAGTGAAAGCCACGTGGCCTCTACTAACCAAAACCAATGTCATATATTAATTTGCAGATCCAACTACACCGATTGAACCTTAAATGGTACCGGAAATCAGACATTAGCAAGCCCAGGGATGTAATGTGGAAACAGTTGATGAACAGTGGGCATCGGATGTACCCAACATCAGCTTTTAAAGTTGTTTTTAAATCCGACTACAGTCATATACTTGGTATCGTTGAGACCGTTGCTATCCACGTCCCGATTTTGCATGCAAACACAACAAATTCGCTATGTTAAGCTAGCTTGCTAACTCGATATCACAACGCCATTTGTTCCCTTAGGTTCACTATCTGCAGCAGTTCTTTTATTACCCACTAGCCAACTCACAACCATATTGCATCCAAACACGGTTATAATAAATGTTCCATGAAACTTTCTTCTTCAAATGAAATCGATCCATGTCGGGAAGCCAAGAAGTAATGTGAAGCTGTTTTATTATTGCGCAATGTACTACTCATAAGGTTGCTGAAAATTCTTTGACAGCCCACGACCGGTTTCGCCCTTCTTGGGGCTCATCAGGCAGGCGCAGTCCCCGAGTTTTCGTCAACCTTATGTTCTACTTGGGCCCAAATTGGACTGTTTTCAAGAAATACACTCATTTGCAAATCAATTTGGTTTTGCGATAGACATGGAAACATCACAAACGAGAGATTCAGCTGGGTTCCAGGTGAGTCTCTCGCAAAACCAAATTGATTTGCAAATGAGTGTATTTCCTGTTTTATTATTGTTTGCGACCAATGGAAGTGTGCATCTCACGAAGCTTCATGGAGACTTGAATCTATAGTCCTCTGGTGATGACTGGTGACTGAAACGTTCGTATAAAGGTGGCTGATGAAAGACTGATTCAATCCTTATACGTGTGAAGTTATCCTTTGGACTTTTGCGAATATCTGACAAAAAAGTATGCAGCACCACAAGAGCAAAGTGTGACAAATGGCTGAAATTTTTCTGCACAAAAAGACGGTGGGATGCCATGAAAACTGCTGTATTTCCTAAGCGGGTGATAAACACAATTCATGCAAGTGTCTGCGTCCGTAGTTTCGGCGACACTCATGTGTGCAAGTTCGACCAACGAGAAGAGAAACGCGCAGTGATTTAGGTAAATTCATTAGTACCTGATGGAAAGCTGACCTAGTAGAAACTTCTACGTCGTACTGGTAGCTTAATGTTTTATGATGTGTTTGCTTCACTATGGACTTGCAAAAGGATTTTGCATATCCTGACCCGATTGAATTAGGCTACATAAACCTTCCCTAATATTTTTAAGAAGCTTATTTGGCTTGTTGCAACTGTACTCAGATAGGATTGATTTTTACATCAGGTCCAATATGGCGCCATAACAGAGCCATCAAAACTATGTTTGCATGCGCCACATCTTAGAAGATCATTGTTTGATTTACGCTTTAACACACAGCAGTAAGCTTTTAGTTCGTCGACGAAACTGGCATTTCGTGCCACAATCTGTGCTGACGACAAATCTCAGTAGACCAAACACAAATACCAAGCGCGTGCAGCTCAGTGTGAAGGTGATGACAACTTGGTCGGTCACACCTTTCTTCTACAGTTTCTGTCATAAATGTTTTCTAATTAGGCTTCAACGTCAAGTCGTTAAAAACGCGCTGACGACGGTTGTGCGCATGCATAGACACACACATTCATTCACAGTATACATACACACGCTGCAAGGTGTCAGATCATCACCCGTCATATAGCGCGGTAATTAACCAAATGGAACTCGGGTATGCACCATGCACACACAAGGGCATATCAGGGATAGTCAGGTGGAGAATACGCGAAAACACCGGTTTTTCAAAATGCATGGAAATGATGAATGACACAGGCGAAATCCTATTTTTGAAACGGCGACCGAAAATCAGTCATGTCTAAAAATGCCATCTTTGCAATACAGCATCATTCCCATGGGTATGTGTACAAAATTCTGTGTTCAGTTCTAACGTTGAGGTGCACGAATTGGATCTTTGAGGTTAATTGACCATGGTGTTCTCTTCTACGCCGCATCGATTCCTGTACCAAACTTATTCACATGTATTGGGTAAACAGAGATAAACCTGGTGCAGCGGAATCAAGCCCAAGCACGAATCGCTAGTTTAAGAAATAACATAACCGAAATAACATATATTGACAAGGGAATCCTTCAGGTTAGTGTTTAAGTTCCATCCTTGACATCAGTCTACGTCAGCCGCACAGTACCACTGACGTCGGCGAATGTTTCCTGCCGCGCGGATAATGTAGAGCGGCAATTCCCGTATGGGCGTGTTTTCTGACCACCCTGTGAAGTACATGGCCAAGTTTTTATTGGACTTTTCTCATAATTTACAGCTGTCTATCCAGTCATGTAGCATGGTTGTTCCTAGGAAAATTAAGTACAGCCTTCAAATTGCTCGTCAGGTCTAGATGTAATTTTATGAAATAACCGGAGTTTGATCAACAAAAAGAACACTATTATTCCTTCTAGGGTTGATGCGGATCATTTAACAACTTGGTGCAGATTGTACTCTCTTTGAGTTTAGTCAGATAGACATAGTTTCAGGATTACATTCTGCAAATGTATCTGCGTGACATGTTTTTGAGTGAAACATGCAGCACAAAGTCTGCCACAGGGTACAGGTGCCTAAGTATTTATGATTTTGGGAGATACATACTCACCTACAAAACCGCCAATTGTTTGCCCGTGTCGGCCGACGCATGGGCGTTCTCCTCAAATTCTAATGGACTCCGGTTTTTGCTTAAACATCAAGTCATACATAACCGGACCGCACATATTTTGAAGTCGAACAAGGCAAAATCGGAACTGAAGACACTTTTTCAAACATAACTTGCACTGCGCACTGCAGATGCTGTTTTTTGGGGGCAGTATCGACCGTCAACAAATGTCCCTGGACGACTAGAGCCAAATCGAGTTTCTTTGCAAACCTGAAAGTGTATGGTGGACTTGCCATATACTGAAAACCAGCAAATACTATCCACAACGATGAGGGCATTGGGTGTGAAGAGGTAATCTATTGCTAAGCGCAAACTGTAATAGGATCCAGTAGGGCCTCACCATGCGCGAAGAGTTTTGTCACGTAAATACGGCAATTATGCGGGAAAATGTTTTCATAATTCCTTCGTTAGATACTTACAGGCAACAGGTTCTGCCCGAACATTTTATGGTTGTTAACAATAACGCCGATGGTTCCAACAATCTCGTAATTGAAACGTACACAAGCGACTGGATGAAAAGCTGGTCACGTGTTATGTTTTACTCTCATAGCCATTATTATGTTTGGTTTTACCAGCAAGGTGAAATTAGGATGTAGTCTTTCTGTAAAATTCGGGTTCGTCCAGAAACTCATCACATGGTTCCAAACAGGTTCCAAACATGAAACGACCTACTGCTGTGGTCCCCCAAGTGATTTCTCTTCTACTCAGTTGCACGAAGCTGTACCCACCACTTTTCCTGTCAAAAGCTTATCAGCCATCTTGTTTGACCTTTACTACGACAAGTGGATTGTTAACTGCTAATAACATTGGCGGAAATTAGACCTATAAATACAAACATGAATATGCAATATCAGGTTTTGCGAACTTTTCTATCCCACTAGCATTTACGTAATTTGGACGACCCACAGAGGAATAAAGAGGGATGATTTCTTTACCGTAGAAGGAAAACCGCCATTGGGCGTGTTGGCTTTCTGCTGCGCAACATTTTACAGCAAAGTGACGCTTGGGTCTGACATGGCGCCAGGTTAACCGGCAGGCAACTCTCAATCAACTAGCTCACAGCTGAAACGCAAGCAGTGCAATGTGTGTAACCCTGGTTGCCAGATTCACTGCTTTGGCAAAGTATAAATGACGAGGAGCTTCTCTATTTGACGTGAAAATCGCAACAAAAGCAACTGGAAACTTGTGAAACAAGTGATTCTCTTTGGTAGGCCATCATAAACCTTCAGTTATTTGGTCACTGTGTAACAGGAAAAACGTAATCTATTTCGATGGTTGCAAATAAGTAAAGTTCTTCTTTAGGGAACATCAGTAAAACAATTGCTGAAAACTTTTCGACAGCCTACGACCAGTTGCGTTCTTGGGGCTCATGAAGTAGGTGCATTCCCCCGTGTATCCGTCAACCTCGAGCTCTACGTGAACCCAAACTGGACGAAATCAGCGAAATGCACTCACTTGCGCACTAATTTGGTTGTAAAAAGAAGATTCAGCCGAATTCCAGACGGATCTGTTTTGCTTAGGAAACTCTTCAACTGAATGTGCCACTAAGACACCTTATGTTTCACAGATTTTATTGCTCCTGAAACTGCTGTGCTATCGTAATTGTGTTCGGTTTAATTATTTTCTTCATATTATTTGCTTTTGTGGAGTTATACAATTAGTTACAGATGAGCCTGATGTGAAAAGAAGACTCACGTAAGTATCAGCTGTTTTTCGACGGGTTGAACAGGGCAGTTCGAGTTCAGGCGTTCCGACGCCAACCGAGGTAATACCCGCAGCACGCAGTATCGCGCTGTTGTTTTGCCTTACACCGGTAAGTAGGCCTAGTTCGCGCCCCAGTTGGACGTGGACGAAATCACTACTTATAAAACTGACGAAAATTCCTCGATCAGCATTGGACTGTTGGAGAGTTTATATTTAGCGGTACCTCGGGTAACACTTATTTAACTTTGCTTTTCAGAGGCTAGATTTTAGGCTTATTTAATGTCGTATTCAATGGGTTACGCGAGGGATATCTTTCACAAGATAGCTGCTCTGTTGCGACCAAAGAATGAATCGCAAAGAGTTGGTCATCGTTTTGACTAGAATTTTCTTCCTCCGTTTCTGCAGAAAACCTGTAGAAAAACAAAACGATGAAAACGGGTGTGATAAAAAGAGGCGCTTTGAAAGGAAATCTTTTGAATTTGGTGCAGCTGCACTAAGGGGTTTTGAATTCACGGTATCGTTAGTGAAACTTATTTACCATAAAGCGAGGGGTGGAAATTTGCGACGGCAAAGCTGCAACCACTGAGCACTTGTTCAGATCCGTCGGCGCAAGAATTTTTTTTTAAATTTTCGTATAAAATATAAGAAATCGCATAGCAAACACTTGGATCTGATATCCCCCAATTTCTATTTAGAACACACAGCTCGACATGCCCCTTGAATGTTTGACAACTTAGGATGTCAGGCAAAGTAAACTCAAGATACGTCTCAAAGTGTATTTCCAGTGAAATCGATGTTAGGAAATGCAACAATATGAGGAAACGGAAAACTAAAGTCTGACCAGGATTACTGGACGTCGATAGGTTAGTTGAGAGGAAAGTGAAAAACCTGAATGCGCAGCTGACTTTCAACTTTCCGCCAATGGAACGATTTGCTTTGTGCCAGTTCCGTCTGTGCACCATCGCGTCTGCATGTGCTTTAAACAGTGTGCAAAAATTAGGGCATCACTACTCTTATCCTGATGTGTGGGAGTTACGCTGTAAGCAGACAGCAGTCGGAACACACATTGTCGAGTGGGCAAAACAAACGGAGTTTATGAAATACTTTGGCTTAGAGCTGAAGGACAATTTTCACTAGGATCTTCGACCGACAGTGTTCCATTTTAATTTTCTGTTGTGCGCAACATTTGTTTCGGAAGCTTCGAAGTAAATCATGAACTTTCCAAAAACGTGTGTGTCTTGCATGATAATGTTTGTTTCCTGGCACACGATATCCAGGTAGCTGAAGGTATTACACAGGAAATCCGAGCTTTACATCTCAAAAACGTGCTAGCTTAGTGTCGCAAGTATGCATCTGGGGAAAGAGCGGTTGAATTGGCTGAATGAAGTGCCAGTAGCCGTATTAGACCTGCCAGTCAAACGTGCCCTCAACCACTAGACACCTGCACATACTAGGAGAATCACTGACGATTTGTTTGATGGCACTGCTGCATACAAGTTCTTAGAGCCGATGCAGATCTGATGGAATGACGTCGGCGGAAAGACTTGCAGAGACCCGTTGCGTGCCATGCATAACACTAGACGTCGGTGTCAGTTACCTGTTCATCTTTAAGGTAACATCGTCATCCGTAGGTTCCAATAAGTTTTTGTGCATTACCATACCTCCCGCAAGTATAGCACCTTGTAAATGCTACATGGGGCCGTCCATTAACACATCGTCAAAATACAGAACTTTTCTATTGGTCTTACAATTTCGGTTTCATCATTCTTAGAAAGACAATGTTGTACTTATTAATATGTGAAAAATCTCGGTCCAGATGGCTACTTTTACCAGGTGTACAAGTGGGTCTTCTAATAACCTACCAGGGTGCTCATATTAATGAGTGTATTCGCATGGTGCAAAAGTCCACTTTGACTAGCCTAATTTGGTTTAGCTGAATCCCATCCGAATGGTCCACTAGTTTTTTGGGAACGCGACGCTTGACGTCCGAAATTTTTTCGTCGTTGTTGTGATAGCCATTCTGCAGGCAAATTTCTCAAGCACGAAGTCCTCCCATAATCTAGGCTCTTAGTTACAGTTTATAGACTTACCTCAAACATGTCCCAAGAGCAGGATTTTCAATGTTTCCACTCTTGAACGTCATTCATCAGCACTCTGTAAGTAATAATGGCCGAACAGCTATTGTCCAAAGGACAAGTCAGGTTAGGTTTGGTTTCAAAAATTCCGTTTTCAGGACCCATCTCCAGGCGAATATAATTTACAAGAGCACAAACAACTGTTGCTTTTTGACTGAAGAATGTGACTGGCTAGGAAAGCTGAGTGATGACATGAACCCAAATATACATGAAAGCAAATTACTCACTAGACTCCAGCCTCCTTGAGGAAATAATTGCCAATCTATAAAACTGTAGTTGACTTTAAATGTTTGCCAAAGTTCACGTAAGTAAACTCTGCAGAGAATGTTTTCACATGCAGTTCAAATATTAGAATATTCTTATTCTATAACCACTGTGGTGAGTAGCAAGATAACTGGAATGGCGTAGGTTTAATTAAGCGCATGAAAGAAAGTGCTAGTTGAATGATAGTAACGGAATTTCCGTCGCAACTGACGGTTATCGAACAAAACCGTTTAGTGCTACAATGAGTTGTGCACACTAAATTCCATAACAATGATCTAATGGGTGATAATTGTGAGAACATAGAACGAAATCTCTTTCTGCTTAAAATCAAAATATGCGGACCAAACTTCCCGAGAAAAAATTGGTCTTTTCAAATTAAGACTTCTTGCTGTAACAGAAATTGAGATATGCACATTTAATGTAATTCAAAATTCAGTAATTTGTGGGAATAAAATGGGTCTCTGGAAACGTTTTCACCTTATGGTTGGGAGTTTGGTGCATCTCAAGCGGAGAAAAAAAGAAACTAAAAAGCTAAAAGTCACTTTTATGTCGATCCAATGGATGGTTGCAAAAAATGGCCACCCAAATACTTGTTGTAAGGGCCCTTCAGTGTTCTACAGCTTTTTAATAGGCTGAGAACATATACTGAGCCAAATATACCATCAAGCATTAAGTTACCACACTCGGAGAATAAATTAGGCTAAAATTTCTTTTAATCCCCTCAAGGAGAGAATCAAATAAAGCCGATCCTTTTAGATAAGCGATAAGTAAATTTCCCCTGCGATCTCCCAGAAGGAGTTACTTTGGGCATGTAAGGAATACATCACTTAAGGCAATTTTTATCTCCAAAGTTACTTTAACTAGCATTTGTTTGATGACTTATGTCTACGTACTCATTGACAGTAACACCTACGTAAATCTAAGCCAGGGTCAGCAGAGTTTTAATAGAGAAGTAACCAGAATTCGTTAACTAGCCATCGCTAAAATTGAAAATGTATTGATCAAAATTTTGAAAAGGGTGCCTAATGTGGAAGAATATGAAACACCAATTCCCGTAAAGCTTCTTTTTGATCTGAGTTAAAATCGCTAGAAAACAACCTGATTAGTAATTACCTGTATGTAAAACAGCGTAGAAATTTCAGTTTAAACGTACACGGATGACTGCGGGAATTGGTCGCTACTGCGTTGTTTGAACATGGCAGCTGTTTCAGAAAAGTTTCCTTAAAATTGAAGGCAAACATGCACTACGCTTCACAATAGTGCGCTGATGATGGCACCTAGATTGATAAAAAACCTTCGGCAACACAATTGCCAAGCCCAGCGAACAACTCGACCACCAACGTTCCATCTCCAACCGAGGGCCAGTCCAAATGCGGACGGATGACACATATTTGTGTTCCAGGTGTTCTTTTTGGTTGAGCAATGCATGTATTAGAACATCTGTGAGTAGATTTAATAAGTACAGGCACTGGCAGATAACATTGACATTGGCCTCCCATTCAGCAGCAATGCACTAACTACGCGAATGTCTTTGAATTCCGTTTTGCTGCACAGTATATCCGTTATGCATTTCAAGCGTGATTGAGATTATTAGCATCAGCATGAAACGCCATCGCAAAAGAAAGTTTTTCGCGCCTTGATTTGCTGGATTGATCGATTACTAGTAAAGGGTTTTGTGATTATTCGGTCTTATCCGTCTAGCCACATTTGCAGTGATACGTAAATCATTAAGTATCAAGTGCTGGCCGCAGTCCTAATTGCATGTGTCCAAAATAGCTTTTACAACTGTCAGCTGACCGTTATTCATGTGGTCCAAGCAAGGGCTAAATATTCAGTCTTCAAGCATCGAAATGCAGCAGCTGTGTAACACTGATTCAAGAAAGCGCATCAAATCAACTTACTTGTATAGGTTTCTACTTCAAGACCCAAATCCAGAATTGCTCAAGGCCAGAATGCCGCTTGTATGGCGACAATGAAAAAAATTTGACCGGAGGTGTGGAGAGGAACAGAGAAAAACTTTCGCATTGACAGATAGCTCGATTGTATCTACCCATTCGATCATTCAGCAAGCAATACGAGTGAACTTTAAGTGTGTTCTTTCTTACAAAGTAGTTGTTTTAACAGACGTGTTCAGCTTCTTTCGAAAGAAGTTGCATTTCGTTAGACTATCGAATCGGGCGTTGTATGATAGTAAATCATCTTGGTGTTCTGTGACTAGTGTTAATCCAAATTCCTGATAAAACATATTCGAATCATAAAGGGGTGTGTATTTAGTCCTGCTCTTACTGATAAATAACAGCATTTATCGAGAGTTTCAAGTCCAGTTAAATAATATAAATTACCCAGAGTTACTTGCTGCTTTTGTGAAATTATACATGAAAAATGCGAGCCACCAGTACTGCCTAGCTATCAGTAATGTAAGATTTGGCACATGCATAGAACCGTCTTAGAGGGATTCATCACTTCTAAAGTGAAATCAGCACAAACCCGGAGGGATGCCTTGGATGCTGTCTGTTTTGAACCGTCAGCACAAATATGAATCACTAGAATCACAGTGGTTAGTCCATCAATCAATGTCAAGTGAAGGTTCCTCATAGCTGTTTGTTTACATAGAAATATGCAAATAGTGGATGGATTTTTATGCCGATCGTTCGGGGAGCAGATATTATTTTTGGGTCCGGCTGCTCTCGAGAATATTGCATCTTGAGCGACAGCATTTATGCGATACTAGACTGTTTCTCGTGTGCTTCACAAAACCCGCTCTATTTTAAGCAGAGACATTTGTGCTGCAAACGGGATTATTGATGCTGTATTCACACAGATGAATCGCTTTTTTCATCCAGAGAGTGCTCAAATAGTCTGTTGGTGCACTGGCGCACAAAGCCATCTTGGCTTATGAGCTCTGGTTTGTTCCAGGTACGTTAGAATTTTGTCTAGGTAGAACGTAGTACGAATTCATGCCTCTAACAATCGTTCTTCAAGGTAGATGGGTACGTGATAATTCTTGACGGAAATATGTAGTCTTGGAAATCTCCCCCGAAAAATCTTCTAAAATTTGAGTTACAGTTTCGTGAATTAATCACCCTCCAGGGTTACGATGCGCGGTGTTCATTATATACCAGAAAATGAATATTCCTCCACTTGAACGCAGTGAGGCTTGTGGTACATGACGTTTGAAAAGTTGATTGGCTTGCTTGAATTTGCTGAGCAGCTGAATTCACCAGCACGTTAGTGAAATATTATATCGCTTAGATTGCGCGTTTGTGTGAAACACGAACCAGCGCGGAAGGAACAGGAAAAATGATGCAGAATGACACAATAGTGGCATTCGTGTTTAAGAAGCATCTATAAGGGGAAATCTTATTTCCGGAACTACTGAGATAGACAGTAAGCAAAAGCCCAGAAAAGCTTCAATAAAAGATGATCATTAAACGTAGTCCGAGAGTCAAGAGCCACAAAGAACCCTAATTCCTTACCACATTTGGTAGCTTGTTGGCTCAGCTTTGTAGCCTTTTAACCCTAGTTTATTTGTTTTTTTTTGCCGCTGGATGCACTGTAAATAGCTTTGGTATCTGTTAAAGTCGAAATACACATTTAGCTTTGCTATTTCGTAATGGGAAGTTGGAGTTTAGCGCAAAATAACCTGGTCAAACCAAGTGAGTGGAACATACGATGAAGACAAATTTTGATGTCAAAGGGTCACATATTCCGAGTGTGAGTCGATTAGCTTGGCGATTTTTGTTGGATTATCTGTGAGAAAGCTAAGTACGAAACCTTCAGGAGGAGTAAAAAAGCCAGGATGACCCCAAGTTTGGCGTATTGCTTCCCCGAGGGTATTGATACTACCACCAGAAGCGCAATAAAAATGGGTTGCTCTAGCGTGGGCTCACTAAGCATCATTGAGTAGAACAGTTAGGAAATACGTTCAACGAATTCTTTGAAAGCCAAACGGATGTCCCTGATCAAGGCACTTTGAATCCGTTAGTTGTTAAAATATGATCATTATGATGGGACTTAAGTTGGAACAACATAAGCTCGTAAACACTGATTCGGGTTTCAGTAATATCAGACAATATACGATGAAGTCCGTTCATACAGTTATAGTTATGATAGCTATAGTTAGTTATAGTTTGTTATGTATAGTTAGTTGGTTATTCAGTTAGTTAGTTATAGTAATATCTAATAGTTATAGGTGTAATTTTATCACTAGGTTTTCATAATGACAGAGATGAGTGTATTTTAAGTCCAGACCTGATGATGGGTAACCTCTGGCAAGTTGCATTTATTGTGAAAGTATTGGTGTCTATTTTCTTCAGCAAAAACGAAAGCGTACTAAATGGTCAACTTGTGCTGATAACCAGAGTAAGTTAATTACTTTTCGGGGAGTGGGTTATGCATTAATAATTGATCTTTTTCGAAATAAATTGCCGGCTTATTTGGCGTGGTTTGCAGCAGTATATTTTTTCGCAATTCCAAAAGTCACACATTCAAACCATCTCTTACCACGACGGTCCAGAGTTCACTCCGAACACAACTAAAAATATCCTTTAGTACTGTCTTGCTACATCCTGCTTGGTTGACATCATTTCATTTTCCAACACGAGCTTATGTCATTGGCACTTATTTTGTAGTGATTCCGTACACACGGGTTGCGTTAATAGAGGAGTGAAAGTTTTAATCGTATAAATTGATTGTGATGCCACATACCAAACACACGGCAGGTCTATTCATATATTGTAGTGAGTTCCAATGGTCCCATGTTCAGTGAAACTGCTCTACCCTGTAGGAGACCGGATTTCAGGAGCCTAAAACTCACATATTATTGCGATATAATTTAAGCAGTGTGTAGAATGAAAAAAAGACGCTTACAGCATGTATCTCAGTCACGTGTACTCCTCTTGTATTGAACAACCAAGTACTGTTGAACTGAGTCGATTTTAAAGCGTATGCTATCTTGTGCACAAAAATTTTAATTGCAGCTCGGCTCGTACGCCCGTGATATCAAGCTGACTTGCGGGCCAGTGTCTTTTGGGTGACACTGCGTCCTGTGTTTAGCTGCATTGTCAGCCCCGGCCACTCAGGCTAGCCCTAGCACGTGACATTATCTCGTGGACTTTTGCGGACACGTTTCTTTTATGCGAATACTGAGCACAACATCGCTGGGGTAACTGTTGAGCTGCAGTTTAACTATCACAGCACAATGCAGCTCACGCCCTAAATTTGATCTTTTTTAATCTTATTAGTATAAACGGGTTTCTTTCCTACAAAGTCACATGTAACGCGGTTCAGCTATGTTATTCGTCCACCACAAGTTCGGTTGATTCAGGAACTTGGGCATACTTCCGAAAGACCATGGGTTTATTTTGCCAGAATCACAGACTTAGCCGCTCAGTCAGTGTTTCCAAGCCAAAGATGATACTATATTTATATTTCTTGATTGCTGTTACAGAACTAAGTAAGGCTCATTGCAGAAATTACCCGCCTTGTTTCCACCATTGTGCACCATTGCGACATTTTTCAACTATCAGAAATGTATGTTTAATCGCCAAGCCAACGACTAGCTCTTTAATTTTTTCTCAATTTTTCCACCCACAATATTACAGCTTATGGAAAATTTGTTACGCACTAGTAGAACAACGGATGATTGATCAAAAAAATACTTCCACAATTGTTTCATTTATTTCCGGGCGCCGCAAGGTAATTGGATATTTTTGTTTGATAAGCGGTCGTGTGAAAATAGCAGGTGTTGCCTTGCTGCTGTTAACGAATTGCAAACGTGCACATTTTTAACAAAGAAAAAAACAGTAGTGTAACTACTAGCCACGAGCAAACAAATACATTTTGTGTATAAATCAATCGGATACATTCTTTGACACGTAAAATGCTTTTTGATATGCAATCAAGGAACTCGGAAGAAATTCCGTCGTCTCAAAACTTCTTCCCTTCTTTTGTTTGCAACAATGGCGTGATATACCGGTATGCAACAGTTAGATTTTTGCAACTAACTTGTCTGTAACATTTCCATGAAGAACGCCAAACGTCAGAAGAGAAAACTAACAGTTTGCAGCACTATGGATGTCACTCGATTCGTAGGACTTCGAGTAGCTCTGAAAAAAAATTTACTAAGCCGTTAAAAGGTCGCATAGGAACAATGGCTTTGAAATTGGTTGGGTTCATTCATATCAAATTGTCGCTGATGTTATACCGTGTTAAACTGAGATGTATCTTAAAGTCCTTGAATTCTCACTCACTTCCACCTTGCTTACAAAACACTATGTTGAAAATTTCGCCACCTGCCCCTACAATTTACACAAAGTTCGTCTCAGTTCCAAACAGGCCGATGGCTACGTGCATGCTTATCGACTGACCTTTCGTCTGCGTTATACCGATCATTTGGTTTGGTTTCGGACTGTATGTCATTGGCTAACTAGTAAAAGCCTTTTTCTTGCTGTGAGGAATGGAAACATGAAGGTAGAAAACCTCGGACGTACAATGCCAGTTGTCTGCGGTCTTCGTAGACCAGCTGTAGCGTTAGCAATGGCGGAAAGCACATCAAACATTTTAGAAGCAAATGGAATTTTTAGGGAGAAAAAGCACTACATTACCACTGAGGTGAAGGTCAATTCCTTGGTCGTGGATGAGTTACCAGATCATCATTCAAAACAAGTGTGAGGGAGAGGCTACCGAAAATTAACTGGAGATAAGGATTTTCAGTTTTCTCACTAACAGTCCGGGAAGTGGGTCTAAGTAACTGTGCATGATAGTATAAATTTGTGGAATTCTGTCAAAGGAAATGTGTCAAATGACATGATTTATCAAAGTAAGGAGATTAGTCAAATGGTCTACACACATTTTTGTCAGCAGGCCATTGCTAGATGCAAGCTTTGCACATTCGTAAAGATGGAGCAGAATCATCCTCTGACACTATGGTAATTCCCAACCTCCATTTGGAGACTTTCGTTCCTTTCACAAGCTAACTAACAAAAAAGTGGCTGTGGGTATAAAACAATTTTAGCTCTGCATTAATCCAAAGCGATAGATATATTCATAGGTATCTATTAGTTTTTTGCTTGCTTCAAATCACTGATCCATTAGTGGCATCGATAGGTTCTTGCAGTTATTGGTTCCTCACCGTCTCGGTGCATGCACTAATCAAATGACGACAATACCCCTAGAGACCAAACATCTATCTTTAACATCAGGTCAATATAAGTTAGTGTCAGTACTTAGTAGTTGACAAAACTGCCTCATTCCAACCCTTGTTTGAACGCCAATAATGCATGGTAAAATATTATTTTAGCCTAACGCAAAAACGTTTTCGATGGCATCTAATCGCGACCAATGAGCTCGGTGAGGCTTCAACTAACGGACACTTGCAGCTAATTTTGTAGAGAAATGATACAGGTGAAACTGGCTGCTTGCTAGAGAGAGAAATGAATTTCAAGCACTTCTTACCTTTTACCCGTTCCTGTCTTGGTTTCAGTGGTTCCTATTAAATTGACCCGGATACAGCAAGATCATCACCAAATGCTTGCTGTTTCTAATTCGAACGGCGACGAAGGTTGAGGATGGAATGCTAGGTTCAAACAGATGATTCGTTTCATTCACGTGGTGGGCGATCGAGGGGTGACAGGTCATACTCTAATTGACAGGCTGGTGCACAGAGAAAACTTCACAAATTATTTTGAGAATTGTCGGACTAATCCTCTAGTAGTTTTGTGGCCACAAGTGTTGGTGAGCTGGAAAAGAACGTGTAGTGAAGAAAGCCCAACCAGATGGATAGTCTTTATTGGACGACCCGGCGGATTTCCGCTGGGTAAGTATGACCCAAGACCCAGTCACTCTGGTGGTGCGCCTTCATTGTTATCTGGTTACTTAAAAGTGGCAAGCACATGCGGATGGTACACTTTGGTTTATAAAGTAGTTGTATCACAGTGTTCATGATTACCAGCTTTTCAGAACCATCGTTCGTTATGAAGGTTTGTTTCAGAAAATCCCTCCCATTTGAAACCTTACCCGTGGTAGTTGTGCCTCTCGTCTTCCAGAAGAGTTTGTGCTAAACGTTGCTTGTAAGCGGTTATTGCAAAGCAAATGGACGTTGGGCAGACGAAATTGGACTGACCCCGATACAGTTAAGTCAGGCATTTATCTAGTAAGTCATATATCTATATCTATATGTATATATATACAGGTAGAGAAAAACAATTTTTCCATTTCTTCTATTGGGAAGTTTACAAACGTGAACTGAATTATTACTAGGGATTATATTTCTGTAGAACTGTTTCCGGGCCTAGCTGAAACTCGTCTCTTTGTTTTCTTGAGGAAGACTATCTAGAGGTGGACAGATCTGACGACCCCAAAAATGGGATGCGAAAACAGGTCTCGGAAATCTCGTCAAACGACTCGCTTGTCAATAAAATTACGCGGTTAGTCAGATGTATGCGACAGAGTTCCAAAGGTTCGTTCACCTATTTTGGAGGAGCATAGCTACGGCCGAGCATGCCCACCTGTCACTCATTAAGGTTCTTGAATAGCGGAATTTTCTGGAATGCAACTTCGGCAACCCTATAACCAATCAACAGTAGACGAAGGAACATGCGCCACATAAGTTGTTGACCAGAAATTAGTGTACACCTTGGAACTGATTTGAACGTCTTTCTGAAAGGCTACAGTTATTCTCCCTGCCTTTTGTTATTGGTCTTACGGATTAAGGTTGAATGTTCTGCGTCCACTATTAACTAAAATTACCGAACTACCAAAATCCTTCGACTTCCGTCGTTGTACTTTTCCGCCTACGAGGAGAAGACTAAATTTCTTCCATTCGCAGCACTCACACAATGTGTTAGTGATTAAACTAATGGCATGTTTCTCCCATGTGTTTTGGGATTTGAATGCTACATGCTTATTTTCTGTATAGAGCACTGCATGCACTTTAACACTGGCGCCTACTGACCTTCGAAAATCCCGCAGTTACAGATTGTCAGTTAGATGTGACAAGTTGTCTCCTTGAGATCTCTATAAGTAAAAATGTTACCGAATGTCAGAATGTCGGGGGCAGTATCTGGCAGACTATCGAATGTCAGACATTCCCACGCAACACAGCGATCTTCATCACAAGTCGCTAACATCTTTGAATGATGGATTGTGCTCTGTTTGAAAATGGTTGGAAGATGAATCAATGTGGTTACAAGCCAGAGCTGCACAGCATCCTACTGGGAAACATTTGAAACCACTGTGCGTAGCGTATAGGTCTAATGTCAGTTTGCGCACAAATTTATAAAAATTCCCGAAACTACGTTCTGTAGGGTTCAACGCCTACAAAAACCGCTATTGGTCAGACGCCACCAGTAACCTCTATGTGAGTGGAGTTAAATACAAATTTGAAGCGACCGACTACAAACTTGAATACGACACAGTTTTAAAGTGTTTTGAATCGGTTATATATATATATATATATATATATATATATATATTGGCGCGTCTCATTCGGCGCACACTGCCACAAACATTTGGTAGAGCAGGAAATGACAATTACCCAAAAGTCTAACATTCACGGTTTCGGACACAAATGGCATTTCGTGGTGTGAGCATCCATCTCCTCATTTTTCGAGAAGCTAGATGTATCGCACCCATCAGATGCAGGGTGGTCGACGAAAGATCCAAAACTCTGGTTTCATATCCAGTTGGTTTCTGAATTCGAGAACTGCCAAACATGTTTCATACTTGGTCCGCTGCCACTCAATCTGACAGATCTGACTTTCCTAAAGGTTTGACTTCAGGTGCGAATGAATGTCCTCCATGCCTATCGATCGTCATTTTCAGTAAAGCTAACCTCACAGTGAAATCCCTACTTGTATTTGTGAAAAAGTCTTTATTCAACGTATAATAGGGAAGCAGCCACAGCAAGTGGCAGGCCCCATACAGGCTACAAGGCAGGCATAATCAACAGAGTGACCTAGAATATTCTATTTATCAGGAAAAAAACAGATGTGTATTCAAACGTATTCAAACTTTTGTACTGTCCGTCACTACACTACGTCTTCAGTACTTCGAAAAGTATCTGAAAGATTTTGTCTGTAAAAACCACTAGCAAGGGCGGCCACAAACCACTAAGATGTAACGTTCGATGGCACACGATGGAGCCGAATTCACACTCTCAGTGGAAACGCATACATAGGCAGACCTAGTCAAATGGACGGCGTGGTAATTGAAGACAATAAGCGGTGGATCTATGCTTTTCATTGTCTGACGCATTCCTGGTTATCTGCATTGCCAAAAAACGCGTACGCATATCCTGAACTCGACATTCCGTATGCTTTTAACACCAGGTACCAAAAAACGGTTCGAGAAATATTCTTTCAAGTGCTTGTTCAGGACTGTACATCTTGGAATATCCCTATTCCAAACTAAGCTTAACCAGAATGAAAATTGCGACAACAACAGTTTGGTGCGTCCGAAGTCTCACCTAGTCATTGACTGACATGTGACTAAAACAATTCTGATGGTTGTGAATGACGGTCAGATCAATTTTGACTTTGTATTTCTTCGTGGTCTTAGAGGCTTAGAGTGGACTAATCAACATTAAAAGGCCGGATTTTCCACTCAGTAGTATTGATTGAATACCAAAGGGAAAATTATTCATTTACAGTATAGCCCTTTAATGTGTAGTAAAAACGACGTATCATCAGTAAATTACTGCGAAAATGAATTGTTGGACAACAGTTTTGGCACACTAAGAGGTGTCTTTTTCCGTGCATTTCTTTTGTAGGAAAGGCCCCACTTGGTTCTGAGGTAAACGTTCTACCTGAACAAAGAAAATTTTGGAGGGTAAGTGTTAGTTCTTTTCTTTTGGGCAGTTTTGGCTCTGGCCAGTCTTTGACTGTTGTCCTTGAAGATGTAAGTTGTGGTGCGCGTTCAGCCAAGATGGCTGTGTGCACACGCTTGACTGCGAAAGCAGATGACAGTCGGTGACGAATAACCAGGCGCAGCAGCCTATCAGATGTGCGCCATTTGTATTTCGTACCCAGGAGGAAAGCCTTCAGCAACCAATCACCTAGCTCAGGCACACGTGTTGCAAAATTAAATCTTTCCGATTAACTGAATGTATATAGGCACGTCTAACGCGAGACTAATATTATTAAACCCCACAAAAAGTGAGATAATGTATCGGAGGGATAAGTACTTCGGAAATTATCATTCTCTCCATAACTATTGCGAGAAATCATTTTTATAACTAGCAACAGAAGGCTGATCAAACCTGGTAAGCAGCTGTTTGTTGTATGTGTTTGAAGTGCGTGAGCACTCACTTTTTCTCTGTATGGGTTGTTGCAGTTTTTCCGTGGCCCCACTTATTTGCCTTTGTTTACTTAAAAGTTCGGGGAAAACCGAAACCCGCTGCTACAAACCAGTGAGCTGATTGAGTGCTGTGACCAGCTGAGAAACAAAAAATGCAACCAGCATCCACCTATTCAATGTTTCAGCAATTAGGACCGTTAGAACAGTTTAAACAAACTTCTTAGCAGTTCCAGAAATATTCACACAAAACGGCGTTTCAGTTGAATGAATCTCGGGAGCTTGTAGGTACACTCGAGCTTCAAGTTTTCAACCTTGTAAAATGAAGAGTATTCCTGAAACTTACGACTGACCAGCGGTCAGTCTTGAGTGTAGAGAAAATGCGCTGAATATCTTTGATTAAACTAGTAGACGTACTGACTCTAGAAGACGATTTGAATAGTTCTCAAAATTTCCCCCTCGTTCCTTGATAACTGTTTTCCTCGATCAAAGTCAGGGTATATTTACATTCAAATTAGGGGTTCAGGCACGAAGAAACATTACTTTTATAGGTAGCCTTTAATCAGCTCTGACAAGAAGCTACATTGCAGATCAATGTGTTGCTTAACGCGCTGACATGCAGATGTTCGAAAGGCAGTAAATTCGACGAGTTCGTTCAATATAAGGTGCTATTAAAAATACCGGAGTAATTTCCTTTCGCTGCTTAGCAAGATGGTTAGGTAACAGATCAGATAAAAAACAGATATAGGTGTGCTTTATTTGTGGTCAATCCAAAACTCCGAGTTGGCTGCTTTATACTATCACTGCCCTGAAGCAAACGCTGGTCTTTTCCTCTCCTACCTATATCATCCTATTTCCGTTTGCATGTTATCGTATAGTCTGAGTACACTGACATTAACTGCCAAAAACTGATCGTCAACTATGACAAAACCGTTTTTCATGGACTTTATTTTAATGGTGAGATATAGATTAGAAAGGTGACAGAACAAATACTGTGGGTAAATTTGAACAGCCCTTTGATCTTGGCAGTTTTGTTGCAAACTTTTTATCATTAATCGAGGTGATGGGATTTTTCCCTGTAATCGATGTCATTTGATGTCGAAAAGCCGAGAAAGACTGTACAGCAGTTTCATTTTTATTGGGGGTCATCAGCAGTGTACACCTCAAGAAAACTCCAGGAAGACGAAGATGCGCAACCTCCCTGCTATTGGTTGGAGACTAAACCACTTGAGTACGAGTGACTGATCGCCAGTATGATTTACTCACACAGACAAGATATAGAGCCACTCATACTACCAAGAGACGAAGTGACATCAATGGCACGTAGTTCGTTAGCGATGTGCCTAGTTTGATCTACTCAACGATGCACCGCCACTGATGACGTGCTCTTTGTTACGTAAAGACGTGAGCAATAAGAGGGTAACTTCACCAACAGCGTTCTTGTTCAGTTATCAACATGTTACTCAACCTACACCTCTAAAAGAAACACTTTCGTCACGCAAGACGTACATCATTTGGTTCGGGTAGAAGTAACATCCTCAGTTAAAAGATACCACTATCCTGTCATCCAAACGGCCGATTTTCGGACGCAATATCTGGGTCAGTCTGTTTGTGCGGCTAAACAAATCTAATGAACAGCAGTGCAGATTTCGGCTGTAGCAGCTATGTAGACCAAGTAGCACAGGACTTAAGGTTCTAAGCCCTGAAAAAAAGAGCTGATATCCAAAAGTGAAATTTTTGTTCAAAATTGCCAAAAACACACTTGTGGACTAACATGTGTTCCAACTGAATCTCTTGTTTGCGTCATTCGAAGGTCAATCCATGTTTAATTTAGAAGTAACTTCAAGATATTACTGCATTTGTCCCAACACAACACTGCTCAAAGCTCTGATAAATAATCTTTTATAAGTCACAATTTTTCCGCTCTTGGGACTGCTCAGATGGGTGCAGCACGTGACTTTCTATCTTTTCTACTGTGTACTTTAAAATTAACTCGGAATTAGGTGCAGTTAACTACAAAATTGCTTGTCAGAACGGTAATAACGAACAATTATAATGAACACCTTATCCACGCCATTCTTCACTTTTCTTTCCCATTGGTACGATACAAACCTGGAAGTGAGCCTATAAAAGCTACCGGTTTGATGCTTGGGTACAAAATAAGGCCGATGGAAACTCTCAACCTCTAACTGATAAAAGAAACCTTTGGCCGATTTTTGAAAAGTTATCATCAACCTTACAATTAGAGCAAAATTAAGAAGGACTCCTACTGTTTTGCTTTCTATGTCTACGCTGAATTCGTCGGTGCAACAAACTGCGCTGTACATACTACTGTTGATTCCACATTATTATACATTCACTGTCCTGAAATTACTTGCCATACAGAAGCGAGAAGTGTCTAAAATACTTTGGAATCTATAATATTCGACTGATAGCTAATGGAACAGGACCGGAGAAATAAACATCATTAGATATTCTAACGCTATGAGTGAATGGTTAAAACAGGTACCCAATTATTTTCTTGGCTAAACACACTGCTCTCAAATTTGCTGAAAGCTCTTCGAACTCCTACAACCATTTTCATCATTCTTGGTCTCTACCAGTAGGGGAAGTGCCCACGTTTCGGTTAACCTTTCATTCTACTTGAAAACAAAACTTTCGAAAATGGCAATATCAGTCGTTTTCGAATTAGGTAGACGTCAATGAGAGTGAAATAATTCCCAGCTGAATCTCTCATTTATGGAGCTGTCCGACCGAATATGCCACACGAAGGATGCCTCATATTTCATTTGGTAGGATAGTTGAGATATCACAGTAGATTGTTGGAACATACTACTCATAAGACTAGTTTCTAAACATCATCTCTTATGCAAACCAAAGCCGACATACTACTGAAATGGATTGTTAGCCATACATTAGTTCAATGGACACAGAGAATGTTGTGAAGTGGGCATGAACAGCGATCACAATAATGTGCACTATGGTTTTGATTGGCTCAACTGTTCACTAGTGCCAGCTGATTTGTAGCAGATTTCTTTTAACACCGTTCCATTTCATTCACAGCCAGCAAACTGTTCCAAGTCGCGTTTTAACAGCTGAACGCAATTTCGTCTACAACACCGGAAATGCTCTGTAAAAAATCCGGTGGCGGCGTTTAACTGCACAAATCAATAAGCTCATCTGCCTGAGTTGGTCTGGCAATAGATGTAACGAGTGAGGATAAGCAAACTAGAAATTTCACCTCACTACTTAAGACTATAAATTGCTACCTGAGGTGACCAAACACTATCACAGATCAAACCTGAACGTAAATATCGCGATAAGCGTTGTTCCTGATAACGGGCACTCTATTAGCGGGGAACAGTAAAAACCCTTCTTCTTGAGCATTCTAATCTAATGGACGGTCCAGGCCAAAAATGACTGCCACGGCTAATTTTAGTGGACCTGCTAGAATAAATAGGAGGAATATCGCTTATCAAAACATATTTACCTTACAGAAGTATTCACTGCAGGTACTCCGATAACAGTCAGCACAGTCATTATTTTTATGCCCACAAATCTGCTTAAAAAGCCTGATATGAAAAAATGGGCAAATGTGGTTTGGAAATCTGACTTAAAAGTGGACTCGCATGATTCCTTTTTGATCCCCGATGACCTGCTTTGCTTTTGTAAGTAACTCAAACACTAACCAGAAACGTTTTTTGAAAACACGTAAAACTACCTGAAAAACAAATACACCTGGGATGTGGATAACTGCGTTATTTAAAAAACCTTGCTGGTGACTCTAACGACCTAAAAGTATCAGAGTTGACGCTGAAACATATGTACCCCGGTCATCAGGTCTCCTTGGTTTTCTTGTTTACATCTTTATTTCACCTTCTTGAAAACATGTTTCCCGTTTGGGTTTGCGATCTTGGACGCCCTATTGTTTCCGGGACAGGACTAACCTGTAAGACACTTCCGTTGTGATGACACGGTGAGTTGAGAAATTCATCGTAACCTCCGTTTGTTACTGTGGTAACTGACAGTACATATGTTGTGGTGGTAAACACTAGATGGACACAGGCCAGTTTTGCTCAGTGTGAATGATTACTGAGTTAATAACTGACTAAACTGACGGAAGGAAAGCAAAAAAGAGACCACTGTTGACCGGAGCAACTTTTTTGTGTGAGTGTGACATCTCGCTACTTCGGTACTTATCCGGAACACGGGACTATCACACAGCATTGGACGATACTCCGTTTAGCCCGAGGACAAGATGAATGATCCAGGCAGACCAGAAAACAGTCCCCTACCACTGGGAAACAAAGCGATGAATATATTTACCATCAGTTTCCGAAATTTTTTCTTAAGTCTGCCCATACTGGACAAAATCGGATGCAGCAGGGTCGTAGTCAAACCGGCAATACCGTCCTGAGCTAATTTGGAACAACCCACCCGTAAAAACTCAAGTGGACAACGGTATGACTATAATTGAGTTTAGACGAATGACTTACAGTCCAGTCATCCTGAGCATTTGAGAAGGTGGTAAAAGTTTGTTGAGTTGTCAAAATGAACTGTGTAGCGAAACTAAGTGAAATATTTAGTATCTATTATGTGTATAGGTACTGGTAGGGTTAACCGCATCATGTTGAAAAATGTTGCTGCAGCTATAATAAAAACTTTGTGTTCACACCTGTGCTTTGATGTAGCACTGTTTTTTTACTTTCCTTCCCTTGGTTATTTTAATATATTGAATGAAACTTGGCCTGCATACAGATGAACAACCTTCAACTGTACTAATACAATCTTTGTCTAAAGCAATTTCACGCCTTAAATTCGAGGTATGGGGTGGCTGCCAGTTGCCAATCCAGATAGCCAAATGGTTGAGCGTCACTTATCACGTGAAAAGAGTGTTGCTCTTCTCACATAAACGCAACCCAAGAGAGTTATAACTGCCTATCCCAGCGCACGATCGACAAGCTACGTAGAAAAACGTACGTTTGTAGGCAATCACGGAAAAAATGTAGCCTTAAGTCTTAAGGACCTTGCGCGTCGACTGAGGTATTTTGTTGTGCCCTATTTGTAGAGTAGCTTAAGGAACCAATATTTACTTCTAAGCAGTCTCATTAAAGCGATTATTACGCTGATCATATTGAGATTTCTTCAAGAGCTTCAGGCCAGCTTCCCAGGCCAGCCTGCACTTTCAAAGTCAGCACCAGATGCCTAGAGAAGGCCAGTCATACGCTCCCTTCTGGTCTGGTATTCGTTCAGGAAGCTTAGAATGGTTTCTTGAAAGTATATAGATTTTTCTACATGAAGCGACCTGGCGTGCAGTTTTTAGAGTTTATATGTTTCAATTCCAGCCGTTACTTGAAGGTGTGAGACCAAATGCCTACCGAATTAACATACTTGGACATTTCAAACAAATTTAGAAATCTGTACGGTCCGTAGTTTAAAAAGAAGTTGATAGCCTTACGTGGGTAAGCCACCATTTGTGGTATAATATGTGTAGTATAATATGCGAGAAAACGAATCAAATAACAAATAAAGGCAGGAAACTGTGCGGAAAAAGCTGTCGCTGATGCACGCGCAAGTAGCATCGTCCAAGATGTTTTAGTATGCGTTTTGCTCCTGTTTCTTCAGTCACTATCAAGCTCTATTGGCGGTTCAATTTTCCCAATAATTTTTGCAATGTTTTTTGCGTTTTCCAATATTACGGGGTATCGTTTTTCAACTGTAGCAGCGTGCTCAATGGCGCTTGTCATCAGAATGTCATCTGTTTGCCTTCTAAATGCAAATTTTTACGTAAAACGCAAGCTCCTGTACGTGGATTACGGCTGCAGCAGTTAAAGAGAAACTCTTGGCTGGGCTATTTGTCTCAGCAAGACAGACAAACAACACTTCAACAAATCATCGATAAAATGGGTATGGGAAGCAGATCCGACTCAGCGTGGTCGCAGTAATCGACGACGCCGACGGTTGTGGTGTCGAGCGATAATTTATGCAAACACCAGTCAGTTTTAATTCAACCCGCCATTTACTATTATTCTAGCCGAGTCATCTCCGATTGTTCTCCCTGTATTTTAAGGCTTTCAGTAAATGTAGCGTTAGAAGCTTCAAGAAAATGTGAATTCAGACATAAGAAGAGATGTTTGTAAGTCGTTTGCATGCAAACCAATAATAAAAATCAATCTTTAGGATTTTCCGTAAGCCATGTTGGTAAGAATTGCATGAATTGACTGGCTGTGATACAACGCTGGAAAACAATAGCACTGCATGAATGCAATTGATGAAATTCGCTTTACGAAAATGCTTGGTGTCGTCGGAAACTAGAACGAGAATGAAGCAAGTTTTTGTCTCTTGTTTGATGTGTCGATGCAACAACTTAACTAAAATGGCCATATGAATCTTCCATACGAACTAGGCAAGACCACACGCTGACTTTAAGTTTCTGACAGTATCAGTTCACCCAAAACTTCACAGCGATTTACATCAGTTGCCCATGAATCGTTTGAATGTACAATTATCCAAACAGACTAGCTAAGAATTACTTAGAATAGGTTGCAGGATAACTCAACTTCTGATTAGTAACTACCTATCAAGGGGATTGCAGTAGCGCGGTTCTACACATCTTTCAGCTTGAATCATCAGTAGACTGACAAACTTAGTTTCCAACCTGTTTGTCTTATAGATAACCGACTAATGTGTTTTCCAGCAAGTGTAAGTGATCTAATTCGGGCTGTATGGAATTGTTTAGCACTATCTTGTAGACATGAGTGATGTTCTCAGTGTACCTCACAGGACACAGCCTCGCAATCATTCCAACTTACTAGAAATTTTATGGCTAGTATTTCTATCTACCCAGTTCTAGTTTCTGCCATTTTTGCCCCTTGATGACGAGGTACACTCGATGGAGCATTATCAACAAGTTAGTTCTTATTTAACCCACCAAACTGAATGTTACTTAGACTAAATTAACGGCCAGAAAAATGAGACCACGTCACGAAAATAATCGTGGGAGTAGGAGAAAAGTACAACCTGAGGTGAATACTATTACCGTTTGCTTTAGGTAAACACGCCGTAAATGTCCTATCTTAGAAACGACAATGATGCTCTGAGTGGTTAGCTCTCTACCTTTCCTAGCTCCCGGCTGTATTTCCGTGCCTATTGCTTCAAAGCTGAAGTTAATCAGATCTACATTTACTATAGCAGCAACACATACCAAGAATTATGTTACTGCTTGTAACTAGAGGTAAGACCGTGTTTGCTTAAAAGAAAATGCCTAAATTTTCAAAGGATCACTATTTTCAAATAGGGTGCGTTACACTGAAAGCAATTTGGGTACGCAACAGGAGGGCTGCGTATCTGAAGGTTTCCACAGAAAGGCATAAAAACGGAATTGAAATATCTGTATTCTGACGTCTGCGCTTGACAATCTGACACTGACGGGTTGTTTCTGGAAACTTCCGGAAATGAAGCATAAATTACTTTCCAAGAATCTATTTGACATGTTCCCCCACCAAAGAGTATGTATTGTCCTACAGATGTGCATTTGTTTGGGAAGTTGTTAAGTTTGTCTAAATGCAACGTGCGATGTTTATTAGATGCCCAAGATTTGGAAATGTTTTGTAAAAGCACACATTTCCTCGAAATACACTACTCAGGCCTAGCCCAATGGTGTCTCAGTGATTCACAACATCACACAAATAAACCCAAAATAATAATCATGTCCAGTCCGTAGTTAGGAAAGGTAGATTTCAGGAAATCGTTAGGCCGTTGAAAGCGTTTCTGCCTGGACGTGGCTATTAGCTCGTTTTCTTGGATCCAATTAAATAAAACTAAACTTCTGTTGCCTTACATGTGAGCCCAATAATCTTTTAATTATGGAAAGACGATTCGGGTTTTACGGGTTCCATTTTGGCGGTTGGTCAAATGGAATTTTAACATCCAGAAAATTTACCATCACTAATAGAGTAAGCAAGTATCTCACCACCAGATACATTTTCAGTCAAATGTATTTTATGAAAAGCAACACTGAAAGCAACTTTAAAACGGAATCGCTGGAAATTTATAGTTCTTGTGTTTACCCATGACACCCTCAATGACCTCAAACTAAATGCTGGAAATTTTCATTAATTGAAGAATCCAGTTCCACCAAACCAACTCATCTGGCCTTTGTATTTGCACTAAAATATAGCAGAATGTCAAGTGATCATTAGGATCATTAGCAATTTACATCCACATTACCCTCATTTGAACAGCTCTCTTCCTGTCTTGGTGCAGTTATTCAAGTTTGTTCGCATAAAACGGAGGAGGCACCGGTCTTGAGTTTCGTTCTTATTAAAGCACATCAGCTGTACATATCCTTAACCGTGCCGTATTGAAATGGCGCTTTTTGGTCACAAACAGAGGTGATTATTGAGTTGAAAAACTCTTAGGTTTGAGTGCCAAAATGGTTAAAATTTTGGGCTTATTTTCGACGGCTCGGGTACAACTCCCAATTTGCCGCGTTCAAATTAGTCGGCTTCTTGCTTCATGCCAATTCACTTATATTTTACTTCCAAAATAAATATAGGAAGACTTGTTTTAAAGCAAGATTTTTTATTTTGAAGAAGTGAGAATGAGAAATGGCCGAGGCAATGCCTGACATAAAAACTTCACAGTGACTAGTAATTTAAACATTAGAAGCTACAGCTGAAATAGAAGCTTATGGTTTGAAAGAAATTAGCGTGAGTTATGAATTAAAGATTTTACCACTTGCAGGATAACGTGAACATACATTAAATGGAAAATAAAGCTGCTAGCTTATTAGAAACTCTGCGCTATATTTCGGTTGAAACTTTTAGCAAAAAGGCAGAAGCGGTTACGCCTACAAATTCTTTAAAACTTTGCTGGACACATTTGGTAGCATGGCCGCAGACGCGGATCAAAGACTGACACGTTACCAACAAAAGCGAACAGAAGACAGGTTGCTTGAGGCGTTGAACTAATCTTAGGCTACAATAATGCCGAATTCTTCAGAACTTTTCCCGTAGTTTATCAGAGTACCCGCTTTGTTGCAGTCGGAGAAACATGGCAAACATTTCTTACGTTGTGTTCAATGACAGCAACTGCTTCTCACTACATTTACCGCATAGGTGCCCATAAAGTAGCAGCGTCCACACTGGAAGTCGTCGTTGGAGAGTACGGCGCCCAATCGAGGGTTACTTTACACATTCTTTTGACTGTCCGATATTATTAACAAAGTGAAACACAATATTATCAAAGGGGATAAAATCTGACCATTTTACGATCATCATCCGTAGCCACTAATTTTATTCAAAGAGGACACTGGGATATACAATGATTCAATGAGCCCATGGACTGCATCCAGTCTCACTTTCGGCGGTTTCACCACGCCTGTGGGCTCAAAGGTAAACATATCACTTTACTTTTTCAGATATGTGAACACATGCCAAGCTCGTGAATGACAACTCCACTATACGCCGCAAATACTGATTGCCCGCAAATGAGAAATGTGCTCAACGCGGAAAGTACTAATCCCTCAAGGATATCTAGAAAATGGTCCCTTTTAAAGAGGCCCATAAAGAAAACATTTACCGCGTTAATAATTAAAAATAAGTTTGTTGCAAACATTTTTTTTCTGAGTTTGCGTTTACAGCGGCGAAATTGGGGAATAATTAACACTGAACATGACCAACGTCGCTACTGCAGTCTTGCCGCAGAATGAAAGAGCGCTTCGGTTTCATTATAAGTCGGCTATCACCGATTTTTGTACACCGGACCAATAAATAGCTTAACGGATAAACTCACGATAAATTTTTAAGTGTTTATCTCACCATATATTAATGCCAGTTTGGTACTAGCCAATCGAAAAATAAGGGCAGATTAATTGTTATGAATATTAACGCAAATACTAGACGGGCAGTTATAAATGGGTAGAATGTCTCAACACAATATCCCCGAAAACTCTGGTCTGGAGCTGAAAGAGATTTACCTAATTGAATTGCTTACCGTACACTTTGAGACTGGTACATAATTGATCATTATCCCTTGGGGTTGTAATCATACACCGCCATACTGACTTCGAAACGGACAAGAGAGTAGGGCGAAACACTGGCAGTTATTGTCTCAAAACGCCTTATTATTCGTCTCGTAGAGACTAACGCAACGCCATGACAGCTAAATCGATGGCCTCCGCCTGGTCATTCGATTAGGGAGTAACTGGATTGCTATGCTGGGATAATTATAGTGTTCTGACTTGCTGGTGGGTTAGAGGCTGTCGTCGGCTGCTTGCTTCTAATTAAGACTGGTCTTTGTCCTGTCAATGGTTAACATAATTTACCAAGTTGCTGCGCTACAGAGGAGGAATGGTACTAAAAAGTTTTGGACACTTCAGAAAGATTAGCAGTTTTCCTTGTTACCGATTAAAATCTGATCTGCTATGCAACACTATAATACGCTGGAAATTCTGCTTTTTATTTTATATTTTGGACTTTACGATCACTATATGTGGAACTTGAAGGTCATTTCATCTTGCTAGAACACACTAGTTATTGGGTTCGTGAAAACACTTCGGCAACAGAAAAGAGTAACTCATTACCACGTCACCTTTCCATACTTCTATCGGCAAAACTTCCGGGGGATTTTACGTGAGTATTTGCCTCTGAGGTTAGTGATTTTATTAACAATACTGATGACACTTATAAAGCTTACCTATGTAGGAATGTTTGCCTTTATTGAGACTTATCAAGTGAACAGGTATCCCGTTGGATGGCAGTTATAAACTTCTAACTTTCGGGCCAGAAACTTACCGACCGCACACGCGCAAGCCGTGTACTTAGTTTCCAACGTATGCTTTGTCCCAATCAGCAGGTTAATTGGCCGACAAATCTGATCTGTACTGAGGATGGTCCCCTGATTTGTCATCGGTTCTTGTGGAGGATTGGACCAGATATCCAAAAGAAATCATGCCAACTTTTTCATACACTTATTCACTCTCTAGAAATGTCCTGGTGTACTAAAAATGAGGGTTAAAAATTGGGAATATTTCCTGTTCACCCTGAAAACTGTCAACACCTGACTTTTAGGAACGGTACATTTGTCCACTAGCAACGGGATGAACGCATAATTTACTAGTGACGATTGACTGTTAGGTAACATGTGAGGTAGATTTGATTGAATTAAGTCTTAATTCAAAATTTGGGCGTTTAGAAAATTTTTGTAGCGAACGAAGTTTATTGCCTGCAATTTTTTCTTTTGGTTACGAAATGACAACTGCTTATGGATCACCTGCATAGTTTGATAGATTTATGGGCACCAAATCCAAAAAACCAGCAAGGAAATTTTACACACCTCACTGGGTCACTTGGTCCAACTGTCTAACTTTGACGCAGTGCTTTTGCGGAGCACTTAAGTATCAGCCGATTCCAATCCTAAAGGTCCTTTATTTTTTAGACAAAGCGATAACCAAGATTTTCACGAACATCAATTAAGTACCGGATTTTGTCCAGGCTTCTAATCTTGTACTACGTTTCACCATAAATGTTTTTCTTATTCAATTAAATGCTGTGGGAAACCTTCAAAAATTGCTACCGTCAGTAGACCACATGTCACCAGTTCACAAATTATTCCGCTGTGCTACCTATGTGTTTTCCTTCCACTAGTTCCTAGCTGTCAAAAGGTGTCTCTCGTAATTTCCGAAGCGTTTTAAGAATATAAATAACAAGTATTACTTTTTTACTGCGTAACATGTATCACGTGATGCCAGTTGACACTTGTGAGCCATCCCATAGGTCTTAATTTGTCCCACATTAAACTCGCCCGAGTTGGTTATACTTCTATTTTCGGGAGAGCAAAATTGCAAGTATTTCGAGAAGAGGGAAATTTTTTAATGTATCTTGCTGTACTCAGTCCATAAAACCAGACACTTGAACGGCTTTTCAGTTAAGTTACTCAGCGTTAGAGAACATGATCAATGAGTAAATGAATTATTCTAAGCATCAAATATTTTGTTTTGATATATTCAAGCTTGTTTTCGGAACGAAAAATTAAGGAGTTTTAAACCCATATCAGACTATGATTCAATCATATTGCATTGGTTAATCCCTCTGATAGACCGTCAGTTTATGAGTTTCACTGGATGATCTATATAGAAATGTTGGTGTTGTTTACACCGTCTTATTCTTAAGGTCACCTGTCGAAGTGACCTAATAAGATGGCTCATCAAGATAAAGGCATCAGAGAGCTGTAATAGAGTCAGTCTTGTCGGGCTCTTGCAGACTGCTACCAAGGAAACAACATCCAAAGCAGCTGCACACGGCTGATCAACACCACTTAAGGCAAAGAAGTTTGATTAGTGGTGGAAAAACAACGTTGCCCGAAGAATTGTTATGTGATTCTGATTGGTTTGCATTAGGCAACTTTTCTCTATATGAATCTAAACCCTGAGTCATGAAACTCTATATCTAGCATTGGGCTTCTCTGTCAATGCTCAGCTAAGCTGAATAAACCACAAAGCACCTAACCTATATGGCCTCACCTACAGTAAACAGATGAAGACAGCCTAATTAGCAAGACGCCATTTTAAAGCCCAGCCTTTTGTGTATCATTTACACGTTTATTAACTTTAAGCATCATAAAAAGGACTTGAAGTATAGCTTGTTATAAGAAAATACATAAAAGGGCATCCGTCACAGTCTGAGTGGCCAGACATACCATAGAATATATTACATTTACATGTAATATCAAGGCAACTTTACCCTTGGTTCTCGTTAGTCTACAACCTTTGTTGTGTTGGCGGCGAGTTGCTGTCTGCGTAAGTCCATTTTAAACTCAAAAAGCTTCACATAAGAAAATAACAACAAAATATAATCGTTTTAGAAGGGTTGGGCGAACAGTCAATGTTTTTGGTGATCGACGTTTCGACTTCGGCACAAAGGATTCCTCAGGCCAAATGAGTAGGTGACCAAGTTCGCCGAGTTTGAAGGCAGACGGAGAACAAATCAGCAAGATCTCTTCTGATTAGTACACTAAATCAGAGTCGAATATCAGATAAAAGTTTTTGTCGGCTAGTATGGTTACCTAAAGCTTACGGTTGATGGGTTAAGGGGAACTTTAATGTATTTTTGATCAGGTGCTTCAACTGCTGAGTCATTTTGGATGCCACTGGTAAATTTCGTTGGTCTGTGTGATTTTGTAAGTGCTACGACAATTTTTTTGGAGGGCGAGGGTGAGATTGCGTGAAGTGTTTGGGCGGTTTGGTTCATGCACTTCAGATCCAGGCTAGTTCCTCGGTGATTACCGTGCACCATTGTGGCAATTCGACTGACTTAAAATTGCTCTTCACACTGTTACCAGTTCTACAGCTTCTATGCTATCCGCAATGGGATGCTTGGCGATCCATCGCTGCAACGTGAATCGTTGTCCCTCCTCAAAAGTTCAACAGTTTCTAAATGTATTTTGTCTCCTGTCTAGAGCATGTCCCATTATTGCTGAATCTCTCGGTAGCACTCGATATTCAACTTGGTTTCTCGGCGACCTGTTTGTTTTCCTCCTGTTCTCTTCGATTCTGGTTTAGAGTTTTCTGTATGGCTCTCCTATACAGACGTTGGTGCAGTCGTTGCACTCAATTTCAAAGACATCCCTGGTTCTGTTCATCGGGGGGGGGCAGTCCTTCAATTGAACTGCTGCAGTGCACAGTGTTTCGCTTCTGGAAAAATACTCTTATGTTAGCTGTGCTTAAAATCCTTTGAATGACTCCGGGTGTCCCTGACTTGTGTGATATAACAGCAATCTCAATCCATTCTCTGTTTGTTTTCACCACAGGTACCAAAGCCCTTCTTAAATTGCGCCTAGTCAGACAAGCTGGATATCCACTGCCCCGAAGTTTCTTCTTTACTTTACTTGGGTCGATGTCCTATCAATTTCTTCTGCACACACGGCCGTTACTCAACTAAACAACTAAAAAAAAAACACCAATCGTTTGCCAGACGCTTCTGAAACGATGATTATCTCAATCAATTCCAAACTCTTCCCTACCGACTGAAAACGAAATATAATTTTCGTGAAGCAGTTTCGATCAACGGCGCTTCAGTAGAATGAGGATCATTCGTATCGTACAGACCAAAAAGAACTGTAAATATTACCTAACTCGTCTTAGGACTTCCGAGTAGTGCGTATACAAACGCCTAGAAGAACTCAAATGTATAGAGTATAGATGTATCACTATATAGGAGTAACACCAAAAACGAGAGACTCGGCTGGGTCTCCCGTGAAAACCAAACTGATATGCAAATGAGTGTATTTTGCTCAAATGAGCAAAGTTTTCCAGTGGGTGAGTACTACGTCATCACGAGACAAGTGAAGGAGCACCCATGTGATCACCTCAAAAGGAGACAGGATATTACATTACTTTCGTTCGACCGCGTATTCCTGTAATGCGACCTGAAGTTGTTCTGTACCATGCTTGACGACTTTTCCACACGACTTGTGGCGTATTTAATTTCTGAACAGGTAAAATGCGTCAGGCATCTAAACAGGTCCATATTTCTTCATGACTTGGCAAAACAAAATGGCATTTCTTGTAGGATACAACCCGAAAATGGAATGTCAAACCTTCATCATCGACCAAAACGAATGAAGGAGGATGACCAGTTTTGTGTCACTAAAAGATACGTGTTCACACCATCGGTGATGCTTTGTATGTCTCATATTTAAGATCTTCAAAGACTGCTTGGCTCGCCTGAACAAAATCAAACTGTTTTTCAACAATTTTATTGCCGGTGGTTCCGACAAGAATTCTTCAGCTTACCAGTAAATTTTGTTGGTCGACTCAGCTTAAAAAGGATTAATTTTTTGTCAAAAAATTCAAGCGCAGCCGTCCCCCCAAATGGGAACCACTTAAAAATGAATTACTCAGCCGGTCTTTAGAGGTGCACACTGGTAACAGTCATTCATATAGGAGACCATCCCGTTGGGTGACTAATATCTCCTGGTCCTCTGAGGTGGGCTGTCGAAAACACACGAGAGGAACACTTGCCTGTCATCTACCATGCGTGCTAGACATTCGGCATACCGCTCATAGCCCTGGATATTTTGAAATTTAGTCCGCGAGCACCACAGCTTAAAGATGGCACTCCTAAAGTCTGGCCAGGGCTACCCACAGCGAAATAAATGCCTATAAAAACAAAAAGCATTGAAATTCTTGCGTTTGCTTTGCAACAGTAATGCTTAAATATATCTAAGGTAACACTTGTCTATGTTTACGTTTAAAACGATGGTCCTAAAGTCTTTGGTGCACCCCTTAAATTGGGATATTTTGATTTCAAAACCACTTTCCACTATTCACTCTCTTTCGTGCACCGAATTGTACAATCTTCTGAAAAATTTCGTTTGAAACGGACCTACATGTGGTCAGGCCAACACTGTTTCAGCCATCCGACGGCACCCACCCTTGGTACGGTGTGATGTGTATGTGAGGCAAAAACTTAGTAGTTATGTCATACAAATGTGTCGGGGTAGGGAGGGGATTTCAAAATATATTCCACCCGCATGGTTGCATGTTGCATCACACAGCGCACTAAATTAAAACGCCCTTACAGTGGAGAAACCTTTATCCAAGATCTTACATTTCCTTTACTTGAACAATTATTTTGCTCGTGTATCTCTTACTTAGGCAGCTATATTGACAAAGCAGTCTAAACTGTATTGGAAAAGCTCAAAATCTGAAAATTTCGGACAACACAGTAGTATTTCTGGCAAACAGGAAGTGGGTCCATACCAGAAAACTCCTGTTCCTTCCCCTGCCATTAAAATAATCTGCAGCAAGGGTGATTGCAGGTAAAGAAAAGACAATGATAGAAACCGTCTACGTTTTCAGTCACGACTAGTCATGCAAAACGCGTTACACTCGACTGCAAACTCCATGCTATTAAATGCTTACCCCAATTATCGAGCCACATCGATCAAAAATTTCAGGCTAAAGTGTGACCACCAGTAGTTTGTTCATACCGCAAATGAGATTAAATAATTTAATTCATCACCATACACCCAAGGGCTACCGCTACCAAACGGTCTGGTCAAATCCAGACACTTTCACTCGTGTCCTATTATCATCGTTATTAGCCAGTAAAAGGAAGTTTTCTGAAGACCACACACATCTGCATTTTCTGTTTTGGAAGTTATGCGCTCGTGAGCAAATTTGTTAAACAACCATGTTGAAGCAATCACTTTAAAGTGAAGAGAGGTAGTCTACCTTTTTCGACGCCAAGCGAGCTGTGAAACGATCATTTGAAGTGGTCACTCTCCAAAGTCCGGTTTTGCTGAAAGTGGTCAATCTGAGTTTTGGAGTTCTGCAAAGCATTTCCCTCGGGAAAAAACATTATTTGTACTCAAAATGTTGCGGCCGACTACGCTTTGCTGTCTAAATTTAGAAAAATTCAAGAAATGACACATCTACTCGGGCTTTCTTCCTTGAAACTTTTTGAAATCTTAAGTCACTGTGATCGACTGAATTATCATCAACAAACTTTTCATGAGAGTGACCGCAATTCTGAAACTTAGTTTCCATTGCTTGGCGGAGCAACTAGGGATTGCACTTCTAAATGACGGTCAATTTATAAGACGAAGAATACTGATTCTTATATTCGGCGCTTTAATTTTTCGCGGAAAGTCTTAGATTCTGGACTTTTCACCTCCTTGAACTGCTGACTCGTCACTTGTCCATGTAAATGCATGCAGCTACCCTCTGGACCCTCTAACCCTGTCGACCGGCGTTTGGTTCTATTTTGCAAGAGAGGTTTTTTGTTCAGACTAGTAACCTTACTGCCTTGCGTAGAGAAGGATGCTAGAAATGGTGAGTGGTCAAATACCAAGTGTTCATGAAACACACACGTCTCAAGCGCAGAGAAGAATTCGTATTCGAAGTCTTCTTTGAATCCAAACAAGGTGAAGGTGGTCTGTTTTGAAATAAAAACGTTAGTTTGGCCAGCAAGTCCTGTTCGCATACGATTACCAGTGCTGTATTCGCAGGCCAAATTTTAATGCTTTCATGATTCGCTTAACCTGCCCAGGTTGTGGCTAGGTATCACATCAACCCAATATGGTTTGATCTAATAAGCTGCGCGTATAAACGATCCGACAGAGTTAACTTCGAATATGAACATCGGACAGTCAAATTCTTTGATATCCAACTGAAGGAATCAAAACTGGACAAAATGACTAGTGGATTAACCTCCTATTGACTGGGAACTCAGCTGAACATTCTTCAAGTCGAAACTTTAAGTGAATGTACGACACAAAGCCCGTCATGCTTTTCGGTTAACACGATATTCAAGAAATCAAGGAATTTTTTGACCTAACACCACACAAAAGGTTGCTGAAAATTCTTGGAGAGTCAAGTACTGCTATTATTCTTTTTTTGAACCCATCGGAAAGTCATAGTCTTAGAGTTTTCGTTAGCCGTTCATCCTAGTTGGGAATCAGATTTTACGTGAGTGGAGTTGTTCTCAATTGGCCTCAAAAATGGCGAATCCGGCAATGAGGTGTCGAATAGCTTTCAATAACTTTTTTAGTGATACGTTATTTCATTCATGGTAAAACACAATCTAACGAAGATTGTCTGTTTGTCAACAGCAATAAAATCGTAACGCTTTGCTCTTTTAATACCTTATCTTGAACAAGTCATTGAGAGTGGACGTAATACACCACTCATAAGTTGCTGGAAACTCTTCGACAGCCCACGACCGGTTTCGTCTTCATCGGGGCTCATCAGGTAGGCGCAGTTCCCGAGTTTTCGTCAACCTTATGTTCTGTTTGAACCAGAATTGCACGAAATTATCAAAATACACTCATTTGCCTACCAGGTTGGTTTTGACAGGAGACTCACCTAGAACCCAGCTGAATCTCTCGTTTGTGATGTTTTTAGGTATGTTTTCAAGAGTTATTAATGAAAGTTTTTCATATATTGTGTGCCCTATTTCGGCTGTCCATTGCCGCCATGCCTAAAAATTCATGGCTCTTATGTATGCCTTTAAAATGGTCGTTGATCCCAATCCTGGTGAAGATCAGGTTGAAAGTGAAAGGTGCCTAAAATGCTTTCTGCATTGTAGTCCACTGACACTGCAAGTAACGCAGACGTACTGATTACACGATGTAGTCACAAGGAACTTCAGATTCAAAATTTACATCCGCTCAATTTGTAGCGATATACGTCGCAGCGTTTCTAAGAAGGGCGAAAACACACTTTGACAAAAAAACTGAAATAACCGGTTCAAAGTCATATTGCACTTGAAAAGGCACCTACTGAAGGCCAGCTAACTTGTATTCACACATCCAAGTCTGTGTGAATCAAAATTGCTTGCCCAAATGAGATATTGTTTATCCCGCCCGGTACTTACCAAGAAGAAGCAGTTATATTTTTGTTTCGTTTTTGTTAAAGTCTTATTTGGAAAGTCCACTTTGACCATACTATCGATGTTGTGCACCTATCATTGATTGCTAGGTGTTCATGTATTTCTTGATAAAAGCCCTCAGGTCGATTCTTATCCATCATTTTCGTTTGAACTAGTGTCACTGTTTGAATTATTGTCTTCTGATAACCGGACCAAGTTTAATCTCTTCGCAATAGTGTTTAGTTAAGGTGACCGTAGCGACCACCGGTATCCAGGAGAGACAGCGACCAAATGAGTCAACAGAAACTGTCATCTTTGCTGAGAGTACATGTTGAATTCCATCAATTAATCATCGGCCAGCTTTTAAGAGCTGTTCCTCTCATTCTCGGTTCCATAATTTGGACACGCACCACCGCATGGCTGTGCGCAGGTGCCGGGATGACAGGTTGGGCCATCCATCAGGTTGATATTTCACGTGCCTACGGTCGGAAACCTTATAAATAGGTTCGCCAAAGGACTAGTCATTCACGAATTTCGTCTGCTGACGGCACATACACAAAAGGAGAATGCGCACGATAAACAGAACTATTTCCAGGAAAGGAGTCTCAGGGTTCAATATTTTGCAGAAAGTGTAAGACCATTGCAAAATAACGTTCAAATTACAAATCGACAGTGAACTTTCTCACAGAGCATCTTGCATTTAAAGTAGCCAGAAACAATTGCTTGAAGTAACTAAAGCGTATCCTATACTTTTTTCATAATTTTCCTTTTGGAACTCCATTTTAAACACCATCTAAGAAACAACTCAACTTCTATATAAACCGTCCCCAATGAGGGGTGTTTACTCCTACGGTGCTGATTTAAACCAACATGAGTAATTCACCAGAGAAGTTGCGTAAGATGATAGTGTGAAGATGAAGAACCAAAGTATGTGATCAAGTGTCACTGGTTTTCCCCTACGTTGTGGGTTATTTTGGGCAAAAGTTGTTTCTGGGAGATTAGAAGAAACCCTTTTTCTCAAAAGAGTCCTTGCAAAGAGAATGAAGACGCATTTTACGTACTATTTCGTAGAAACAAACAAACAGCTGTTGTCAGACTAGATAAATTGCCGTCAGGCTTATATGTTCCTGCCCCACACAACCCAACCGCTATGTTACAGCCATCCACACCATAGTTCGTCATTCTGTAGCGCTGCTATCGTCGGTATGCTTTACCGGTCCACAAGCTCTTGTCAGATACCCATATTTGATTTTATGGTGAGTTGCTCTTTGCTTAAGTTGTGATCCAGCTGCACACTCGTTTTATCCATTCTTATTCTCACCTGATGTATAGAAATATTGGCAGACGTAGTGAGCGATCGTGTGTGTGCACTTACTATCCTGCATGGATTCTCGCATTCGTCTGGCTCGCTTACGTTGGGTAGGAGTTACGCCACGCAGATTAAAATTTACTCAACACATTCCATGGCCAGTGAGTGGTTTATTGGACAAACCAGTTGTAATACTGTGTGTGACTCATTCCTATTGTGAGAGTAGTGTAGGAACTCATGTTCGCATCGCCAGTCTATGAAAATAAACATTTCAAGCCGATCCGAAATGCAAGTACTATGTTCGTGATCTCGAAATTGACTAGCCGTGTATTTCAGTGCGAAATGTTTGAGACAACTTTTGATTAAATCCGAATTTAGATGACAAAATAAATTTTAAAAAAACGCGGAATGCGGGTCGGAGTCGTTGTACACTTGCTTATTCAGCCATAATTCTAAATGTAATCACGACTTGTAAAATATGAATGAACAGGTCAAACAAATCTGAGCATAGCATCCATTCATCCAGGTCAAGTTCACAAGAACGTCCGATCTGTAATCAGCCTCACAAATCGTAAAGCGCGATCTTGAATGTTACCGACTACATGGGGAACTTAACTTGCTAGTTATTTGTTCAGTTGTTCCGAAGGTTGGCCTCTCTCGCTATTTACTAACTCACCTATTGTTGTAATGTAACTTACAAATGCAGGGTGAAAATTATTCTGAAGGCACGCCTTACTAAGCGTCTGCGGGTGTGAATCACTCAGCAAAGCATGGAATACTTCGCCAAACATCTCAATAGGAACATCTCATAGGAACACGAGTTCGGCGGGTCGGTGCCAACGTGCGACACCTAAAGCACACACAGACATTCAGTATGTTATGAGAAATTGAAAATTCCAAAATTAGGAGAAAGTTCCCAAATAGGCTGGTCACGAGGACCAAAGTAGATGCAACGCAACGAACACAACGAGCAAAGCCCTTTGAACGCACAGATGTGGCTTTTGGCTGACTATGCTTTTTGCTTCCAAGGACGTCATCTGACGGGGTCAGTAACGCGCAGTGATGTTTTTAACAGGGTAGCTGATGTCATTGACGTGACCAGAGTAAACTAGTTGTCTGGCGATCGAAAAATCTAGCCTGCGATTGGCTACAAGACCCTTGGCCGGGTCTGTGCAGTCCATCATAAGTAAGACACAGCCATACATACTTTTCAAGCCTGCCTTTATCTCTCCCAATTTAACATTCAACGCAAATGCAAGCGAATTACCAAACAAAATTTAACGTCGAGGACACGATGCATTTTGCCCAGCGGAAACAATGGTTTTCTTGTTTGCCACATCAGTCTCACATGTGCAGTGTAATAAGCTCGCCTGAGTGCGGTATTCACAGTTTTTTATGCATATGGATGTGACGTGTTCTTGTACATGCAGTGATAAATGCCTTGATTTTCTGGATTTACTTGACCTCAGAAAGAAGGCGAATCTTTTATGACGAAAAACGAACTTCTCACGTCAGATGTTCGCTCTTAGTGTATTCATTATTTGTAGTTCATGTTGCTCTTGTTTTCCGGCGTGAAGATTTTCCTCTCTTTCGGGTGCTGTCCTTTCCAGGTAGGGCTAGGATGAACGAAGTGGTCCATTGTGCCCATCTTTGTGTAGTGATCAAAATATCCATTAAGTCAGTAACATTTATCTTCCTATTTACACATGTATATCTGGGCGGACTGGATAAAAACTACCAACTCATCTAGTTGTTTTTTTCACATGTGATACAAATATGTTATCCAAGTAACAGTTATGCAGATGCTATTCACTGACCTTCTGTAATGCTTCGATCTTTGACACAGACAAGTCGGCCATCCATTGCTCTGCCATCGGCATGTTGATAGCTTGAACTCTGAAGGTAAAATTTAACACTTTACGTATACAATACTGCAGGAGCTTTAAAAAATTAGACCAGGAAGTGATGCAGTATTGTTGTTAGTCAACAGATTCACCAAACAGAACCTTAGTGAACAGTGACTAGACAGTACAGGAGCACAAATCCTATCCAACATATCGATCTGTGGGTAAATAACTTAGATCCCATTAGTTAAAGGATCATCACAAGCCACTGAGCCAGATAACCTTCGGCTGATTTATTTATGCGTAAGGTTAGATAAACGAAAGAATCAGATCTGATGGGTCCTGATAACCTGTAGATTTTGGCAGGATGGAAGTCACTGAGACTGTGAGTAGGAAATAAAACCATGCAGTTTCGGTAATTGTAACTGACATACTACTTGTTTAAATCTACAGACGCTTTGTTCAGCGGTTTTTGAATTTTTCAAATATTCACTCTGAAGCCTGATTCTACCGCACTGGAAAACGTAACAATTTCTACAAATCTATCCCACCATTCCTTAAAAAAGTATCTGCTAATTAGTTTTGGTTAAAAAGGCCTCCCTGACGATTCTAGTTAGTTTATTCTGCATTGCAAAAAAATTTGTGATTTGGACGCGAGCATTTCATTTTAGAAATCAAACAACCAAGAATAGAGACAACTTGAAACTGAAAACAAAACCTGGTTGTGTACGCGCCTGTGAGAACAGTGGTTCATAAACAATTCCCCAATGTCTACTTTCCGTTGCTTCTAGGCTTAACGTGAAAGATTAATTCATATCAATGCGCATTTCAGTGAATCTACCAACTTTGTAGAGTGCAAGAACGTTGGGTCCGCTGATTTGTGGTAAGAGTAGACGGGGGCTTTGTGAACTGACAGCTTTTAGGGATAGACTGGGATTAGACCGAGTGTTGGGCTGTGTGGAGATGAATCTTTTGCAACGAAAACAAATATGAGACTAAGGGAGAAGTAAATTTTACTTGTTAGCCGTAACTTCATAAAAAGCAAAAGTTAATTCATCTGTGTTGGACAGCCAGTCAGCTTTTATTGCCACTGTGTCATTTCCAAGGTTAATCTGATATAAGCAATTTATGACGTCTCCGACAGATAAACCATAGCCTATCCCTAAAATCCAAAGGGATTTAACTAAGATTCGGCTGAAACGCTCTGAGACCCAGCTTGTGGAGGAGTTTCATAAACATTGAAGGTAATCCTATGTGTTATTTTGGTTTTTTTCATTTAGAGATAAGTTGCCATTTTGTCTTCCAGGATGTTTGGTTAGATTTCTTCCAAAGTTACTGCTTCATTATCCGTTGATATAACGCAGAAGGACTAATCAAGATTGGATGTGCTTATTTTAAGAACATGTCATTGTTTCGATTGACTAACACTGATCCAGGACAATCAGCTGCATTCTGATGACCTAGCCGAACAAAGTACTTTCACGTTTGAATCATTTCGGCGGAGGGATGGGTGGTTTCTCGGGAGGCATCAACTTTGACCAGAAAAGTTGCGAAGCCGCTGAGTCACATGAGAGGCACTCAACAACACAAAGCACTCACTTACCATGCTGATCTACCCGGAAGTGAAACTGTGTGATGTCACCGTATGTTGTAGATGACACAAAATCAAATTGTCACAACAAGGGATATGTTGGAGCTTGTGGTTGACAAGAGGTGACCTGGATTTTCGATGAGTCCGGCAACCCCGTCCGGAAGGAAATATAGGAAAGTATAAGAATAAGTCCCACCTCTGCTCGAGTACAGTTTTGGAAAACTTCAGTGAAATTATAGTTGCTCGACAGCTTTTTACTTCAATCACATTCGCTTGTAATCTATGATCTATGTGGCAGATCTGGAAACCACATAGTAAGTTTTCCATACTTTACATCTCATGATAACTTGAAAAGAATAGGCCATTTTGCTATCAATATCTCTTTTGGGTGAGTGTCTTTTGCAAAACGACACCTTTCATGCAGTGCGTATTGAGAAGCCATTCAAGGACTTTTTGAGTCAAACGAAAACAAAATCATGTATGTACTGGTTTTTAAACACGGAAAGCAGACTTCTTGTTTTCCCTTAAGGTAAATTTCATCCACTGGCCGTTTCTGGTCTCCTTTAATCACACAATGCAGTCAGCGCTAAAATGGATAACTTTGCACTTACTCAATCGTAATGGTCAAGTTCTAAGAAAGAACGTTCTGTTACTAACAATTTTTTCTCCACGGCTGAATTCCACGGCCGGAATTTTCATGGTACTATATGGCCGTTTATTTGTTCACGTAACTGGCAAATTTGTTTTCAGACGTTCCGTCACAAGCTGAGTTGAGAGCATCAGTGAAGAGGTGTAGTGCGTCAGTGACTGTAGATGCGTTACTACTTCTTTTCAGCCTGAGGGAAAAGGCAGATTTTTTTTTACCTCCTCTTGACCTTCCATTTATCTTCCGTTGCATATAACCTTTGCAGTTTGCAGCTGCAACCTACCGAGGCTTTCGCTTTACTGGCGCTATCCTCTCTTGTAGAAGCAAGTAGTTTCTTTTCCCATATAAATTTGGGCATCACTGGTGGCCTTTGCATACTCCCTGTTTGGATCCCAATTCTTCTCCTATGATTAACTCAGAGTTACCCAATGATTTCACTAATTATCAGGCGCAAAAATTTGGGGAGTCAGATATTCAACAGTGTCTAGAGGAACAAGGCAAGCGGACTTTATACGTACCGTAGGAAAGTAATTCACCAAACGCGATAAAACTGTGGCAGCATGCGAGCATGTATATGCCCATAGATTCATATCCTGAGGAATGAAACTACCCTGCATTATCCCACTTCATGAACACACATAGGTGAACAGTACAAGCAAACACCATCAACTGGTATTCTGAAGAAGGTTTCACATATTTCAGTTTTCAGGTTTATTTGGAAAACATGAATCTATCGATAGAAAATCCCCGAAGTGACAACCGCACCCTGAGAGATTCTTTTTACGAATGCCATTTAGTTTCTAATGCGCTCACTGTTACAGCGATCAGCAGGAGGCAATATAAAAAGGCGAGAACAGTTGTTGCCTTGCTGTCAGTCTTGAAAGCTCTGAAACCGGGCTGAATCTGCCCATCAGGCGCCACAACAGCGAATTGTCTTATCATGTTAGTCAGGGAAACTGGGCCTGCAAGCCAGTTTTTATTCAGTTTAACACTGAGTCACTTAAACAATGAAACCGTCCTCATAAGCTATTTAATTTCGCGACGTTAAGAGAACTAACACCCATCACTCTCATTCTTCCGTCTTCATGAAACTACTGATGAGAAGAGAAAACCTGGCCATGCAGCTAATCATCTTATCACACAGCGCTTTAGAATGATCAATCTTGGGACCGAAGTTGCGACATAACAATCTATTTCCACTGACTATGGCATCATTTTTGACTGCTGCTTCAAACCCGGAATACCTTCAGAAACGTAACTTATGAATAAAATAATCAGAATTCATCTCGTATCATAATGGTATACTCATATCATAGTGATATTGGCATATAGACCCACATTTGGTGGATATGTTGAGCCCACCAATCGTTCGGCAGTGAAATATAGTGTCGCAAACGTCATAGGTACAGATCGAAGCTGAACATCCAAACGATTTAGCTAGAAAGCTTTTAACGGGTTTCCTATATGCCTTGAAAACAGCAAACACTGATATCAAGGTGAATTCTACGTATCCCACAACCATTTACAACAAGTCGGAAATTGTCCAGCAGGTTTCATGCCTCCTTGGGGCTACCTGACTGGGAAGTCCAGAGTGGCAGTTTAGTCGATCGACAAACCAGGAGAGTTACTGGGTCGTCGTCGGAGGCATCGGACAAACTAGTCACATCACTCAAGAGTGAAACTTCTCCCCTGTTCAGATGTGATAATTCAGGTGCTACCAGCTGGTGGCGTGGTGTTAAAAAGCTAACTTTGCATGTCAGGCGACTGGAGTCCAGACTCCGGTACGGCCAAGGATATGCACTGCTGATGAGCTCTAATAAGAACAAAACTCCAGTCCAGTGCTTCTCTCCCTTGGTGTGGACTCACAAGAATAATAGCGCCAGGACAGGAGGAGGACTATTCAAATGAAAATGATGTGTACGTGAACAAACAAGCACAGATGGTTAAATGACCTGACCTAAAATTCTACTGGTTTCTTTCGAATATGTTATAAGCCATCGGAAATCCGCGGACGAGAACACCCCACACCATCAACACAAGTAGGCCACTCAGTGTTAATCATTGTTGCGCAGCTCCTGAGGATCAAATGTTTGCACGCTATTTCAAAAGCTACGCGTTAAATGAACGTTTGGATTCTATAAGTAGTAGTGCACAATTGAGAATTATACACCTCTCTATTACTGGTTTCATTGACTAGCAAAACTTAAATCCAATGGGTTGCTCTTTTTACAAACATCAACTTTCTTCTGCCTGAAGTGTTTTGCATGAAACCAGTAGAAGATGTCGTAGTATTTCTTTTTCGCAGTAGTTGTACTCACGTACGCTGCCTCTAACTTGAGTGTGGTTGGCGGATATCTCATTCCCGAGTAAAGACGATTGAATACGCACTTGTGCCGGCTAGAGGAGCATTTTACTGGTGTTTCTATTGAGTATTTGAATAACAAATAATTGTCCCGTGGCTCTAGTTCTTTTGAACCGAGCAGTTTGGAGGAAAAATAACACAAACTGCTAGCTCGTATTAATTAAGGGCTGCGTGGATGATGCCTGAAACCCAAACACTAAAGAAAAGCCGTCTGGCTAACCGTTTACTCCATTCAGCATTAATCTCCATCGTGGAGGCATTTCATGGCCGTAGTAATCACAAGAGAAACATCGGGTATGGCCGGGAAACCCTTGAATTTGTTCTGCTTCTAATAAGTTATTTGGCTTGGTTTGGAGTTTTAGCGTTTAATGAAAAGTTAAAGCCCCGTGAAAAATCTACTCATACTTGCGTCCAGGAACTTGACTGCCCTGGCCTTACGCTGAGAGTACCCATGAAAGACACAAGACGATGCAACAGAGCAATTGGAGTGAGTTGCTTAGATGTGCGTGACTCAAGTGTGAATTCTTGAAGTCTTGCAAATATTCTGACAGAGCCTTGGTATTGTTTGATACAGCTACACTGTGTTTTGAAAGCCGATTCATTCTCAGAGCTGTAACTTTGAGAATAACTCTCGTAAGTCTTCGTCTGAACATTACCATATTCAGTCCCCAGGGTTGTTAGACTCAAACGGCTACGGCGTTTCACCAAGTTCAGATTGGTTAGTGTAAATTCTAGGCACACTGTGAATAAAATATGATCAGGTAGTCGTAGAGAATGGACGGAAGAAATTATGTCGAAAGAAAGTCGTGTCTTCTCCAAAATTGAGTGTTTCGCATAACGCTTTCAATTACTGATCGCATCTGGGAGTTACCGTAAATGTTCAATAAAGCAATAGGCTGGTGGTAATACGAAGGCACCAAAATAAAATGTCAAACATTTACACCACCAGAAAGCTGTTGGCCTTCTTTTGTCTAGAATGATCTTGGTTCTCTACAAGGACACTTCTGGTCTCGTTTGACACCCACCGAACGTGCATAGAGGTAGATTTAAAAATGAATATGCATGACCTAATCCACTGCATTATGTTCAGCTTTTCAATGAAAATAACTATTTAATCAACATAAGTTCCAGAAAGTGTTTGTCGGATACCGAACATTTGAGAAGTGTTAATTGAAGATAGAGGTAGGAAGGGACTCGTTGCTGAACAGAAGTCGAACATTTACTATGCGAGGAAAAAAGTTAGGGATGTTGGGTTAGTGGAACAGTTGCAGTCTATTCAACAAACAGTTCAAAGCTGTATTCTACAAAGCCTTCGACAAGTCATTCTCTAAAATGGACCTGAAAAAACGCCCAATCGCATTCTGGCTGCATGGACTTAGTAACCGCAGTAGAGCAATAGCGGTCAGGATGAAGCAACCAGTGATGTGTGCCTCCAGAATCTAGACTTACAACAGCCGTATATCTTGAAATTGGCCTAGAGCCACCCTTGACGGTTTTTTGTCTGCCTAAGCATATTCTTAATTGTTGCGTCAAACTATGTATACGGAAACCTTTTACGCTGGCAACCGGTGAAGTTATTTGTTTCTTCTCGTGGTTTTAACTCAAGCAAATTGTCATTAGTTAAAAAACCTAGAAAAAACATGCTTGCGCTACCACCACCACCACAGAGGATGATTACGGACTATATGTAGTTGCGACTGCTGTTCTCATCCTGCATCACGGTATTTCCGTTTGTGTTAAAATTTACTTCCCGAATGTGAGTATGCATAGTAAATTAAAGTTTGTGCTTTCGTGTTTTCCTCTTACTAAAACGTGGATGCAACAAATTGACTAGAGTAAAGCCCACAAGTCTGCTCAGTTCTACCATTTGCAAATGTAATCGTGGCTAATAAAATAAGTAAGCAAACCGAATCCGCCAATTTCACTTGATCCTGCTAAAAACTGGAAGAGCTGCTATTACGTTTTCATTTTGGGGATATCAAGCAAAATATAGAATTTGCAAATCGCTCCAATCTAGACTGTCTATTATGACCCATCCTTCATTGGAAATAATAGATTTATGAAGACTTCGGTTTATTAAGTAGTCTAAAGGTAAGCTTCATCCGTATTGCATACGTAACCAAGCACACATTGTTTAAAATAATGCGTCAGTAGATAAAATAATAAAGTGTTCAATAAAGCCATAAATAAAGTCATCATGCTAGGCGTCACTCACGGATTCGGATAATCCTTGGCCCGTGATATGTTTCCGAAAGTGAACAGATATCACTCAATGTTTGGGAATCAAAAAGAAGAAATGGCAGGTGTTCCAGAATTATCTTTATTCATTAGCGCATCAGATGCGGTTTCAGCAAAAAAACGTGAGCGTTCTAATAATCATGTAAAAACAACCGATTCTTGCGTGCAACTGGTACAGCGAGACTGGCATTTGCATCATTAGGCGCAAACGTTTGCGTCTAAACCTTGAACCAAATTCTATCAGACGCTATAAAATTTGCCTTGTAGTCTATAAAAACTGTGCTTGTAGTCGGTATATTTTTACCAGTAATAATGATGACAATACTAATGTCCACATCGCATGGCAGAAGTATGTTCCTGGAAAACCTTGTCGTTGCGAGCAGAGTTGTTAGTGATACTAGCTAATTTGGTCAGTCCAAAAGAGAACTCATTTGCAGACAATGGAACCGCCAGTCACTTCAGCTGATGGCCGGAACCACTCTCAAGCTGTCTTGTCTACAAATGCTTGGTCTTACGTGTCCATACAGAGGTAGTCCAGAGTTATATCCCTACAATTTAACGAAAAGTGTCAATCTACAGACAACTAATCCACGATATGCGTGAGCGGACATAGATGCACACACACCTTTTGGCTCGGCAGGATAGAACTGCATCTGGTGTGTTTTCGGCCTGTCAATCAAATGTAGTGGTGTTTAGTGGAAGGAAACGTAATACAGTATTTAAGACTACGGAAAAAGTACAACAGGCGACGAACCAATACAAAGCTGCTTTGCACACAGTGAGCATATGCCCATAAAAGGCGCCACTCTAATCGCTGCCAACACCCCATATGGAACAAATCGCTATGGGCATTTAAGCTAATGCACATCAAATTTAGCCGACCAAGTGAAATTTCTCGCTTGTTGCTCTCCACCTAAATCAGTTATACTCATTCCATGTCAGTATGTCCTCGTATTAGGAATTTCAATGATTTGTCGTTGGAAGCCAACTTATAATTTGTCTGAGCTATCTTAATGGGTTTTGTGAACTGTAACACCAGATACAAGCGTTGTGCAGCAATCAGCATATCGTAATTTAGCTTCGAGTCGTCCTTTAGTTCCTACAGGGACACTGTCAACCTCAAGAATTTCGTCAAAAATACTCAAGAGCACTAGAACAAAGGGGCATGGAATAATTGCGTCGGAATGAGTGGGTGGTGGATCAGCCAAACTTTGAAAAGATAAAAAATTACAGCTTTTCAAATCCAGTCAAATTAACATTATTTTCAACGCATAATATTACGATGAATTGTCGATTCTTGCGCAAAATAGTACTTTATCTGTCAGTTGCGTAAGAACTGATGGCGCTTTACGATTAAACCCTAATTGAACATTTGGCTTATACACTAATCCGCATACCAATTTGGTTTCGACGGGAGACTCACCTGGAACCCAGCTGAATCTCTCTTTTATGATGTTTTTCTTCAACTGCATGCGCCGCACCAGGCTGTATATCGTCTCAGTTGGTAAGATATTCGAGATATCACAGTATACTTTCTTAAAGGAGCAGCACATTCAGTCAAAGGAGCCCATCATAACCAAGAAATTCAACAGGTTTCAGGTGAGTTTCCCGTCAAAAACAAAATGGTATGCAGGTGAGTGTATAAGTCAAATTTCTTGCAAATTGTTCGAGCAGAACATAAGGTTGACAGGGACTAAGGGGACTGAGCCTACCTGTTGAGCCTCAAGAAGGACGAAACCGGTTGTGGGCTGTCAAAGAGCTTCCAGCAACCTTGTGAGTAGTGCATCACTTCTACATGATGGTACAGCTTCCATGTGAGATATGACGTGCACTTTAAGGGTGACCGTGTTGTAACAAGAAATCAAGTTGATGAATTTGCTGTTAACTACCAGAACTCTTCTTTTCATTCATCAAGTATGGAAAGGAGGTTTTGCGAACATTATGTGGATTCCCCTATTAGTGTACATAGGTGTGAATATAAATTGGAAATCCGTCACACCGAAAAACCCATGGGGTTCAGAACACAGTATCAAGTATCAACCGCCTGTATAAAAGCAAATTTTCTGTGCCGCACAACATGTTTTTTGAGAGTGTTCACGGTTTGTTTGCTTTGCTTTGTTTCGGGGTAACTAACATGTTGGTTTAATGAAGACTCCTCGCGCTACTGCGCACAAACAGATTAATGACAGGCACTGAAGAATGTCCACGTTTGACTGGACATTACAGTTAGTGAAATCAACGAAATCTGGAATTCAGTTTTCGCCCACAAAAAGAGTCGGTTTGCCACACCAAGTCGATTCCATTCATTACTCGACTTACCAAATTAAATAAATTTAGCCAGCGGGAACAATATTTTGCATCTCTTCCGATTCGTCGAAAAACGGAACTCAGCCGGAGCCATTCGACAGAAATAACTCAGTTTTATTGCTCAATTATTTTGATAAGACTGCTCGGCTGTCGAGAAAACTTTAAAACTCCAGAAGAACCATTGCACTGGAATCACAGAATCTCGCATGCAAAACACACCACCGGTCCGTAGTTGGTTCCGAACATTATGCACGCATATATTCAACTTCAAACTAACGTTTTAGTTTACCTTCCCTCATTGCCTAATTCAGTGATAGTGCCTATTTCGATTGGTTCATCCTGAATAACATCAAAGTTGTTGAAAGCCTCCACATTTCCTTTATTGAAAATACAAATAAGCAGATAATCCAGGCGCAGTTTGACTGCCCTTTGCACGGATTCTTCACATAAGGCCTGATCTTATCTTTTTACTCCAGACAGATCGTGCGTGTAGCTAGTGATCTTTGGAGCATACTGTGATTAGTCTAACGTGTGTTTCAATCGAGTGTTTCGACCCGAGTTAATGTATTGCTTTCTACTGTGCCGCCTAACTGTGCTTTTCCACATGGTTAGGGAAAAAAGAGGACAGGATGTGAATCGAAATCGAGCCGTCAGCACTGTCCACCGCAGCGGCCGAGGTAGTCTGTTCGTTCAGCCTCATTGGGTTTGTCTTCTCAATTTTCTGTATGTTCGTGAAGTGTGCGATGTTTGTGTTTCCACTCTGATGATTAACTTTTGACACAAGGTGAACTCCTTCGCCTTTTTCCAAATTTCATTTGTGCGTGACTGTTCTAATTCCTTGACTGACTGTTTACTTCTCAGTAGAATTAATGATTTATTACACCATTTTTTCTATAACAATTCAAGTGAACCGTTCAACCATCGATGAGCCGTCGCAGGTGCGTTGAAATTTACTATTGGGATTCCAACCGACATCTGCACTTATATGAGTGGCGCAGTGGAGGACATCTGTGACCTCGTTACAGAATTTCAACTTAGAATCTTAAGAATGTAGCATAAAGAGGTTATCATTTGGTTCAGTCGATCCTCCCAACCCAGAGTACTGGACACCTCCTCGTTGCCCTTCGTGAATGTGATATTCATTTGAGTCATATCACAGCGAGATACCAATCAACTAGGTGCATTGCAAGTGTAGCCATTTGAGCTGTCGAGAGTAGAAGCAGTATATATCCATCCTGGAATATCCAGCTAGCCCGTCAAGCTCTGCTACCAAACGGTGCCAACACAAGCATTACTAGCTGATTCCCGCGTAGGCACCGGCCGACTGTCAACGACATTCTGATCTAGTACATTCAATGACCATTGGCTTAGTTCAGAACTAGAGGGTTTCTCGATATCCGTTTTTGTTAATTGGCACGATGAATCAAAATATGTGGTCTTCACACGGGATGATACAAGTTCACAGTCTGCTCTACACTGTACGTTGGCTATTCGGAAAAAACGCATTTGGACAGCACGACAACTTGCAGGGTGAAGGCGGTTAGAAAAGTGGGCAGGGCGGACCCGCTTTAGGATGCCCAAATTAACGCATTCACAAATGCATGTTGGCTGGCGTGATCAGATCACAACAGGCCTTCAGTCAGCTGGTGAAGTGCCCCTATGAATAACCAGCTCAGGTTCATGTGACAAAGATTGTGACATAATGTGACCTAGATGATATTCCCAATGCGACACATCGTACTTACTCAACGTTCACACCTCTATTCACCCAATCACCAACTTTGTTATGAACACTGAGAAACGATTTTTCTTGTAATTTATCTATTTATCTATTCGTCCCTGAGTAAAATGAACTTGTGGAATAACAATGGAATGTAAGACTATCTGTCATTTTGGTTAAATTTTCCACGAGTCTGGCTTCACAAGTAAAATAGTTCCAGACATTTAACTGGCTATGGTTGCGTTGTCAACATATATATATCAGTAATTAAGTAGTATGTTCAATATAGATGTGCGTCAAAGTGGTGATTATTTTCGCAGTTATACACAGACCGAACAGTCTACTGGGAACCAAGCATTATTCTGTCTTGCTAATCTGTGTTTGCACCGTTTACTCCGGTCACTGAATCAAGTCTCTATCTGACACTTTTCTGTGTTCCAATGACAAGCGTATTTACAACAGAAAAGAACGCAATCTGCTTCAAAGTAATATGGAGTACTCTAAGTAAGTCAAAAAGCGGAAAAGCCTGTCCCTGAATAATAAATGGCTTTCAAAATCCTTTGGCATACTTTTTGTCCGGGCTAAAAATTCTACTAACTTAACTTAAGATTAACTATTTGACTGTCAGTTTCCAGACGTTAAATTTTAATAGTTGATGCGTTGCGTGATCAAACCAGTTTTATGTGAGACGCATTTGGGTGATCGATTCGGGTTATCCAAAAAGTATCCATTCGTACTTAATACTGACGAGGTAGTCAAAGCTCAAAAACTCCGTCCAAGGAGAAGCTGTCTTTTGAAGTGAGGAGAAAATTCAGTCGGAACTACACAGCCTCTATGCAGCACCACGCTGTTGTTTAGCCTCGGTCTGTGACCTAATGCTAACAAAGAATATAATATTTTTTAATGGATTCGGCCTCGTGATAAATCCACTATGATTAGTTCATCTCCACTACTAATTCAATTTTAACCAGAATTCACTATCTGCTTCTACAGGCAGTTCTAATATGCGGAGCCTCTTGCCTGTTTGACCCTTTATTTGATTGAGCTAGGCAAACTTTTTGAAGCCACAGATTTTTCTTTGATCCAGGAATTGTTTGGGTCACTGGCTTCTAAGTCTACCGGACGGTGATAGTTTGGTGGGGACCAAGAATCGTAGGACGCAGAATTTCAGAAATGTGTATTTGAGGAGGTCAAACTAATCAGTAGTTGCATGACTGCCACAAATAGAAGCAAGCTGTAATTTGTGACCGACTTCGAACAAAGCCTTGCCGATAAGAGTAATCCTGGAGAATCCTATCACTTCCTCTCAGTCCCTAACCTGAGCACTTCACTGATGAAAGGAGCCAAGTTGCATTTAAGCGATATTTCCTCTGGCTTGTTCAACTGGCTCTTGGTAGGGTCCATTTTCGTTACCACCATTTTCATCACGTAACGAGACTCTTACGCACCATAGCGTACTTCCGAAATCGTTGAAATCTACGAAAAAGAGAACTATTCCAACTAAGTCTTCGATATAATTAAACAGTTATTTTCAAAACATAACTTGTTACTGACTTGTTTTCCGTTCACAAATTCATGTCAAATTTATTCAAGTCGTTTTTTGGAAGCATGTGGGATAAAGGACTTCTCAGAGGACTATATTTTTTCTGATTACCCTGCTAACATATCTCAGGCGTCGCTCAAACTCAACAGTCCTTCGGATAGAGAGGTTCATCTTCCTCAAAAGTGTACAGTCAAAGTTGTAACACATTGCTTTTCAGGAATTTTATCGAAGAGGTCTGCATGACTAATGCTCAAGCCATGAAGACACATGTACCTCGTCCTTTTGTCAGCTGTACACCCAAATGATTCCTGGTAGCATTCAGAAACTGTCATCCATTCTACGTTAAAATCACTCCTTTTTCCTTGCCAAGAGATGACGACTGAATGATATTTGACGTGGGTACTAAAATCGATTTCACTTCAGATCTGTTATGTCTAGGGTTTTTATTTCACCCCAATTTTATGAAAGATACAGTGCTGAGATAAACTTGTATGAACTCGTGTTCCTAAGGGGCTAAAAATCCTGAACGAGGTACTTACTCTCACGTGAACAAAGGACGTTTATCGTCAAAAAGCAGAAGAGATTTACCCTGCTTTCTTGGGCACAAAACGGCACCAGCACTTCATGATAAACTTCACTGCTCATTAGGACCTAAACGAAGAAGCATCTTGAAACACGGGTCTGTAAAAATCCCCAGGAATGACTACAGGGACCTTCTTCTGACCATCCACGAAGTAGGGTAATCAAACGCGTTGGACGCTGGTAAGTTTTTCGGGACTATTTTTATTCCCAAATACGAACATATGATTACATTCGTTAAAGCTGCCACAACCTACCTAGTGTCCAAAAAACATAGCATTGACCAATCTTGATTATGCTTCTTCATTTCACTGGAGACTTCTGCCTTTCTTATTTTATGGTATTTTTACTTTTAAGCTGCCCACTTACACTCTTATCACGCCTTCTCAGTTGAATCTCGTAGCGCGCGTTCATCCTTGGATTAAACTAATTTTTCGCTTGTCTCATTTGCTCCATGTGACGTGTCTATTCTCCAATATTCCTTGAGCTATCGAAAACTCTGTGATTGATGTCTCCCTAAATAATATCCGGACGTGATATTACAGAAGTAATCTTTAGCTATGAGCGAAACGTCCATGCATAAGACATCTATTTCGCTGACATTCCGGCTCATTTCAACAAACCCCGTAACCGTCAACAACAAACATTTTAGTTAGGACGCAGGAACCTGCTTTGCCAGTTCAAACACTTCAACTAAATTCTTGCTTACATCTGCAAATACGCCGAGATTTGTTAGACATTGTTGTTGGACATGCAAGCAATATCTCAGGCCGGAATATGGTAACCCTTGAAGTGCAAAGTCCGGGTACATGCAGCATAAGCAAATAAGACACGCCTGGAGTTGAACTTGTACCACTGAGCTCCTGCTTGCCGGAAAGGCAATGCGTCAAATGCACCATCGAGGACTGCTTCTCCTGGTCACTTGCTATTCGCACGCCATTCGCCATATTCACTGGCTCAGCAATGGCTTTTCACCAACTCAGTTAGTGAGCTAGTTGACTGACAAACGGGTCAGACGATTCTGCCGTTCAGACACATTAAGTGCTTTAATGTAGATCTGTAATAAGTGAGCACTAAAATGAGTGGTCTGAGTACACATAGCCCAGATGTGTTTTTTCGAACATATATGTCGTATGGAGACATGGTAACTAATCCTTTTACCTGGGATAAACGATCGCCGAGCGACGGTAATTTCATTGATCAGACATGGACTGAAATCATACTGCTGTGCTTGAATTCCCCTTCCTCCCTCCATTTTACCGATACTAATTTTATTCATTGCTTACATATGTGCATTTATTTAAAAATTTCAGCAGCTGCCTTTGATTTTGGTCCGCCCCAAACAACATTGAGACAGAATAATTCATGCTTTCCGCCCGATCGTGAATTTGTATTGTCCCCCGTCTACCACCAGCGGATGCGACGTTCTCAGAGCGGCGTGGGTATTAGTCACAAATTTGCAAAGGTACTGGAGGCCTGCGCTATTGCGTCGCCACCGGTCGTACACACTTCAAGTGAGAAATGTCGTGGAAAAACGGCGTTCCTCAAGTGTGCACCAGACAAGTACCGTTAGTCGCCGACCTTGGACTTCCGGTATAACAAACAAGTTTGCGAAGCATGGGGTCTAAATTGTGCAAAATTCTGGACAAGTTTAGCCCCGTAGAAAATCACTTTGAAGCAGGTATTATTTTAAAAAAGCAGGACAGAGTAAACTTAATGATAGAAAAACTACCGGTTACTGGATGAATATACTTTACTCAGGACACATACGGCGTGTGGAAACGTATGAGGGACGTGAACAGCGTGGGCGGTTGTTCTACGAAAACAACAGTTAAGAAATTTGTAGTTTTAACCTACTAGATCCTATAAGATTACAAAAACGACATTGCCTGCAAACCTTATGATTTCTGCAAAATTCGACTGGATCATTTCAGACATCTTAGAGGTACCAATAAAACTGGTGATTAATACGAAGAACACCATGCGGTGTAGTCGTTTTTTAAAAGCTCGGTCACACAGAGGACTGTGCACATCAATTTGCCCTAAGAGCAACTTGTATATCTCTCAAGCACAAACCGAGGACCTGAGACAAGCCGAGTCCTTCCCGAAGGGTATTTACTTTGGCGAGAATAGCAACCACTGCTCATTTAGAGAGAGCAAAAACAACCAATCAACAAAACTGGTGCCATTCTAAATGATCTTTTGATCGTAGGGTCGAAGAAAGATTAAGTATACAGGAATACTGATGGATTCCATTAAGCGTCACCTCTTAGTGGTTTCTTTCAAGCGCAAAAGTAAACTGCTTGAAGTTTACTATGATGACACTTTGCGAGAGCAGTCCAACACGGAATGAGTACTGCTACCGTCAGAAGCCATCTTGTGGTTTTATTTGCATGGATGGAGAAAATGAAACGGTTTTAACAGGAGTAAGATGCTTGAGCAACCCAATGTTCATATTTGTTTGACCTTTCACCTGGTATGTGGGGAAAGGCACAGGCATGATAAACACATCAACGTTTTTCCCACAGACCTGAGCCGGCTCATCTTGGCCAGATACTGGTTTTGGTATTATTGTTACAACAAATATGACAGCAAATCCCACAGGCAGTGAAGTAAAAAGGTGACTAGATTGTATAAATCCACTGAGCGGCCTATCCATTCACGAGCGTTTAACTGGGGTTCATGAAGGAAGTTTTACAGGGTATAGAAATGTCACTTTACTTAGTAAAGTGACATTTCTAATAGTTCACCAATCGCCGTCCCACGTATTCAAACCATGTACTGCGAATTTTTAGTTGAATGAAACTTTCTGTAACAATGAAGTGTAAGTGATAGAAGAAATTAGACTTGCTGGGGAACCGTTAATTTTATTGTTTTGTTTGTTTGTGGGTACTACTGCAAAGTGTAATTAAGCAATGTATGTTGCACAGTACAAAAGAATTTTGTAAATCTTGAGATGAAACATTTTAGTAAACATAACAGAGGCCAGGGGTGAACCTGAATCTACCGCAAATGGTGATCTATCCCCTGAGTTACTGAGGGTTTGCCTTCCATCAGTTAAATTTCGTTTCGGCGGAGTTCCTCCCAGTGGATTATTGATTGATATGTGTCGGTGCCACTAATGAATCTTCTGTATGTTTTCCACATTGATTTCTTGAAGATAAGTCGTTGGTTAGTATGAAGGCACATAACAGATCTTGAAATGCGATGCCCAAAGACAGAAATTTAGCGAAAAGACAAGTTTAAGGATAGAATCAAACCACCGACTCCACACTTACCAGAGAGCTGCTGTATCAACTGAGCTACCAAAAGCGTTTGCAGCCCGTCACGCTTACGCACAGCGGTTCTTTTCCAACCCCATTTGTGACTTTTCGCTTATGCTATACTTGGATTAGTTGTTCCAACTTCAGCGAAGTTTTTCAAGCTCTAAGCTAGTCCGAAATCTAACCGCAAGAGTGTTTGCATTCTCACCAATTACTATTGATTATGCAATCAGTTCAAGTAGTTGAGAATAATAAGTTTTCTCCTGATGAATTCCGTGTCGAGGCATTTTCAGAAAGGACGTAACCAGCAAATAAACATCAAAAGAACTATAGGATATACTGCAGACCATCCAGACCTTTTTACCTTGGAAAATTCTAGTTCGTATTTTGTTAGGCTCGGTTTTTATTATCACTCCGTGTTTAACTATAAGCTTGTTCACAAACCAAATTGAAACCTTTATCATGGTCTGTACAATATACTGTTGCACCTGTTTCTCATGCTATTTTTATGGGCGTTTTTATCTGTGTTATAGTGTAGTCAGTGGCTTTTTAATGAACGCAAACAGAGGCGGACAAATAGTCCACTGATGGGTATGTTCAAAAGCTTAGATGGATGAATGAACATATGGCTGTGTGGAAATATTTATGACAAGTTGACGGGGTAGATGTAAGCAAGCCATGCTGCGTCCTTCTTCACATACACTTTTGGCTCTGTCAATAGAGCAAGAACAATTGCTTAGGTCCTATGCGATAGATTCTGGCGCCCACGAGATCTAGGGACATCCTTAATTAGGGCAGGCTGGCAAACCCAGACCACATCACAGATAGGACAGCTGTTCCCATGCAACGATTTACAACCATCTTGTAATGGGCCTCCCTATTACATGTACTCAGTTGGTCCTGTTTCGCACGATAATCCGCATATGCACTGTTTGTGAACAAACTGCATTTTGGTATGCAATATCTGTGCGAACTGATTCTCCCACCGGAGTTCGAAAGAAGAATACTAAGCGAATGATCCACATCAAACAAAGCGCACTTCAAAGTGGTAAGACGCCACGTGACTCCCGGTCGATCTTTGCAGCCGTTATTCCATGATACTTAATTTTTGCGTACAAATTTTAGTGAATTAACCCTACTGTAACCACCTACTGCGGGAGGTAGAGCGACTAACAAACGGCAAGTTTCTGCGTCCAAAAACTGGTCTACAATGCACAAATTCTAGTGAGTTATCTGACACAGTAATAAGATAAGCAAAATTAAGCGGTGCGTTTCTTGCGGTTCCATAATACCACTGTCTTGGGGCTTATCCGGCAAGTTTTGGTTGACAGTAGGTTGTATAAAAATTCTTTCCCAAGAACCCGCTGGAATGTGAATTGAGACAAGACTCGCAAAGCTGGTCAATGAATCATGCCACGAAAATAAAATACCATGAGGACTACTTTTTTCCCCTCAAAATTGTGCACAATGTTTTTGCATACACTTTGGAAAGTAGCGAGAGTGTGTAACATCTAGGTGTATGTCTTTCTAAAACGCCAAAATGCATTACCGCTCCCTATAGATTGGCATGATGTAGAATGATGACCAGAAAATTCGCTGCACCCATGGGTTACTTATTTACATTCCCTAAATACAAAAGGTCGTTACGTAAAAACACTCACATTGAGCCTGTATGCTGCTCTTGAAAATACGGAGATACTGTAGCGGAATTCCCTGGGGCTTTCCCTTGAAAATGTCGATGTACATATAGGATGATAGGCTTAAACCTTACGATATTACTAGGAGCGTAGTGTGGGGTTTTCTACATATAATCTGTTGCACAAAACAATCTTCCGATATACAGTTATGAGCAATAATTCGATAAATATCTTAGGAGTATTTGAGTGACCTACGGACCATGGAACAGAATCTTTACCCTTCTATGATTATCAAGCGACTTATGCCTTTTATAGGTGAGAGGAACAATTAGGCTGCGAAATTTTATGCAGCATTTCCCGTATTTCTTGGGAATAACACTCATTCTCTAGGGATCTAATAATCCTGTTTTGAGTTCGCGGAGCTTACACCTTTTTATATAAACATAAGGCGTATCACTTCAGAGTGGGCGAAGGAAACTCTTAGGCTTTAGTCTGTTTGACTGTTCGTTGAGATTGGCAACGTATAATCACTTTAAAAGTTCCCTTAAGCTTCATTTCATTTTCTCCAGCCTCCACTGACCAAACTCAGAGTCCTTAGTTACATGTCTCGTCAATGTATTTAGACTTTTGTAAGAGCACAAGAATCATTGTGAACTAACTTCCATGCTTACTTTCTGATCAAACTACCTTCACAACTTGCAACCACTTATTCCAATTCTGCGTAAAAAGAGCATCTTAATTTGGTTTTGGCCTTTGCTAAGTTTAACTCATATTCTGCCTATTCAGTCATGATTTTTACCGCACCTATGCTACCTCACGTATTGCACATTCTTGTCTGGATCCCAAGCATATGTGCAATATTCATAATGAATTAGATGACTGTAGTCTACCAACGGGTATCTTTTTACGGAACAAGACGTTAAACACTCGGACAGATCACTTTTGGTGAGTTTAGAGTGGCACAGTTACAGTGAGACTGTTTTGCATTTCACCATAATGACGGCGTCGAGTGCAAGGGTCCACAATACGAAGCCCCAAAAATAGTTCTACGGGTTTTCGGAAGTCTTAATCTTGCTAGTATAGTTATGAAGTCGGATAAAATGGGACAGTGATTCTAGAAGAATTCGCTCCGTTAATACATTATTAATCTTTGTGATGAACGACATTGTGCGCTCAAATGTTGCCTCTGAAACTTTTCCGAACACATGAGCATCAGTTCTTAATACTCGGCCCAAATCAGATTTGGTGCATAGGGTCCTCGACCAACTTTTCATCATAAAAAATCCAAAACTGTCACAAATTATTGCCAACGACTGATTTTGCGGTTCTTGTCTCTAATAGTTAATAACAGTTTCTCTGGTTCGTCTTTATCGTTTGATTAGTGATGGGTTGCCAAAGTCCACTATCTTATGGTGGTTTGTTGATACGATCTCCTCTTAAACTACCTGCGGACTTATCTTGCTTCTACATTTTTTCTAACTCTGCAAAGCATTTCTTCACAAATGATTAAAGAAGATGGCGTTCTAGTTTGATTTTGCGCGCTTACGTTCCAAAGGATTAGCTAATATCCTTGAATCGCTCAGTGATCAATGCATGTGAGATGAAGCTACCTCAGAGAAATAGGTTGCCCTGTGACCCAGAAACCACGAGCTATCAACTCCTGATTTCATCTGATTGGTTGTTAAATGCATGTCCCGTCATTCTTCAACAAATGCTTTGAGCTTTAGTTTAACTAGACCGAGTGTGCAACCCAAAAAAAAAAACATGATGAACTTGTCCCTTATAAAAATTCAATTATCGGTGTTAAAAGTTTGGAGAACCCTCAGGTTTTTCTAACTTCGAACCACTATAATTTGAGGGGCTGCATGTAAAATAATTGCATGTCCAACATTTCTTGATGTTGAATACCTAATTTTACCATTGTTTTTACTTACTGCTCGAATTTTATGTTTCAGCCAAATTCATCAAATGGCTGCAACGGCATTGGAAGCTACTCTACTGCAGCGTCTCCTCTGGTTGGATATAACGTTCAAATCATTTTCCATCACCCTACTCCTTGTGCTCATTAGTTTGTTCTACCAAACCTTCGGAAGTATACAAGAATCTGTTACACATCACTCAGCTGACTCGACTGCCCCATTCGCTTCCGGTTTCCCAATTGCGAGGGTTTACGTAGCCGTGCAAGAGGAACTCTCACCCGGGGCCATTATCACTGAACTTTCAACTCATCCACTTGTAAAAAACCTAATTACACAGTCTGATGGCACGCAAATTCATGAAACCTTTCAGTACCGCCTAATGAATACATTCGACAGTCATTTATTTAGAATCACAGGAAATTCCGGCCAGCTCACAATAGCCACACGATTGGATAGAGAAGCTTTATGCGCAAGCCAGAAGGCTCAGTTTTGTTGCAACAACCGTGCTCAAATCCCTAGCTCATTGATGTCTGACGAGAGCTGGAAACTGATAGAAACTGTACCTAAGTCGCAACTATGCCACCTGGTGGCTCACATCAGTTTGCAACCGAACAAACCGGCGTCACGATCAGAAAGTGGGGCAGGACAAACGGGCGTTGCTCAAATTAACCGTTTGGCCCTGGTCTACCTATACATACGTTTAGATGACATCAACGATCATGCACCACAATTCGCCTCACCAACTACGACACTCAACGTCGCAGAAGATGCTACAGTAGGAAGTGTGTTGCAGTATTTCCGAGTCACTGATCCGGATGCCGGTGCCAACGGACTTCGGGATGTCAAACTTTCTGTGGCTCCTCTGTCTGGTACCAGTCTGAGTGCCAACTCGCGACCCATCGAGCCAATGCGTGGGATCAGTACGGGGGTTTTGGCGAACCCCTTTGATGTACGACTTAGTAGAGACGGAGCAAGTTTGCTTTTGCAAGCCGCATTGGATCGTGAAAGTATACCAGCCTACGACCTTACTTTGACCGCTCTTGATGGAGATCCGATTAGTCCAAAATCAAGTCAACTGAATTTACGTGTACTTGTGACAGATGCAAACGACAATGCGCCAACGTGGGTCCGACCGTTGGTGAACGCAAACAAGTTACAACCGGAAAACGCCGATGTCCACATAATCGACCAATCCATACCGCAGTTCAATGTTTCCATTTCAGAAGACACCCAAGTCGGTGCCCTTGTGTTTTGGTTGCAAGCACGTGATGCTGATGTGGGAGACAACGCTCGACTAACTTATGCTATTGATACAGGTGCTCCTGGAGGCCTGACAGCTCTGAATTACTTCTCTGTACAGTCCACTACCGGGGAAGTTCGACTACGAGCCCAACTGGATTATGACAGTGCTTCTGCTAATTCAAACGGAGCTGAAATTGAAGTGCCTATTACTGTACAGGATAACCCTCATATAGGACGCCCGTTAATGGCGAGGGCAGTACTTTTTGTCCGAGTCTTGGATGTAAATGACATCCACCCTATCATTGTTGCCAGTCCGCTATCTCCAGTGCCACTAAGGAGGCCATTTTTAATGAACGCAGTTCCTAGTCAATATACCAGCTTTGGTGTATGGGAAAATCAACCAGCCGGTCAGCCAGTAGCCAGTATACTTGTCAGTGACCCAGATACTGGAGGAGGTGGAAAAGTCAGTTGCTCGGTGCAGAGCGATTATTTCCGGCTGGCGGGTGAATCGATAAAACCTGAATTCTTCGAGACAATTCAAAGTCAGTCTATTTCGAATTATCCGTTTTCGGATGGTGAACTCATCAGCGGGCCAATCACCTATCAACTGATTTCCACACAAATTTTGGACAGAGAACACATTCCACGTCATCAAGTTCTTCTGACCTGCCGAGATCATGATCAAAGTAAACCGCTTGTGTCCACTCGTCGCTTGGATATTGAAGTCCTGGACGAGAACGACAATGCTCCGGAATTCATAGCGTCGCTGATTGAACTCACATGTCCAGAAAACAGTCCCCCCGGCCAAATTATCGGAGTGGTGAACGCGACGGACAAAGACGTGGGAGAAAACGCTAGGTTACGGTTCTGGGTTAATGAGGCTAGCACTAGTTGGATTAGTATTCACCAACAAACGGGCGAAGTACGAGTCAATACAGTTTTCGATCGTGAACAGGAAACCGAACGTCGATTTACCGTGTTTGTTTCCGATTCAGTCGGTTCGACAGCACACACGGCCTCCGCGGAAGTGTGCATTCGGATTCTTGATGAAAACGATCACAGTCCTCAATTTGTGGATTTGTACTTCTTTTCCGTGTCTGAAAACAGTCCTCCCGGGACAGAAATTGGACAGATTAAAGCAGATGATGCGGATTCCGGTGAAAACGGAAAAGTAAGCTCACTTTCTCTTCAGCTGATTCCTTATAAATTAGTGAACAAATTAACATCCGCTGGTTTTCGGCATTACTCCGTTAACTAACACTGGTAAGAAATTTCGATCGTGGACCAAGGGTGTATTGCATCCACAGAGTGACCAGATATAGAACTGGTACTTTTCTTGGCTGCTGGTGTATGCAAAACGAATGAGTGGTTGTATTTTGCATCTGCTGGTTGGTGGTGAAAAATTCCCATCATCAGCAACTGGGGCAAACTGCCTGCTGCTAAAGCGAAGCCAGTCTAATATGTCGTAATTTGGTGCATCTGTATGCTGTTTTCTAAAATTAATCTTAAAAGTACGTTCTCTTTGTGTCAACGACAGCACAAATATTCGAAACAATCTTTTAATTATAAACCCCAACCTGTAATTCCATAGTATTGTCAACTTATACGTAAGTAGAAACAGAACTATTTTTGTTGGTTCTCAAGCACAGGCACCTTAATTTTAGCCCAGGACACCGACATTTTGCGGAATACTGCAGTTTGGGTAGCTTGTAGGATGATTCACATTATCGTGCAGGTTATAGACATTCCAATCCTGTCACGTACCACAAACTGGTTCCCTTCAAAAGATGCAGACAAACCATCAGACACCACTACCATACATGAAAAACAGACTGCACCTTTGTACAAAGTTCCAAACCTATGGATCGGTTTCACTGTGTCCAACCGTTTCAACGAAGTCAGTACGAGCTGGTTAAACCAACGGCCTTTAGAATTACTTTGGAGAAGTTTAGTAAATGTTCTAGTAAATTCTTTTGCCCCAAGCTTCTTGCTTGCCTTGGCTGCGTGCTTTTTTCTGAGATCATTATGCATTGGGACGTTCAACCAATACGAGGTAAGATGAAAAGTAGCCACAAGTACTGCAAAGTTGTACTCGATTGTCCTGCGATTAGCAGTCTGAACCCATTTATAAAATCCCTGACTAATTTCACTGTTTTTGTGAAACCAACTTGCCTCAATTGCTCTAATTAGGTGTCTAGCAGGTGCTTTAACGATCACTAGTTTACTGAATTCAGCAAACCATTCAAATGGACTTTTTTAAAGCATACAGGGTTCTCTTGTACCAGTCTCTATCCATTATCGTCCTTCGCCAGTTTCCTTTTGAATCCAATCTACCCCATTTGTTGCCATAAGGCGGTCAGCTTCCAGGCTTTTGAAAGGAACAGTACAGGTGCACAGAACGATCGGATTTGGCAGTTGGATGTGCCGCATACACTGACGTCAGAAGTGCAGCTTGCCTAGTTAAGCCAAGACTCATATGATCACGGAAGCAAGAACAATCAAGTTGTGGATCAATCCAATTGGTAGTACGGCACAAACATCCAACCCAACTTTCTGAAGGCATAGCACTGGCAGGCTGAACTGCGAAAACCCAGCTCCTAAAGGTTATCGTGTGGGGTGAAGACAAGGGAAACTGGAAAAATCTGTTGCGATGGGACTACATAATTGCTCCGACCATAGTTATTTTACCCGCGATTAACCGGAAACCATTTTTTGTGTAAGAATCACGCGTATTCCATCCAAAATCCAATTGGAATAAAGGAATCGATGTGAACTTCATAAAATTACAAAGTTGCCTATTTTTTCTTGCCCGATTTGGGTGACTTGACAATCAGTCAGTTCTAGTGATTTGCACACAACAGACAGTAGCCAGAATATATCAAAAGGTATCTAATAAAACTCAAGAAATTCTAGTTAAGCTTAAACAGGGTGCTAAAATTTTATCGCGAAGCATCAGCGTTACTACCAATCAAAATAAACAACAATTTCCTGTGGTCTACTTTGATCGACCTGGTATCGGGCAGCCATTTCATCACGGTGACTACTGTTGCCCATGTAAATGCTGTCTTTCCCTCCTGCAGAAGATGAAAAGCTCAAGTGCGATGTATTCTTCAGTGCTGAGTATTTCCTTCATGGTTTTACTAGAGTATTACTTCGTATATTTCTAGCAGGAAAACGGGACGAGATACGCGGTAAAGTAAAATCATTCGCTGTTGAAGGGGAACTCAACGGAATCTCAGCCGAAGTAATTCAAACACGAGAGATTACGCTGGGAGGTAATGGAAGGTAAGGCTAGCGTAAGTAGCTAGCCCCAGAAGAGCAAAACAGAAGGGTCTTCAGAAACCTTATGTGTTCTGACATATGTGTTCTATGTTCCCTGGACACTTTAGTCCTCATGCTCGAGAAGTGTGAAGAACGACACTCATCTCTTAGTGAAATACACTCATTTGCACACCAATTTGTTTATGACGGGAGACTTACCTGGAACCCAGCTGAATTCCTATTCTTCACCGACGGTAGCTTCCTTCATAACACACAGACGATCAGTAGCGTGAGTTATTGAATAAGTGACTTACTTGCCGAAATTGACTAGATTGACAAGAATTTTAGGCGCATTGCTGTTATTAGTCTACATCCTACGAATATTTTGTGAAAGTTATTTAGTTTTCCCCCCTTGAAAGACCCCTCTCCAGAAGAAACTGTTTTTGTTAGTCCTCTCAGGTGGTCCGTCCACCGATGAAGACGGTGGACGTATAATCCAGTAAAGTGTTTTCTGTGAAAAACAGTATTTACCTACTGCATGGTTGTCATGCTCCGAAAAGGGTTAGGTTTTACACTGAACAGTGCATTGCATGTCTACTTAACTGGTTCGTTCTATGTAGACAGAGCAGTGAATTGTGCACCGTATTGTAAACCGTGGAAAATACACGGCTAAAGTCTCACGTTTCAGGCGATGCAGTTATCAGTGTGTACATAGACCTCCTAAAACATTGAGTTTTATTGATGCTCCAGATTGTTTGCCCAGCGACCAAATTTTGAGTGGTCATACCACTTTGTAGCAGTTTTTCTGAGGTTTTGTAGACTGCAAATGTTCCAAGACGTGGAATATGATATACATATACTTTTATGTTGTCCAGCCGTTGACGAATGTCCTTATCCGAGGTGGTTACGAAAAGTGCATCAAATAAGCTTGCTGCAAGGCGTAGTCTTCATCAAGGCCGAAGACCCAAGCCTCATAAGTCAGTAAACAATCCACTGAAGTACTGCGTGTATAGAACTTGCTTAAAAAGTAAATGACCTGAAAAATCAAGGCAGAGAGGACGTTGAAGTAAACTGACTGCCATAAACTGAAATCGGACAATTGCAGTAAGCCTTTGATTGCGTTCCGTTTTGCCCCAGTGTCTTCACTCAGCTTGGCTATGTTAACCTTATCACGAAGTAATTTAGGGTTAGTAAAATGGAGGTGGCTTGCGACGGAAATCTGGGTCACATTGTCTTTGAATGAATAGATAATATTCACTCTGATTCGCGGAACTAGTATCAGTAACCGGACATCTCCGAAAAGCTTTAATTTACGCTTCCTCTTGAGGAAGGTCGATGAAAGTCACCAATTAGCCTTTCTTAGTTTTCAGAGTCAGAAGGTTAGAATCAAAAATTTACAATCTAAACAGAGATGACATATCACTTGAACTAGACAACAGATGTGTAATTTGTAACGAGAAGCTGCTGGGAGTTTGTGCTCAACAGTGTCTCTGGACAGTGGAGCATTTTGGAAGAAAATGCACCAAAGACATCCTTTTCCATGTCAGTTTATCAGCCATAAACACAAGCACTAACTTAACATTTCAAGTAAGTCAAACAAGTAACGCTTCCAAAGTGAACAACACACGTTCAAATGAGATCCGTGCGCATGTGGCTGCTTGATATTTTTAGTGATTGTGAACTTACAGATAATCCAGAAATTCCACTCCTCCAGTAAACAAATGATCATGGGAAAAGTCACTTAGTGCAGGAAAACGGAATAATAGAATGACCAAAACAAGTTTGACTATGACTCGTGTCCTAACTGGCAGCTGGTCATTACCTGTCACCAGTGTCATGTCAAACCGTGACAACTTCCTTCTTCGAGTTGCCTGAATGTATGCCTGTCAGTTTTATGTGTGTATGGACGATGCGGTAGCTGATGTCAATCCAGAATACCTTTCTCAACAGTTAGCCAGTAATGATGTGCAACAACCTTTAATCTAAACCACGATCTGCTGTCAGAGCTGTTCTGAAACGTTAAAATGTGACTTGGCCCTGAAAACGTTGGTCGTACCAGGTGTTTCCTCTTCAGCGTAACTCATCAAACGAAAGTAGATTTGTAGAGCCAAGCGGCCAGTTGTAACTATTGGCCAAATTCAGAGGATAACAGGTCCATGAGTCCACAGTTGAGTATTCGAGCTCCTGTTTTGCAAGGACATAGAGGTAAAAAGACCGATACGGAGCAGCCCATCTATCACGAGTGAAAGGAACAATTGCATGGTCTGATTAGGACAATATACTTATGTTCAAACGAAACTACGCCCTCTAATGCTGAATAGCGGGTACTCAGTTGAAAGAATGGTTTTGTCCAAATATATTCTCATCTGCTTGATATATAAGTTGCTAGAGGTAAACAAGTCAAAATTTACAGGTTAGAGGGACGAAAAGTACAAAACAAAGTGCAGACACGATAAATATATAAGGCCCGGAATAAAGTTCACTGGGTTCACTAAACAAAGAGTAGAAAGTAAACTGGAAAGTTCTGCTAGGAGGCGCTTCCCGAACGCTAGCACAAAACAAAGTACGTATGTGAATCTTAGTTCTCTGTGGCTTCTCGTATTCAGCCTGTCTTTTTTTCCCTTTACCTTCGGAGTTCCGTCGTGAACAATTACAGCATCTGCGTTGTCAGGTGATATCTGGTGTGTTGGTATTTTTTCACACCATGTCCTTTTCAAACCCGAAATAAAGTGTCTCTTGTGCAGAGCACTTATCGTTTACCTAACACGGTGTTATCAGCAAATTACTGGTGACGTCGAATTTCCTGAGATATTCAGCCTATATTCTTTGACTTAAACTAGGAGGCACTGATAGAAAACTTGATAAGTCCACCACACAAACTCCATTACGAAAGATCCGTCCACAAAAAGAATGTCGCCCCTCAAGAGTTTGTGAGGTCACCCCCATCAGCAATGATTGAGTGTGCATAATTCCTGATGAAGAACATTCACTCCCTGAGAGAGGCCGTACTCCAGGGGATTGTCAACTTCCCATCATCCGTGGTGGTCTCGCCTACGGATGAGAAAATCCTCTATTCTGATTTGGAATGATGTTTCACGAGTCCTTCGTTTCTCCTTTCGACTCAGCCGATCTAATATCTATAGGTTATGTTTATACTCTCGAACATTTGATTTCTTCGTGCACTGCTTATCAGTATGACATGACAACAGCAGGAGTTTGGGTGGTAAAAATTGAATTCTGCCGTACTATGCGGGAAACAAATATGTATTCATCGTAAATGCTGACGACGCGGAATTATACCTAAGTCTGTTTAGTGCCCGATGCCCACAGTTTCGGACGAACAGCAACGTACCTATGTTGCATTTCAACTTCTAGAGTAGGGAAAATATACACCTCTGTTCTAACCCTGTACTTTCGCGGCAGCACAACTCAAATGACCAATTGTTGGAAAGTATCCATGAAAATGAGATTCACTTTAATCAACTAATGATTCTGTACAGTGAGGTTAAATGTAGTAAACATGCGGATGCCAGCCTATGTGTATGTAACCAGGAGCTGAATTTGCCTTGGTTATCTGATTTGCAAAAGTTAGGCGATACGGTTGCTGGGACTCAACTTTTTGTAAGCTAGCGAAGCCAAGTCTACTAGCCTCAAATTCCGAGGAAAATTATGGTATCTTTCATCAGTCATTACACAGACGGTTCTCAGATTTTCCAATAAACTGGGTGGACACAATTCTAGCCTTTCTCGTGAGATGAGGCTAGACAGACCATATGACTCAAGAGCCTTGGTGAGCTAACAGTGATTCTACTGCACTTTCATACAGAGACTGCACGTATAATAATAATAGTAACAGTGTTAACAATAATCGTTCATTTGTAGCACCCTTTCGGTGTACAGCTGCTATGCCACCCGAGGGAAGCACGAGGCCTGAGATACTTCCAGGTTGTTCAAACCCAGACAGAAGCAGTTAAAAAGCTGGGGTTGAATTCAAACTACGGACCTTCCGCTCACTCGTGCATTAACCACTGAGAAATCTCGAGTTTTTGCATCTCTAATGTGCTCAGGTTTGCTCGTGATCATTACGGTCAAATGTGCCACCGGCGCCCCTCTAAAAGGCATTAGTCGCTCACGGGAACAGCAGCAGATGAATTGACACTAATCTATTCATCCATTTCCGCTTGATTGGAGCGAGTTCGCCTCGTTTGATTTTCATTTCTATCCCTCATGTTCCCGATACGTGGAGTATTTACATGGCTTATTAAGCAACGAAGATGCGAACGCAATCATGTAAATAAGATGTTCTACAATTACTTCTGTCCGATATCCCACGTGTCACGTGTTCAGGGTAGTGATGGAAACTCTCAGATAGTACAAACAATAATGAACAGGGATTGAGGAGAAATGTACAGATGAAAATGCGCGATAACTATTATTATTTACGAAGCTTTCAAAATTACACAGGATTGTTTAGGCAAACGAACAGAGCTGCTCTCATCCACGTGTTCAAAAGAACATTAATTATGTGGTCCTTCGATCCATTTTTTCTTCGATCCACTTTTTCCATTACTTTAGTCTCACCACTCACAACTCCCCGTTCGATATTCACTTTAAATGTATCTTCTTCATTTCAAAACATTTGTTTTTGTCTCGCCTTATGGTGAATTTAATGAACTACTCACAAGGTCACTGAAAATTCTTCGACAGACCACGTCCGGTTTCGTCGTCTTTGCGGCTCATCAAGTAGGCGCATTCATCGAGTTCCCGTCAACCTTGTGCTGGACTTAAGTTCTTTACTAAAGTATGGTCCAGGTAAGAATTTGATATAAATCCGAATCAGGTGGCACTAAAAAACCTAGTGGAACTGGCCAACAAGTATTGCAATTGCTGTTCTTACCGACTTAGTTTCCATTCAAATTGGAGGGTTCCCAAGTGCACGTGTCCATTTGCAACATTCGAAAAAAATGTGTATGTGATCAATTCCATTTATGTAACAATCCGAACGAAGTCAGTCATAGCTTCAGCTTGTACCAGACCGATGTCTACTGTTGCTTTTTTCTCGGCCAGCTGTTTTGTGTGAGGACTGATTGAAAGTATGCATATATCAATTAGAAATCTAGATTAGAAAATTGCTTTTGGTAGATGACTTTGAACAAGGCCGTTTCCTTGAAAAACCTATAGCAGCATCTCCATGGTTGTGCGATCCAGCGTTTCAAAAAAGCTACTACCTTCAGGAAATGAAAGAGTGCTCCTCGTAGTGATGATGTTGAGATAAGACCAGGGGCACCTCGTCCGTGGGTGAGATAAGTGATTTGACCATCTGATTTCAGAATTGCCATGTGGAATTTTCATTTTCTACGCTTCGTGGAGGAGCGACTAATGAGAAACAACCAGGTGTCTTCCAAAACAGCGTTCGGAATAGAGTTGTGACATGGGCACATACTGAGGCCATTATCCTTTTCTTGGCATTTATCAAGCCGTCTTAAGTGGAAATAAGGACGTGAAATTTTCAGAGTATTGAAATTGTAGAACCGGGACATTGAGAGGTCGATCACCAGAGTGGAAGTTTAACCACAAGGAAATGAGGAAAGAATGTGTAAACGATGGTTGAGGGAGAAGAAAACCAGTTGGTGTTCGATTGAGGGAGATAGCTTTGAAACAAACGGCATGTGACTAAAGTTTAAAGTCCCAAGCAAGTTTTGTGACTTTTTTGTTAGTCATCTCTGGATGTTTTCGTATCCCGAAGGGACATACTACCTTTGGGCATAACCGAGGGAGCCGGCACAAGACGCAGCAGTAAGACTGACCGCATGTGGTTATGACAGCATACTCATCCACTATCTAGAGTTACCATCCTCGGCTCCGTAGTAGGGAGCCACGCTGCAAGTCACATTTTAATATAGAACGTACCAAAAGGCTTTTGGTTGGCCTGTGACTGGGTGAAGTTGATCGTTATAATACAGAAATCGAGATAGGTTGGCTTATTTCTACTTCTGTAATGGTTAATCAATAAATTTGGGACTTATCAGGATAGAAACGATGCCTAGTTAGCGAATATGCATAACAATGGAATGGCGATATTACTTTTGGTTAGAATAGACTTTTGAACAAAAGTGGCCCCAGAATTGTTGGGTATTCTTCGACGGGTTATGTAAATATTTGTGTGAATCACGTATACACACACATCACCATTTAGCCTCAGCAATAGTATGTATAAAATAACTCAACTGTTACCAGCTGCTGCCTAAATGAACAGAGATTTTGCCTATTCACACTATGCGAAAAAATATAGCTAACCCCCATGACCTTCACACAGAGAACTTCCTGAAGCACCCAAGCACCGTACCTTTGTAGGCTAAACCGATGAGGTTAGAAGTGTTGTTCATCAATAAGATTACTTTCCCACACCCTGAGCTCCATGGTCCGACAACACAATAAATTGAGCAGGTCATATTTACCGCTCCATATTGTTACGTTCTAAATTTGCGTTATATCCTGACTTACAATTTGCAACATTTCTTCATGCTGCACCATTTCTAAGGCTGATGAATAGTCTTTGACAGCCAGGTTACATGTTCGCTCTTTCAAGGCTGCTCATTTGGGCATGGTCACCACCGAACTGGACATGGTGTAGCGTTCTCTAGCAGACTGAGAATGAGTTTAGACGTGGAGCGATGTCATTAAAAATTAGGCGCACCTGGTGGGCACCTAACAGCTCGAAACCCTTAATGGGCTGTTCAGAAGTTTTAATCGAGCTTATAATTGTGCAGAAGGACATTGACAATTCGTAGTTCCTAGGTTGTGAATGCCGAGCTATGTTATGAGAAGGTTGCGGAAGATATTTCTGGTGATGATTTCTCGAACGCGTGCTGATGGTCTGGCCAGTCTTTTTGTAACCGGTTTGGGATGAAATTGGATTTAATGGCAGGTTTTCAAACCCAAACGTTCTTCTAAAGCAGATATGCCATCACTTATTGACAAGTAACTTTGCAAATCATATTCAGCACATACGTGCCAAAAACACTAATGTTAATTCTTAGTTGTTGGTGGTTGCTGGATTTGTAGGATGTACACTCACATGACTCTCGTTTAGACAATCGTCGTCGTGTCCTGGCGTAATCATTCTGGTGAGCCCGCATCAAAGGGGGAAAGCACTGGGCTCGAATTTCGCTCCTATTGGAGCTCATCAGCAGTGCACATCCTTGGCCGTGCAAGGGTTTCAACTCCGCGCAGCTGACATGAGAGGCCAGCGTGTTACCAATGCTCCACCAGAGCACACTGGACGCATCTGAAAATTTACATCACATCAGATGAACATGTTCGCGCTTGACTGATATGAGCGAAAAGCCTGACGCATCGAACGACGACCTAGTGACATTCCTTGGTTGTGTCGATCGATTGGCCGGCCTGTCGGGACTTCCCAGTCAGACAGAGCCACAGACGCTTGAGACCCGCGGGACACTTTTTTGTTTTAGTTGTTGGTGTTTTCGGGATTTGTAGAGTGCACATTTACATGCCTCTCCTTTGAGCAATCGTCCTCATGGGATCTCCCCCTCAGATAAAATATGTTCAACAGACTTCACTAACGATTCTTGTGAATTCATGCGAAGTCTGCCCAGGATCGATTCAAATAGGTGAGAATTAATTAAATTAATGATTCTGAAACAAGTTTTCAGGGTCTATCGGACGTTTCACTACATTCATTCTGCATCCTTGATTCTTTGGTAAGAATTGCGGGAGAAATTGGACGCTGTCTGACTTGTGACTTGTTCAAGTCGGAAGCTTCTCACCTGACTTCATCATTTTAATTCCTCTGTCAAGAGGCTTGATTGGCTTAACCGGAAATGACACTGCGCGACATTTTGCCTGTGTAAAGTGCTGCTAACGAGGCACTTTGTTCACTTTGGCCGCAATAAACATATGGGGATGGACGTTTCTGATCCGCCTTGAAAGAGGACTGGAAACGAGGTCATCCAAACGTAAGTCTAGGCAGCTCGGAGACTTGGCAGGCAAGGCATTGGATCAGTTCGGGCCAGATGTCTTACTGCGTGTCACAGGCGCCTTCTTGCATATCCGTACCACTCCTTCGCAAACAGAAACCGTCTGTATACACTCGTGATTTTTTAAAATGAAAACAACCTTCCATCCTTTCAAAGCCTCAAATCACAAAGAGCCATTTTCTCTAACTTGCGTGAATGCCGGATATTTCCTTGTAAGGCAGTTTTTCTCGAACCTTCGGGGACACCTAAAGCAAACACCGTAAATCTACCATAAAACAGGAACAACAGCAACATTATTGCAGTTTTTATACAAAATCTTCGCATCCAGTTGGATGGGCATGAACATAAAATTTATCGGGGTAGTAAGTGGTTTCAACTATTCAAAGGGGACAAAAATGCGTTACAATTAGCATGTACGGACATGGTGAGTGTAAAAGCATCGGGGCAAAAACAAAACGGACGTAAATGGATTGTGCAGGGTGCCTGGTGAATTTATGGATACGGGTAAAATGGTCGCACGTGGTTTAGCCTACCGCAGTCCCATAACGTGTCCTTGTGCATGTGCGGGCCTATTACCACTGCGTTTGAAAAGTTATGGTGCAGCAGTTGTTTGCAAATGTGTGTGCACTCTAAGTTCCGGTAATGCATTAGCTTAAAACCTACATAGACCCCATGCTGTGCGTCGTCTGACCGAATCCTAGATTTTATTTGCCTTGGATCATGTGCTGTACTTTATTTCAAGCCACCCGTATCTGCGTTTCGGTGATGGAAGGTCAATCCAGGGGATAGTGAGACCCACACCTAGTTGATCGCAAAACGGACGGATTTTTTCAACAAACCTGCTAATTTTGCGCACCGTCTGTTTAACTCATCCGGTAAACAAGATGTTTACGCACCGTATGGTTAGTTGGATGTCGGTTAATTGTAGCGTCGCAAAGTAACCTGGCGCAATTGATCACGGGTTGTGTACCGGAAGTTGATGAATTTTTGTCGTGTTAGCGTGAGTGGGGCTGTTTGACTGAGTCACGTTCCCTCACTTTGTATGAATTGATGAATGGGCGTTCTCAGAAGCACAACAGCAATTTCGCCTGATAATTTTGTAGGGGTGGTAGCGACAGGCTAGTTAGAAGATCAGGGAAGATAAAGACGGCTAGTTTCTCGTGCTAAACCACTACGCCCTTGATTTCGAGCTTCTGTGTAGATCTAAAGAAATATCACAATAAAAATCGAGGACTTGCTAACGTTCTTTTACGTCTAATTCCCTGATACCTTACTGTTTTATAAAACCAATTATATCTCCATCTGCACTACCATCGAACCAGAAACCAATAGCTCGCAGAAATGTAATATGGAATGGAGCCATTCGACCTATTGTAAGATATTCTATGCACTGAACGCTAACTCGCATGAACCCATTTCAAGTGCGTGCTCCTTCATCAGTTGGCAGGTGATTTAGGAAGCCAGGAATTTCCTTAATTCAAGAAAATTAATGGAATACACTGCAGTGCATGAAGTTCTTCGAGCTCTAACCATCTAAATGTCACAATGGATTTATGAGGACGCATTATTTTTTACAATAAGTTGCACTTCACCACAAAATGAGTATTCCCAACGTTCGCCGGATAACCAGGCAGGGTCGCATCGATTTGAACTCACGCAAAAGAGATAAGCATTAGGCTCTACACCCGTCTTTCCGTCATCGTATCCTGTAAATTAACAAAAACCGGTATCGTGACCACCCAAAAGCAGGTTGTATGCCTCTTTTTCGACTTAGAACTTTGCATGAAGTCCACTAAGTAACGCCAACTCTCAATGACCTGCTTCCGCATTGCTTTTCTGACGTTCCAGGTATACTACTCTCTTCGACAACCAAGCAAGGAATTCGAAATTAACAAAAATACTGGCAAAGTAACAGTCCGGTCAGCCCGATCGGACGTTATCAATTTAGTAAAACCGGATTTCACCAAATCTCCATTTACTTTACTTGACCGAGAACAACAAGATTCCTACGAACTGGCTATTGTGGCTGAAGACGGAGGTGACCCGCCAAGGCGTGCCACGACTATTATTCATATTGGAGTATCCGATGTGAATGACCACGCGCCACAATTTCGTTACCCAATCCCACACGGTCCCGGCAGTGTACTTAATGTTTCTTGTGCGCAACTGAGCAATCAGATAATCGCTCGCGTGCACGCAAACGACTCTGACAGCGGTCAAAATGGTGAGATCGAGTACAGCATTATCCGCGATATCTCAGTAAACAACAGACCAAAACGAGAGCCTCAGCCTGCCATCGTCAAACTACGGAATAATTCGGATTCCGGCAGTCAGGCTTCTTCCAAACGAGACGTCAAATTATCGAATGAACCAAGCCAGCCCAACGAAACAAAGGATCGAAATCCAGCTTCACCTCCACCTAGCAGCTCTTCCAGTCGATCAGTTGCCAACAGGAGGCAATTTCATTCCTCAGCAACTCCAAGCACTATTCTTAGAGGACCAACGACTGATAACTTTGAGATCAACAGCTACAACGGACAAATCTTCCTCATCCATCCAATAGAAGATTGTAGTAGACCAGCAGATGTACGTCTTCTAATACAAGCCAAAGATAGAGGTAGTCCTCCACAATCATCAACAGCACTACTCACCATTCATATTCATCCAACGGACCAGAGTGATATGTACCCCATATCGGCTGCGAATGGAATGGACAGCAACCCACACGATCGAATCACTCCTTCAGACAAGGTTTCTGATTCTAATACCTGGTCGAGTAGACAGTCCGGTTATGAAAGGCGGTTTCAACGCAAGTCTTCTGTATCCAACCCGGAATCGTCTCTTCACTTCCTGTCCGGATCTTCTCACTGGTCTGCGATTGTGGGTCTAGTAGTCGCCATGGTTATCCTGGTCCTACTGCTTTGTCTCATGCTGATCATTCTACGTCGACGCTTCATACTCGAGGATCAGAAGGTCACAACTGGAAGTGAGTTGGTATTTTGTAAAACATATGTTTTCAACTTCATTCCGAGTCTAGAAAGTTTATGTTCCCCATTGTACACACCGTTTGCAACACAGTTTATTCCTCGGGTCTCTCATAAAGAACAGTTCCACCAAAAAAAATACTCGGTACAGCAAAAAGTCACTTACTAAGGTCTATGTTGAATACACTCCATTAAGTTGTGGATATAGTCGAGAGTACTTGAAGAAACTGTTACTACACAGATCTTCTGGACATCCAGGCAGATTAATGCATTTCAGTGAAACTTATCTTAGGCGACTAGTTGGACGTCAGCTAGGCTGAGTTAACTGAACAAAACACCAATAGTTTAGTCCTTATTAAATCAGTACACCTCTCAACTTAGATATCATTTGGATCTGTAGAAATTTGACCCAGTAGTTGACCCTAAATCGGAAAATCTCCTTGACGATTATTTGTGCAAAACATAGGGTTCAGCTGAACTACTTCCCTTCTCAGACAATTAGAGACTGTAAAAAGAACTCTTAATAACATACTAGGCTGTTTTGATTTTGGTAGCTGCGTCAATACCGCAAATTTAGCAGAATTCTGAGCTATCTGATACCTCACGAGCGATTGGATAACAGAGTGATCTCCAGTGCAGGCAATCAATATCGCAGCCAGGTGACGGACCGTATTTAAGAGCTTTATCAGAGGGGTGGAAGTTGGGTAATGACATCATCCATGGCATAGTCACACGATCAGTCTGTCTCGACTAGTCTAATTCGGAAGGTCTGAACCACTGTGAAACACCAGGCTTTCATCGTATACTGCATCGGATTCCTTGGAAATCCTGAAAAATCTCTTGACCAGGTATATATTGAAGTGATACTCGCTTCCTACTCAAAGTAAGGCGGTTAAACCCGTTGTATTTATTCAGCTGCTCTACATTTTCTAAATGTTTTCAATGAATGGGCGGATAAAAAATTAGTACTTCCATTTAGACCCACATATTAACGGTCTATTTTTCTCTTAATGTACACATACTACTTATGTGAGTGTATTTCGCCACTTGCGTATGCGGTTAGAACATGAGGTCGATGAAAACTTGGGGACTATGCCTGTTTGGTGTGCCCATAGAAGGACAAAGACGGTAGTAGGCTGTCAAAGAGCTTTCAGAAACCTTAGGAGTAGTGTTTTGTTTCAAGCAAATTTAATGCGATGTCTCGAACATCCTACTAACCGAAGCATGATGCGACCTTTGCGCAGCACATGCAGTCAAATAATACCATAAAAAAGAGGCTCATCTGAGGTTCCTGTCAAACTAAAAGTAAGTCGAAAATGGGGTTATTTTACCGTTGTTTAGTTTATGCCACCCGTTTTTTGGTACCAAACGACCTGCTTATTATTTCAGCCCATCCGTATGCCTATGATTTGTGCATAAAATGATGCATTTTCCAAATAATTTGATAGCTTTTCTTGTCTTTCCTGTTATCGCACAATATCCGTGTGGCTAATCGGCTTAGCTAGTGATTGACGTGCTTAAATGTGTCTAAAATCAGTTAACTGAGATGTGTAAAACAGCGCTATGAATTTTAGAAGTATTCATCGAATTGTGACGGAGAACAAGACGTGCAGATATCTGTCAGTGGACGGGCTACCAACCAAAGTCCTTCTATCCTGAGAACTGATCTCTGCTAGGATGAGATAACTGCTGAAAAGACGCAAACATAATCAGTCCACTCTGAGGTACTCTGTAGGGAGGTAGCCGTATCTGACCTAGCTTGAAGTGAATTTCGTGTAGATCTTGGAGCACTCCACTGTATAGTGGAGCCTTGTCACCTTTTAATCTGTTTCACCTTGTTCCAGAAAGTATATGTGAAATTCGTATGAGCATTTGTGGTTTCGTATGCATGCAAGGCACGTATTGACCCCGATAATATTCGTGCATTTCTTCTCATTTTGCGTCAATAAACAGGCTGGTTCTAAAAAATACCATTTTACCGTGAAATCGATGTAGCCGTTACGTCCCAAAATTCATTTTTCTGGTATGGAAAGGTCAAGCATGCTTGTTTTTCCCTCAAGTAAACAAGTCAAGGGTAACAGCCCCACAGAAGTGACTATATTCTCGAAGCCCCCATATTTTATAGGGTTTGCCGCATTCGAGGATCACCGAGCAAATTCCAAACGGGAAAAACTTGTGGTCAGTGGCTAAACTACCTCGTGGCATTCTAGGACCTACGATGCTTTATATGAGAGCACCCAAATGTGGGAGCCCAGGTGCTGCATGTATAAACCGAGCTGAACATAGCTCAGCGACATCGTTTTCCTTCAGTAAGCGTGTTTCTTCAGAGCTTAGTCCGACAGAGTGGCGAGTAAGATTTCAACCTAGGAAAGCTTCGGTGCTAAGGTTCGTCTCAAAGGTACGGTACTATACGTTCAATTGTAAACAGACAGAATTAACAAAACCATCAAACTATGATAACTTCCGTCGATAATGTTGCACAAGTGTGTGTAGGTTGCCTACAAGCCTTTTGAGGACTGAGCGTACCCAGAACAGAAAAGGTTAAATTACATCAAATAGGTATAAGACTTATGAGCGCGGCCGTATATGACGTAGAGCAAAATAAGCACAAATGCTGAAACGACCACAGGTCAAATCCGAATGGGGATCAAGAAGTGTGTGTTCCATGTCAGCACAAGTAAAAAGTTATGGAGTGGAGAAACAGTGCATAGCGTGGAATAATCAACACGTCTTTCTTCACTTAATATAAACACAATTTTCACCACGAAGGTGGCCAATTGCGAAGATGGCGGACCAAAAGATTAACGAGTGTCCCACGAAGTTGTTCATTTAATAAAAAAGTAACCAATTAAACTGGATGATGAGTCAGCCGGAAGTTTTTGTGTAGTATTCGCTACAAAAATATACTTTTGTCTAGGCTACGTGCGTATGTATTTTAAAAGTACATTTTTCCAGAACTTCAGCGCATTCACCTTCAGCTACCTGGTGTCACTGTTACATTCTTCGTGGACAAATCGCATTGGCTCACGTTGAACACTGTCAAATAATACACACTCCAGAACGGTACTCAGTTCACCATCACCTTTAGTTCATTTCTATGGATGTCGGCAGGAGACAGTCCTGAAAACAATGAACTTGTACGGTTAGGCATAAGTGAGTAAGCTGGTAACCGGTGCTCGGTAAACATCACCGGCACCCACGCCATGCATTCTTCAAACCCAACTGTCTTGGAACCAAGAACTGAGGCACTGAGTAGGTTCTTTGTCCAGACAATTGCACTTATGGACCATCATAAAATAGTCATGCATTTGCTGACAACACACTAGGTTGACAATCGTCCTCGGCCAGTTTACTTTTGGGTTGGGGGTGTAAACTGCTCTGCACGTAGCGAGGTGAGGTGGGGTCGTGCTTGAAACGTCAGTAATTAACGAGACCATGCGTGAGTCAGGTGCATTAAAGGTGCACTTGAGCTTGTGCCAGCCATCTTGACAGAGGTACAAACTGAGATAAGTATCGGACTTGTATATGAAGGAAGTTGTGACTAACCAAGGGTGATTAGACTTGGCTTGGATGTGGGCTCGTTTAGGGCTGGTACTCTTGTACCATGTCTCCAAGTTTGTGGGATTTGGCGAAGCACTTAAGGGGATCTCTTCGGAAAAGAATGGGTCCCTGTTGTCACAGGTTTAGCAAACAATAGGTAAACAACACTGGTAGACAAGTAAAGTGGTCCTTTTTACAATCTAACTTAGTTGGCAAAATTGAGACGCATTCAAGGCAGCCCTTAAAAAAAAGACTAAAAATGTTAGGCCCGCTACACACTACACCCCTTCATGCCGTAGTGTCTAAATGTGCAATTCATGAACTTCGAATCTCGGTCTACCTTTCATCTTTTTTAAGGGGAAAGGAAATCAGTCACTTGCAAATGCATTTTCATATGCATTGATAGGACGCCCAGATAAGCCACTGCACAGTAAGACAACTTTCGAGTAAGTTACGCTTATAAGTGATCTATCAAACAGGGAGTTGTGAATCAGTCGGAGTAAGCCTCATGTTTCGGATTACATTAGCAGGGAGGGGTTGTTCGCTCGGGAACGGCAGTCGAGGGTGACCAAGCTTTGATTCCTTTACACTTTGACAGAACCGCAACAAGCTGTTCACTGTGTCCATCAAATAAGATTCATGGATGTGGTAAGGGGGTAGAACGTGAAAGGCCTTCCGTTTTTAGCTAAATCGAAGAAAACCTGTTTGGCTTGAAGGAAACCTCTTCTACATAACCCATTCCGAACACCAATGGATTTAGGTCAACCAAATGTTTATATTCAACGCAGATATCATAATTTATTTCGTCATATCGTGGAGCTATATTCGAACGTAAATTCCATCATGATAGTTGCCTCACTGCAACAACTAAACCATTCCAGCTTATCATACCACGAGAATCAGCACAATTTCCACGCGAAGAGACAGTATAGGCGAAAAGAAGCATTTTGTGTAGCCTGCGGCGCTTTCTTCAGAAGGCGTTTTTTGTAGACTCTCAAAATGTGCTTCTCGTTGTGGAGTCGCTCCGTTCTATAACCTCTCTAGTCCCTTTTAGGTCCCTCTACAGAGGTAAACTTTTGGATGCACCAGCCTTCAGAGGAAACTGCTTTTGACTGTTGTCCCTCTATGTGATATTGCCGAAAGTCAACTTTATTTACTGGACTGATGCACATAGCTATTTCCACCTTACACAGCCTTTTCCAGCTAACATTGACATAGCCAACATTGTCATAGGTGGTTGCGGGATTTGTACAAGTTGCGTTCACATCACTCTCGTTTGAGCTCCTGTCTTCCTCCTGTCCTGGCACTACTGTTCTGATGAGTCCACACGAAAGAGAGAAACACTGAGCGAGAGTCTTGTCCTTGTGAGAGCTCATCATCAGTGCATATCCTTGGCATTGTCAGGGTTTGAACTCCGGACATTTGATATGCAAGGTGAACGCGTTACCATGACTTTATCAGCACACACTGGACGTTAGCCAACTTTGGCTATATCTGACAGACCTAACCTGGCTTGGTTGCACAGACGAAATGTTTGTCGAATCTTCACAATACTATCTTTGTGCGACATCCCAAGTGGTGAATTCTTAGTCAAAAGGCCCGTCGGGCGTTCGACGTTTTCCTCTTCCACCAGGATGTTCATATCGGTGATGCATTCTCTGAGGAAGAAATTAACCCTTCTGCACGCCTTAAATCGTTCAGGTAATGGTTCATAAGCGGCTGCTTCCCCCAAGGGAAATGGAAATAGAAAGTATCCCCGTATGTCAACATAGTTTCCTCGGGAGGGATAATCTTCACGATGGGTATTGTGGTTGACAAGTCAGCTATCGTGAGTTTATTCAACTGGTTACCCTTTTCCGTCCGGACAACCAAACTCAGTAGCTACTCTAGACGGTACGTGACCTTCAACGGCTTGTTTTCCCGCGTTTGTCGACAAAGAAAAAGGTGAACGGTCTGCAGATAACTCAGTTAACCACAGACAGGTCGTACGAAATAAAAGAAATTAAGTTTGGCACCAGTTAGGTTTACCCACTTAACAGACGAATAGAAATAACCAAGCAAGGAAGTCAGTCAACGGTTGAACTCAAACGATTTTCAGTTAGAGGATGGAGCCGCCACTTCAGTCTGATAAGGTATCGTGATCCGTCTAGGGCCAGAAATAATGCCGCATGTGTTGGAAAAAGTGCCAGGGCAATTTGTTTTCTTCCGTTTCTCTATGGTAATGTTTGACGCCTCTAGACTTCATCTCCATCTCTTCCCGGAAGGTTTACTGTGTCAAAATATTTTTAATTGCAGTTACTAAAATCAAAGTAATGGCGCCAACTTTCTCCGACTTCGGCGGGTTCTTTTATCATCTTCAAATAATCTGGCGCTGTGGACTTTGCGCTTCGCCTCAGTGTACACAACGTGCATATTGTTTTCCTTTCTACTGACTGGCGAATTACCGAGCCTAACTATAGACGAATGACTAAGCAAACAGTTCCGTCCGTCCGACCGACTGACTAGATTTCATATATTTTGAGGCAAACTGATGGACCATTTTCACATACTGGCTATTAACTTGGAGGATCACACGACAATGCATTTGCCGTTCGGTTGGCACTATCTTTTGATGGGATATTAGCGAGCGGGAAATCAATGACCGTGAATTTCTGTTGTGTTGCATGAATCAGTGTGTGGTAGCGTCACTAAGACGCACGTCCTTGTAGCCTAATCCAGTAATTCCAGCAATTTGTGATCATAATGAATGAGGCTGCAGTCACGTGAACTATTCAACACAATGTGTTTAGTGTCACCGAGGTCACTCAGGCGCCACAGATAGAATTGTTTTTAAGCCACACAAATGGGGGATAACGAGCTGCCATAAAATAGGATGTGAATGAGGAGCAGATTGGAATTTATGGTTCTACTATCTTAGCCAGCAGTTATAACGACCTATCAGCTTGGCTAGACATTACATCTGCTGGCGACTGATATCTCCTGAATATTCTGTATAAGTTATCAAAAGGCAGTCCAACAAGAGGTTTACTTCGTCAATCGATATAATACCCACCTCAGATTTGGAAGAAAATCCCAATTCTGACACGAAATTAAATTGGTATCATTTTCACAATTTGTTATGAATTAGAAGGGCTACTCAGTAGTATGTTTCTGTTCCCGGCTAGGAACTTCCCTGGAACATACCCCTCGTTTGTAGAGCCTGTAACAGCGTCCTCCATCAGCAACGAGCTAAGGTACGGCAAATTTGAAGAAAGGATGTCCACAGAAAAGACTGGGTCCTCCCTATGTATGGTACTCTCCATTCTGTTGGAATAATGTAATGTACATTCCGATTTTTCTCGCCTAAATGATGCGTGACACACTTATCGTTGAAGTGTTTAACTAGTTTCTTAGAACACACTTATATTTTGATCATAGAAGGAAGAACTAAAACCCGCAATTCGGCCCCGCCCCCATAAAGCATTTTGTTCGGGAATTATCAGGAAATCAAAAAAACATCTGCCCTTATTTGTTGCTCAACGCAATTCCAGGTTAAGAACACGGCAACAAGAATGAGAAGGCCGAAACAAATGCTTAGCCTGGCACCTGTACTGGAAGACCCCACTCTTTTGAATGTCACCACATGTTTTGTTCATTTCTGTCGCCACGCTGCGAGTAAATCGACGACTGATAGAAGGGGAAGCAATTTTTTTTTATCTCATCAGTCGGGTCTTCTCATTCTTGTGAACAATTCAGAAAACTCAATGTACGTTTAGTGAAATACTCTTATTTGCAAACATATTTAGTTTTGCAGGAGACTCACCTGGAACCCAGCTGGATCTCACGTTTATGAGATTTTTAAGCAACTGAATGTGCTCAAGAAGGGCGAAACCGGTCGTGGGCTGTCGAAGAGTGTTCAGCAACCTTGTGAGTAGTGTATTAGGTCAATGTACGTTTGTTCTAATGGTAAGTAGATAGATCGGTGTAAATCCCAAGACTCAGAAATTCGAATGTAGGTAAGGAGGGCCTATTGCAACTAAAGATCTCTTGCTGCAAAGAATCACCTCAAAGCGGCTAATGAACACATAAGCTTCCGAGTCCAGCTCTAAGGGGTATGTTGATTAATCCCTCGACGTCTGTCTCCTCATTCAAGGCACGTATAGCTGGGCTTCTACTTCAATACGGAAAAAATTGATTGAATCTTTCAAAGGACAGTTACTCTGTCACTTTCATTCAAAAGAGGAATCTGTTTGAACACATAGTAGCAATGAAGACTTCTTTACCAAAGGACGCTTCTCGCCTGGCATTCGTATAAATATTATCCAGTCTATAGCGTCATCAACCCTGTGTTCCTCAGGTGACTGAAGACGCAAACCATTCCTAAGTAAATGACAATACATAATAACCGAATCCACCTGCGTAACCCATATTAGATCTCCATAGCGCTGGGTTTAAAACATCCCGCCGTATGTTGACACTGTAGCACTACTGCTACCTAGTTAGAACCAAAAATCACTTAGTTGCATTTGGTCTGACGTCCTCTGTTGCATCGTTGGATTGAGTCTGCCAGACACCTACGATATTGTCTGGATGTAACACACTACTCGTACGGTTACTGAGAAATCTTCGACAGCCCACGACCGGTTTCGCCCATCTTGGGGCTCATCAAATAGAGACAGTCCCTGAGCTTCCGCCAACCTTATGTTCTAAGTGAACCCAAATTGGACAGATTTCGACGAATACTCTCATTTGCATACCAATTTGGTTTTGACAGGAGACTCAACTGAATCCAGTTGAATCCCCAGTTTACGATCATCCACTTCAATAGAATGTGCTGCACCAGGTCACCTCATGTTTCAATTGGTACGATATTTGAGATATTGCAATACTTTGCTGTCTACCTGGAGTCAGATGAGTCTCCTGTCAAAACCAAATTCGTATGCAAATGAGAGTTTTTGTCGACACCTATCATATTATTGGTTATGGGTTGGGTAACTGATTTACGGGAATCAAATATGCAGACCACGGATGCTACGCTAATGAAAGATATACGTGGCCACTGTTGGTTTCTGAGGAAAAAACAGTAGGGCACCTTTCTCCCACTAATCTATTGACACAGGCAACAGCAGAGCCCTTTTTGGATTCTCCCGAAGAGAAAAACTGGATAATCCTGTCACCAACCGACAGCTAAACGTTTTGTGGGACCAATCTACGATGTTTACCGACTGTTGGGAGTGCAGTTTCCCACAGTCAGCTGCAAATGACGACAAATAGGGGGTTTAGTCCTGTTAACTTGAATTCTTATAGACATCATATTGGAAAAAGTCAGACGGCAAGCTCCCGACGAACTATGAACAATGGTACGGACATTTCAGTGTCGGATGCAACAGAATATGTATTTGTGGTGACTGTACTCGTAAGAGAGGTATCCAAGTGTGGGAATCGTCAGCTTTCTAAGCCTTGGTGCCTAGAATACAGTCAGTAGGTAAGTTGCATTGTTACCAAAGACCGCCCCGATGTAAAAGAAAAACAATGGGTGTGCTCCATAATTTGTCTACATGCGCGCTAATTGACCCATGTTAAGTTGGACAGCCATCAGGTGTCGTCCAGACATACCAAGAAGATACACAATTGGAAAGGGAAATTCATTTCGGGGATGGAGTCTCAGAAAGCGGTGCTGAAATCGATTCTGTTTAAAAAGGCAACAACTATCTGTCAATATTTATTAAAAACACACTGGTTAGACTTCGGTGAATTTATGTATCAATTTCGGGGATCATAATCACAGTATCCCTCCAAACGGGGGCAATCTCCCAGAAGAGGACCTGTGATCTCCTTCATCGTGGTGGTCTATCTCAGGGAAACTACCTCTGTGATATTTTGCTTTTTGGTTGGGGACTCAGTGTGATCGGATGGAACCTTCAATAAACAGATCCACGCACCCACAAGGCCGAAAATCGGTTTTCCTGCTTGCGCCCATCTTTCAGGTAAACAGCGTGTGAGCAGGATAACCGCCGTGGCACAGATTAGCTAGATGGAGCTTTTGCCAGATAAAGTTTGAATAAATTAAGTTGGACTCCCCAATCCAGCAGATGTTGGTTAGTAAGATCACACGAATTTTGGGACAACACATGCTTCATCCGTGAATTCATTGATACCTGCCTATTGTAGGTAACTCTGTTTTGTAAGAACAGGTGTAGAACAGATGTTGTATAAAAACTAGGCAATGGTACATGGGAATGTCAATTGATGGAGTGGGATGGGAAAATGTTGTAACGCAACTATTGCGAATGAAAGCTTAAATCGATTCAGTGCATCACCGGACTGATAGATCTGTTTCCAGTTCATATGTGCCAACACGCTCCTATTTTGGAATGATTCTGTGTGATATCAGCACGGAAACGTCGATTTCGAGATACAAAGTTGACTGAGAAAATACCTTAGCTGCACAACAGGAAACTGTGACTTTCAGTTGTTTTTTTTATACTTTCCAACAGGATTAATCATTCTATTGCACGAAAACTGAAGAAACAATAGATGGATCAACAGTAACAGATCGTCAGCTAGAGGTGTTCACTTTTGCTTGGTTCATCCAAATGGTCCCTTCAGAAGGGACAAAAATGAATGAAAAGTACGCATGGCGTACCACTTGTTGTTTCTAGCAGGTAGTAAATGGCCTAAATGTGGCTTGCCCCATTCCTCGTCATGTTTCATTTTTAGTTGGACTGCAGTGATATTCGAAAGTAGAGGATTGCTGAGCCGATTGGCGACGACTGTTTGTCGATTATCAACTGTCGTCGATAATTACTAGCCTGTGGGTCTGGAATTTATTCAAAAGCTTTCTTGATAGCCTCAGCCAGTTCCCGTGAACCCTGATACGCCATCCTAAATGAGTATTCGTTTTCTTTTTGTCTGTTTGTAGAGGACGGAGGTATGGGCCGGAACTGTGAAAAGCCAGGCGAGGTAAGTCAGACAAACAGTTTGTTCTCTGTCCATTGTTTCTGCGGAAAGGCTTAAGGTACCTGACATGATGGAGGAATTTGTGGCGAAAAAAGTAGTCACCAGAACCGAAGTAAAAACCTACTGTCCACCCATTACGTAATTTTTTTAGTTACAATGAAGCTAAACTGGGTCTTACTGATTACCGGTATTTAGTGCGACAAGAAGGCATACATGTTGGCACCAGTTTCCAGGTTTTTCTTTAATATGCTGACAGGCGCCTGCGCACATTAGGTGTATTCTAAGATTGTGTGCACTTGAGGTCCTCTGAAAACTTAGTAGCCAGATACACCTCCGTACTTAAGGACGATTATGTCATGCCACAGGAGTATTCGGCTTCGGGATTGTCTCGTATTAGTGCTTCCCAAAAGCAGTTATATATGGCCAGATCTGCGCAGTTCGTGCATAAAACTGATAGAACAAGATGGTTCTGCATTCGCCAACATTTCCCGATGGCTGGTTTGTGCTCTTCACCTCAAATGCGGCCAACTAAACAGTCGGGCCGCAAAGTATTCGCCAGGCAGTCTGCATTAGTCCAAATAAAGTTGAACTAAAATGTAGTTTCGCCGGCCAGTCGGCGGTCAGTGAACAGACTTGAAGCTACAAAATTTCCAATGTTCTAGGAGAGAAGACTCGCCAACCGGTGAATTCAGTGATAACTTCGTTAATACACCGTTGTACACATCCATGTAGATTGAACTTTCTGTGGACAAAACTCGCGTTTGAATACGATGAAGAAAGTTGTTCCTCAACCAAACAAAATAACGTATTTCCGCGTGTATCAAATGCAAATTCTCTAGCACTTACGACGCTTTTGGACTCAGTCTAAGCTAAACCAAATTAGTTAACTAATTTAATTTAACAATTGAGTGAAGGATGAATAACACTCATGAGTGACGAGTGAACTTCTAGATATTAACTGATTTTGTTGACGCCAAATAATGGCGCAGAATCGGTACTGGACGTTGCAATTCCAGAGTAGTTTTGATGAGTTCATGGGTATCCATGACATCATAACCGAATTACAAAACGATCTCGATGGGTGAAAAATTCCTAACCTTTGGTAATCGCAAAAACTGAATTATGATTGCTGATAGAATGAGTGGAAGAAACTTTTAACGTAATTCAGAGTAACCAGACAGAAGTGATTCACATACATTGTTCCCCAATTTGCAGATCAGTCCCGTCGTCCGAACCATGGATGGCTCTCGCGCAGGACTGTATTACAAGGGGTCTCAAGGTGGTCACTCAATGCACGAGATGAAGACAGGATCACCACCTCAACGTTCCCTATCGCCCACAACATTAACACGCTTGGATGATATCAACTGTTCGTCTGTCACATTGGAGCTTGGCCCACAAGCCATGCTGAACACGCATTACTTTTGCACAATGCCACCGTCGACGACACATACAACCCTGAATTCCGGGGAGCTGGGTACCGTTCAACGCGAAGGTCGTATGCAGCCGGGATTAAGGGAAAACCCGCTTGGATTTAGTCCACCCACACAAGTGATATACAGGGCAGCAAATGGAGACCTGTATGGATACGTGGAACCGCAACCACAGAACAACCTGACTAAAGGAGGTAGGCCCTGAATGACCCAATTGAAGATAAGAGTGGTAAACCCAAAACTTCAGGATCAGCCTTAAATAATTCGTCTATTTTTTTCTATTCTTTTCGAACAATTTCTAAGAGCCCGGTTGACATGTAGTATATACCCTGCCAACTGAAGAACTGTGTGGGGAATGCAGGGTAAACCAACGAAAATCAGTGTGGACACCAGTGTGTACACCAACCGGTCGTCAGTATGTGACAAACAGACACGTGATGAGCATTCGTCAGCCCAATGACTAGCCCAACTTTGCCGATCCCATTCTGTAGTATTGAATGGTTCTGCTGTATATGATAGGGTCTGAAAATTGTGCACCCACGGTGCGCATGTTTTCTTGTTTCGATCCCTTTGAAGATTTAAAGGCATCAGACGTTATTCCTAGGAAGAGGGAGTATGAAGGCAGTGAAGGCGGTAAAGAGAGTAGCCAAGCGACAAATATCGTTTAAACGGCGTAAACTGGTGTGGTGCATTTCTAACGGATTCTTCAGTTTGATAATGTGGAAACAACTAAACACATTTCAAGTTACCCTCGGAGAGCAACAGGACAAAATCGATCGTGGCAACAAAAAGGTAACCGCGACCCATCTGTACCGATTTTGAAACACCTGGTCACAATGGGCCAGACAGCTCACCCTGGCCAAGCGTCCCCCTATACAACCACCGATCGGTACATTACGTCCCCATCACAACGGGTTTGAATATTTTTTCACCAAAACTTTCCTGGCATGCTGATTGTGGCTGCAGCTCTGCACAAACGATTCCATTGGACTCTCGTTGGCACGAAGGTAACCTGAAAATGAGCATAGTTCGCCAAATCTATATTTTTCCAACTTCGCTGCAGGGTCATTGTAATGTGACCCATCAATGTGAACTCACTTAGGCCAGTTACCACGATCGGACGGAACCGAATGGCTAGAGAGTGAAACTCATCTTAAAGCTACCCCCGTCTCGCCTGCTTCCACGGTTCGCATTAGTCAAACATGCCGTTTGAAGACTGCAGTAACTTATATAAAACGCTCCTGACCTAGATGTCAGATGGACAACATAGCACCACTGGCATCGTGATAAAATGCAGACATCATCCCCGATAACAAAAAATCCGCATTAAATAATTTATCTCCAGGATGACAACCGGACGGTGTCCGTTGGTGTGCACTTCTCCTCAACGGTACCACAAATCAGCAAGCCATCTAGTAATCCCGCGATCAAACTAATCACTACAACTGTAGTAAGATTGAAATCATAGTATGCGGCCAACATCCCACGAAAAGTACCAATTTGTGGAGAGCGGATTTCCCATATAGCTCAGTAGCAACTGTATTTAATGCCAAAAAAGCGCTCAACATGTCGCAAATTTACGTCTGGTAACGAAAGTAGCCTTATCTAAGGGATGTGGCTTTAGAGTCTTTGTCTAACCTGCTAACCAACCATGTCAACGTGGTATTTTGAAAGTTAAACCCAATTAGAAATACGTCAAAAAACACAATCGGAAGAGTCTCATTGGGAAAATTAAATAGACGCCACGTCACCTCGAAATCATGTTACTTTTTCAGGCCATAAGTATTTCGCGTGTTTCATACATATAAACTTCTCTACACTCTCATGTGAAACCACACAGATGGGAAGCACTGGCGCAAAATTTGATAAATTGGTGGGGCCTCAGAACCCTGAGTGAACTGTCAGTCATTCTGCACATTACAGACGCCTGTCGGTACAGACTAAATCCACCTGGGCGAAAATCAGGACCAGTCTGTCGGTCCGTTTATTGCATGAGAAGTTGCTGAAAACGTCGCCTCCATTCAAGAGGGAATGTAATTAGTGCTTGAACGTAGCTCAGGCTGAGTGGACGTAAAGTTACAGGTAGTACTGGTGAAAGAAGAAAACCCTCCGCTGCGAAGTGGTTTATTAGCAAACACCAGCTAAGCAGTTACAAGCTATAGGACAAGAAAGTAAACTTCTCATATGCACACAGTCTTAAAAAATTAAACATTCTCACGCGTCTTCTTGAATTTTTATGGGTATTCGTTGACTATTACACAGTTGTAAACGAATACCGCAAAGCATTTCCAAAATTTCCGTAGTAAACCTCACCTTCCGTCAGACGCTGGGCGGAGCTTCGACATCACCACAGACTACTCACATGCCTCAGCAGTAGCATACGCCGTTACACAGGTAGTACAGTAGCCTTGGTACCGAATCTAATTTCCGTTTTCCCGGATAGGCGTTTCTGTGACCATATTTAGGTACAATGCACACAGCACGGGACGGATAATGGTAAGGCGGTCCCCTAAACGAGCGATGGTAGTGCGCTTCGGGCAGCGGGATAGAGAGCAGGAAGCTTTAACCGGGGGCCCAGAGCTTCAAATCCTTAGAGAGTGGCATTCTTTATCAGTTCATTCACTACTGATTTTGCTGTGCTCGGCTCCTTAGAAAAAGGGTGCTCAGCTTTACGAAAATCTCGGAACACTGCTCGATTTGTCCATTCATTTAAATGAAAAGCTTGGATGGATAGGAAGAGTTCGTGGGGGCTCACATGCTACACGATAGCAACTAATTTTCAAGTCTGATACTCTATTTGGTCGGCGCTAAAAAGCACTCAACGTCAATGTCTAAAGTGAGTGACATGGGCTTCTAGTAAGTAGAAAAATGAAAATAAACTTGAAGACATTCAACCGATAGAGGAAGTAAGTCTTCGGAAGTGAAAATTCCGTTGAATTTCAGAACCCTAGAGATCCATGCGCAACTCAGAAAATGAACTGGTTTCAGAAGTACATTTCGACTAAAACCTCTGTCGCCAGATACGAAAAATGTCACCCGCCCCACCTACCCGACTCACCACGATGCGTGTATTTTCATGTAAGGTGCTCGCCGCAAGCTGAATGGCTGTTCATTGAATGAAGCAAACCTAAGAGGTGTTATGTGTGATTGTATGGGTTAGTTTTTTTCGTAAGTGCTCACAAGTGTGGCGCAGGTATGAAATGGTGTCTGGCCCATTCGTTGACTTCGCTGGATACCGACGTCCTTTCGATCTCAGTCAGAATCGCCCGATATATTGTCGTCCTAGATGATCAACTGTCTTTTGGGTTCGTGTCCAGATTAAAGCATGCGAAAATGACACTAATCTGTATGTTCATCAGGTTATCACTGCCGCTACGCTCGACTATCCTGAGTTATACGTTACTTATTTGTGAGCAATGAACTGTTTGCACTAGATCCAATAGGTGGATGGACTGAGACAGTTTGAATTTAGGAACCAGAGATCTGTTGGTCCTCTATCCAAAGTACAGTGCCAAATGCAAGATGCCCGATGTAGGAGAAGCACCACAGAGTAGTAGAAAATTTGGTTTTCACAAAACTGGTTTTCCAGATTGTGCTGGTCTTCAAAACAATGCACCGCTAACCTACTAGGCACTGATGATGTCATCCCAGCTGGCGACAAAATGTTTGCAACCAAATTGCCAACCAAAGCGAACAGAACATCCATTTATACAACCAGCGTTCCCCTCGTAGTGTAGACGAGACATCTCTTTCCTTTGTTTTGTTCGTCTTGCCAGACACTCTAAAATTATTCGGTTAGTCGCAATTCAGCTTGCTACCGTCGTAAGCTAGACAATATACTGAGAATTTCATTCCTAATATCAGTGAATGAATACCACAATGGTCCAATTATCTGCACTTACACATGAATGGATTTGATAATAGGCGAACAAATCAAAGGATCTCAATTTGACTAACCTACTTGTTCCAACATACCAGTGAAACTAGTTGCTTAAGAATTTGTAGATTTTCATACTTCATTTCTCTTTCTCTCCTAATTACATCGCCTCCAAACAGGGCACACTTATCAGACCCTGCAGCTGAATCAACGTTCAAAGACTCTGAATCCAAATACACTCATTCAACCATCACACAGTACATTCAGAGGTAACAACGACTGCTTCCAACGCAACATATTGGTAGAAAACGGGCCCCAAGTATATAACAAAACGGGACATTATACACCATTGTTGGGTACGGCAAACTCCTCAGATATGTTCAAACTGTTACAAGCGTCCCAGCCGGATCTGACGGAAAAACGACTAGCTACAGGATCCGGATCGGACGATAAGCTGATCCAACTAGTCAGCGATCGAGCCTTCAGTTTGACTGACCTCACACCATCGAAAACCGACGAGATGAAGTCAGAAGATCAGGCGGCCGAGAATGGAGCCGAAGCGCTTCGATCGTTCAAACAAAGGAACCGAACGAAATCGAGTCAAACCAAATGCAGTCAACAAAAACCAAGCTCCACGACCAAATCAATCAGTTGCGTTAATCCGAGTGGTGGAGCCCAGCCCCGCATGTACAACACCCATTCTCCCAACAAAACCATTGCCAAATCGGTCACCGTTAACATTGAACCGCGTCGAGGTAGTAGCCCGCTAGAGACGTATAATGCTGCCAGTTTTGTATGATAAAAAGACGCCGTAAGACGATACTACCATGAGGCTTTGTCGGCTATTTACTCATTCTAGTCTGGTAACATTCTGTCGTCCATTCCGCCGGTACGAACACATTCACTTAACCGTTCGTTTCCGCCCCTATCCCTCCTACATACATCCGACAACCTTTTCCAAACAGTTACACCCTTGCAGAGGATCCGATTTCTCCCCAACCACACATAGACACACACACACACAACGCGCCAAACAAAATGATAGCTCAAAAGAGCAAATGCTCAGCGCCGCAACAAGCATTTAGTGCAACTGTGAGGACGAGCGGTGAAACCGGACGCAGCAAAAGTGAATTGTAAATAACAGGAAGTTCGTTTCGCACACGAACAAATGGCTGATAGTGTGTCCGGACAGACATTTGTGGAAAAAAACTCACCCCTCGCCGGCAAGAAACTGAAAGCAGACCCACTCCCCCTATTCAGAGGTTCACTGTCAACCAACTGGTATGGATAAAAATCATCTGGAACATTCTACAGTGTCTAAGGGAGCTAGGGGTGCGGATAGTCCATCCATTTTCCAAGTACCGAGATGCTCCTTACCCCATCATTTGTGTATACACTTGTAAAGTTTTAGTTTAATCAAAAACAGTGTGAAGTTATTAATTCAATTTCAATTACTGTGAAAGTAATTCTGTACAAAAAGAACGATGCTGTCGTGCAGAAAAACCTCCTTTTTCTCTGAATGTGAATTTGGGGGGGGGGGAGAGACAATATGACGAGGACTACAAAAGAAACTGATTATCATCTATCTCTAGAGGAGGCAGGCCAAAGTTCGTGCATAGAGCTTGATGACTCAAGGCAGGGTCTGTACAAAATCAGCTTTTAAAACGAATTGTGGAATTGCGAGGAGAAAAATCACATCACGAAACGCGCTTCTGAATCAATGCAAGTTGAACTGAGGCGGGACGATAGCTGACGTCTCAGTTCTTCGATTTAGGGCCGTAGATGATGATCAACACTAGGATGGTGATGCACAAAGCGATGACAAGAACGATGCTGCAAATGCAACATCGTTTGCGCGCTCGTTGCTGGAAAATAAACAGAGACATGTGTCAGGAGGAGGGACAACACAAGCGCATGCAGAATTCAAAGTTTGTCGTTGGCTGCCTTCAGGTAGGGGTGATTCAGGAGAGCGAAATGATAGGAGAACGGAACGACTTACTTCAACACTATGCGAAGGAACCGCGCGCCATCCTATGTGTCATATACTGGTGAGTGACCATGACTAAACGAGCCTTATTTAGAAAATAGGGCTCGAACAATTGCATGATATTAATCTACGAAAGGAAAGTAAGAGTGAACTACATGTTTCCTTGTGAATACAAAGTTAACGAGAGAGGAACCTGCCTCATAGGAGACGTTAGGGCATGCCAGCCTTGAAAAATTAATCGAGCCCGATAAAAATTCCCTCTGGTTGTGGGAGGAATATCTAGCTATTTTGAACAAACCGTCCAAAAACTAAGAAGATCGTTGACGCGTATGTCGATCACAAAAGTGCCAGGCAGGAGTGAAGATTAGCATCCCGCTAAATACTATCTGGGAACACCAGACAAAGGTTATGTTGAAACCCACGTCAGAAAATAGAGAGGGCCATAGGATTTTTATAACAGGCTGGATGAAACCAAAAGCGGTTGGTTTTGTGGAGTCGGGCACAGAGGTCTAACGCACAACATTTGTTGTGTAAGCAGAGAGTACAAGTTCGGAAGGGGACCGTACCCCTGGAGATGACAAATGCATCTAAGCGACGAAGAGAAAATACACGCGTGTGCCCTTAAACTAGCGGAACCACCTTCATAATCAATCATAATGTGCACAAATCAGCGAAACGTAGGAGGAAAATAGACTAACAAAAGGTTTGGACTCTGTAGGCCTGGTGAGATAAAACGCGAGTTGACAGAAGTGTTCATAAAAGTAAAAAAACACGGACAGAAGAAAGTACACTAAAAGTATACCTCCGTTACTGACTATAGACTGAAGAAGTTATAATTGCAAACTGCACAGAAATGGTGGTTATACCGTGTAGACAGTAGAATGAACTCTCTGAACAAACGTAAATAAACGCATCAAACACCATCTAAAAGGTATCACTATTACGGACGGAAAAGACCCTCATGCCTCTTAAAAGACAGTCGACAATGTTCATATACATGCCATTCACGTCTCAGTGAAAACAAAACCTATCTAAAGAACCCAAAGATGAGAACATTAAAAGGAGTATTGGGCTAGAAAGTTTCTCAGAGTGATGGTAACAAGTAAAAATTGATAAACTTCGATAATACACAAGTCGGAAATTTTCTAAGAGTGGGTTTGTGCCAGGTGCCAATTATCCCATAAGTTTTTTCCGACCTACAGCTTCTGGAATCCAAGACTAACGAACTAAAGTATGCGTTGGGGAAAATGGAACAAATTTTTTCAACAGCAGCAAGTATACTGCCCACCTGCTGTCCGCTCAAAAGACCGTTTGTTTGTTCAGAAAAAAGGATACATATAAAAAAAAGTCCAAGAAACCAGTCAATTCATGAAGATGATGCAGAATGAACAAAATCCGGCGTCTGGTAGTGTGGAGTATACACAAGACAGATCAGCAACACGTACCCTGCTTTGAGCGGCTTTCACCAGTTGAGTAGTGCCAGACGCTTGGTTTACGTAGGCCGATTCAACATTGTCTTCGATCGTATCCACAGCCGTACGCTGATCATAAACGAGCGTAGAAAGTTGCTCGAAAATGATATTGACGTTCATGATGTCCTCCTAGAATGTTAAAAATATGCTACTATATACTTGAAAGTAGTTTAAAATAGCACGCGTTACAGAAATGTACTGGGACTGTGGTAAAGTGCGGTCCTGATGTGAATCAGCTTGCCGTGTGGGAACAGACTTTGTGGGACTATGCATGAGAATCGCTCCGAAAATTTAAGGGACTGAGGTTCTCTGAAAACACATCAGTCCTGCATCAAGTGAAAACTGTTAGTTTCTTCCTCGTAATCTGAATGAATTCCCAAGCATCCAACATCGCTGGTCCGTTCAATCCACTTCACTCTCTGAATCACAAGTCTGCCAATAATTATACTTTGGTGGAATGCATGATAATTAATACAACTCAATTGACAAAAGCAAGAAATGAACAGTGAGTAGATGATGATAGTCAGTGAATTGATAGTTGGATGACACTAGGTATTTCTGAGCAAATCGCCCACAAGTGCCACTGTGGTCATCTACTGTTCGTTTTGTGGATGGCCAAGAAATACGTACTGCTATAAGCTATCATTACCTTCTGGGCGATTTCCTTTAACCATATGAAAGGTTTTAAAAAACCGCCGAAACTGCGGAAGTTCCACATGGGCTATATTAGTGTTATTGTGACTTCGACACTTAACCTAGTGGGTGACGGTTTGGCGAGGTATGAGTAGAGTTCGAGAGCTGCCTAAGAGGGAAAAAGTCCTTCTGTAACTCGGTTGGCAGGATGTCTGAGGGTAAGTGGAAGGAAGGGTATGTTCACTGTTCCTCTTTATTGGAAGTGTGCATAATCCAGATAAATAAAACGAAAGTACTGCAACGACGATGCGTAAAGGCGTATATCAATGATTACTGTCGACTATGATTTGCTATCACGTAGTTGTTCGCAGTACCAGTGAATACGAATATACGAATAACTCGTCCGTAATCAGTGAAGCGCACAAACACCACACACTAATCAGGGACCGATTGGCTCAAGGATGCGATGTCAACGACAAGCGCAGTGCATAACACTCAGCCAATCGAAGTTGATAAACAAGACAGCTATCGGCATGGAATTTCCAACCAGAGTGCATTTCTGCTACTAACTACGTAGTTACGTGTATCAGCGTCGTGGATTACTCACAAGGTGTTCAAAAATAAGTCGATGTACAGTGGAGGGGGTTTGTAAACCATAGACAAAAGGCCGAAGTGCATATAGCATGAACGAACGTACACAAGCCTGGGGCTGGAGTTGAATCAGTGACTTTTCAATTGCCTGAAGGGTGTCCTACTAGCTAAGCTACCGAGAACGATGCCCCAAGTAATGGCAATCTTCGCTTCGCAATCTACTAGGCAGATGCATGGTGACTCGCGTGAAGCCCAATTATATAGAGATGAGGTGGAGTAACGTCCTAGAGGATTCGGCTGGTAGAGCGGCCGTCCGCTGGTTGAGTTCCAACCCTGGGCGTTTATCTTTTAGTTCGAAAATATTTCGGAATATGGGAAAATCGGGGACAGAGATGGGATACCGGATCACCAAACCAAAGCGAATTAAGCACGCACAACGAACTATTAAAGTATAGAAGGCAGGCGCACTCAGAATGCAGTGCGACAGTGTGAACCATATCCTCCTTATAGGTATGGGGTCTACCATAGGCGTCAAATTCCTCCAAACTTGCATATACAAGGACGAAAGTTAGAGTACATGGATATTTGCCATAGAAACCGTGAAAAATCCTATTTTCCTATACTTGGTGTAGTTTTTCTACGGCGACTGAGCTTCAGGACTAACCAATAATACTTTGGTCTCGTGACCTTTATGGAATGGCGATCGATATGGAAGCAAATGGAACGAGTCTGAGAAGGACTGCTCAAAAGATTGTGTGATGCGACAGGTGCCATAAGTGGTCAAAAGTGAGTTTTTCAACCCGGTCTAAGAGGTTTTAACCAATAACGACAGAGCAGAAGGGAGGTTGATTCAGTACGTGGCAGGAATAAACGCAAAGGAGCCTACGAAGAAGTCACTCAGGTAGAGCAGTTTCTGTCAATCCATGACTTACATCTGCCACAGTTTTTTTAAATCGCACATGACAGTGAGTAGGTAGGAAACAACTAGGCATGGAAAACCGCGGCTTGAACCGGTTCGGTACACACAACGCTGTTGAAGGGATCCTAAACTGGGTATAGTTACATGTGGAAAACGTCTGTTCTAAATCAGGAAAATTATTACCCCAGTGGTCCGGTAATGTTTGCCAGTGCTTTTCACACCGGACTTCAAATCGAGGCAAACAAAAGTTTCCGAACTGGTTGGGTTTGTGGGCGTTTTCGCGCGTACGCGTCAAATTCCTGATATCATCATAGAGAGCAATGTCAGTGTTGGCACTGATGCTTCACTGTCGCACAATCACAAGGTGGAAAAAAGAAAAGAGCAGACAGATAAAAGATTTGGTGTTAACCCACCATAACCATTCTGAGGCCCCATACCTCCCAACCCTTACTAAACAATCAGATGGAAAACTGACAGCACGAACGCGACTGACATCGGTTAACCGCTATATCTGATAGCCTCGAGCCAAGCACAGGGACCTCATTCTAGAAGGCGTACAACGGCACAAGCACCCAAAACTTTTCGTATTCATCCTTATTTACTTTTGCTAATGTACACGTTGTTCGTTACACAGTATGCGCCATTTGAAAGGGACAGAGAGAACAACGCTCACCTCGGTAGGTGATTCGGCATGTTCGCGCCACTGCAGTTTGCCGTTCTGGATAATCTTCAAAACTGAAGTATCTATTGCACGACTAAAAATCCACCTTCTTCCGTTATCGCTAGCCCACACCAGCAACGGTTCAGGCAGTGGTGGTCAAGGTCACGAAGACATCTCAGATCGCCAACCTATGGAGAACAGGTCCCACTGATGTGCGACAGCACGCGGGACCCTTGAGAACCAACCATGTGACTTTTTGACCCTTCAGTTGATGTAAATCAGTGAACGTGATTTGGTACTTTGAGATTTATGAGATGACTTTATAAAACACAACGTCGAGGTATTTACAACCATCAGTGCTTCTCTCTGAATGGCGAATGGTATGATTGAGGACGGCACACTCTGGAGCATGACTCGGTACTCTGTAGGTGTAAAGCGAATGCTGAAGGATGGTATGATTACGGTTGCGTTGGGGCTCGTTTTCTTCAAAGATTAAAACGATGTCGTTTGCATACTCCAGAAAAACAAGGTTCTCACCAGCAACGATCTGAACACCGGGACTTGGAGGACCATCCACTGTTTGCTTCATCACCTTAGCAACGACGAAGTTGAACAGGAGTAGAGGAAGTAGACAGCTTTATCGGACAACACTTCTGATGGAAAATACTTTGGATACTTTCCCACGCTCTCTCATACGCGTTGAGGTCATTTCGAACCGAGTGGAACAGGGCTGATAGGTCTACGACGACGTGGAAATTACGCGGTAAAAGTAGTGTGTAGTACAAGGTGTGGCTAGCTCCTTTGTTGTGGACAAGATTTTGGTTTCGTGAACCATCTGACTTGTCTCACAGTTGTTGGTCACATGTACTCAACAAGACTTTTTTTCGTTTCGAATAAATCAGTAGTGAAAATCTACAGGTCGCCTTTATTTTCTGGTGGCGGCTGTCACGTTCCTTGCCCAAACAATAGGATGAGATGCACTGCAGTGTTATAGATACGACCCACCGCATATGAACAGATGAAGCATGTTGCATAAAACACTCGTTTTGCAGTTTTGATAAGTGATATCATCGTTTCGCGGTTCACCAGGATCAATAAACCTACGGAAATATGTAGACAATTTTATCGAACATATCGACAGACTTGACCGAAAGTATGAAGTTCGGATCCGCTTCTAAGTTGAACGGAGGCGTTTGGGTTTCCACTGTCTCAAATAATTACGGTGTTGTTTCTTTGATCAATAAAGTATTTTGACGGACACACTCTAACTTGCCAAGAAATAGAGCTACTTTCACAGCTTGATCGTGTTATCAGTAGATATTCGTCGCGTTCGCAGGCGATTGGCGGGGAAACGCCTTGTGCAGAATTGTTTTCACATTCCAAATATAGGAAGCATAAACAGGAGAAAGTAATGCGTTCAAGAGGAAGCTATCAACCCCCGAAGTATCGGTGGCTCTGCCCACAGACCTACGACACTTCATCTACTCTCAGCCTTACTAGGGTTCATGAAGGCAACCTATCTTTTCACCACATACAACCGTGCCAAAACGGTTAAATTGAGTCCTTCACTATAAATAAAGCCATTACCGCCGAGGCGTACTCCGTTATCTCCAACCTGTAGGACGCATGAATTGCTGTAACATATCTGACACTTCGACGGTGAATACACGGAGTTTCTTCCATAAGAGCTTTCCTCAATAAACGGACATTTTCGACGGGCCCCGGTGACACCCGCGGGCGGGGAGTGCGCCATGATGATTTGTGTCCTAAACCGAACCAAATCACAGTTTCCCTTACCGATTAGCAACGCATGTTGACGCTAGAAAACATCATAACATATGCTCTAGGATAAAAGGAGGAAAAAGAAGGACCCTAAGTATTGACGTAATACATACACCATAAAAGAGAGATTCAGCTGGGTTCCAGGTGAGTCTTCCGAAAAACCGAATTTGTTTGCAAGTGAGTGTATTCCGCTGACCGTAGGTATTATTTACCTTAAAAGTGTTTCATTAAGTGTGGGCAAGAAACATTCACTTGAATTTATTCACTTCAATGAAGCATAATGATTTCAGACATGTAAGGTAAGCTCGTTTTTCATAACAGTTTCAAGCGGCATATGAACATGACCGGAGCTGTCAGTGTGGCTAGGTTCATACTAGTTGTAACAGGCTTACGAGTAGCACGTGACATACATACAGTGACAACTCTGAGGCGTCGAATTCTGCTACTTAGCAGGTTTGAGAATTTGCCCTCAAATGAGTTTTTGAGCTCAATCCAAAATCTAATCAATCAAGGTGAGTGCATTTTATAGGTTCAATTGTTCCGGCACGGTCAAGAGCTTGCAAGTGTTTCCGCATGTTTCTTTTTTAACCTGAAAGCTGAGTGAAAGAAATTGAATTATTAGTGGTGCCGATGGGGCACTACTACTCAACTTACTCTTGTCAGGTTCACCCGTACCACAACAACCAGAAACAGCCAAGTGTCCAATATATAGGGGTTTGGTTTGTAGCTATCGAATCCACATTTTCGAAAGGATCTCACGCATTATCATAGGTGTGACAGAAAAATGCACCTTCCTGATAAGGCATCCTGAGGTCACCAGGAGATTATGCCAACGTCAAACAACAACGCAGACCATAGGTGCTTCGTTTTTCTCGTAGCACAGAGACGGGCGAACACGTACGTGTGCAAATGTGTGCACAAACGACTGAAGCAAACACCCAAACAGGTAAAGAGATATCTATCGATTATTTAATTACTCGTGTTTTTGTTGTGTGCAAAAGACGATTCTGAATGCCGAATTCATGAACATCAGAGTTATGAGAAATTCAGCGTAACTATCGAACGCCCGCGGCCCATAATGCAACGACAGAAAATCAAGTTCGCGAGATGCATACTACCGATGGTTCCCAACAAGGATGAAACAGCTACAGAGCGATTCTACCTAGTTAACATAAGCTGACTTGGAGTTACGACAGAATTTACTAATACGAGTTCCAAATCTCCGTAATGTTTAAAAAAATGTTCATATACTCACTCTCACTCTCTCACATCCGGATTTCCCGATGAGCCCAATTTCGTTCTCAACAGGGTAAAAAAAATTACGATCGAGCTTCGCTGTACCGTGATTCACCAAGATAGCATCCTCGGCCTCTGTCACCGGCGGATTTTCACAGAAGATTCGCGTTCCCCAGTCCCTCAACATCCATCAAATGCCACCGAAATCGGGTCTCTTGGGTTACTCAGATTCTGTATGTTATCATAAAGGTAACTGTGTCGCAGCAACAAGCGCGCCATCTAATCTTCGGTTTTATGCATTCCTGTCATACCAGATCTGTTGTAGCTTAGGCCAACGGCTCCAAATGATAAAAGTCGGTCAATGGTGGGCTTACAGGCACAGAAGGGGAGAGGAAAAGCACCAGATACCGAATTCCCAATCACGTGTCTTGTGATCATGGTTGTAAGGTCTACCACCGTTTAGTCATGTAGGGTAACATCAACCTCGACTTCCACCGTTTAGGAGCTTGCGTAAAAGGATTTCCCACAGTGTTCCTTATACGACAAATCTTGTTTTCAAAATGAACATATGAGTCAACGTGCTCCATCGCGACGACAGCTGAGTCATCATCGTTTCTGTATGCCAGAAGCTTCAAGAGCATCATTACTGTGTAACAACCTCGAGACAGTAAGGTCATAAAGAGAGAAGAGTAACGGAGGAGACGCAGGTATATATCACTTGATCAATTCACAGGAGAAGTAATCCTAATGTTGGTGGTTAAACGGAGGCTATGAAGTGTTGAACTAATTTCTTTGAAGTTTATGGTACCTTGGCGAGATGATTCGTAGCGAAACTGCGTTCACCACAAAGAGAATGGAAGTGTGCCCGTAAGCGCACACAATATACACACATGGTGACGAAATCAGTGGAAGAGTTTACGAAACCTAGCACAGTTGGGCACCTTATGTCAACCACCACACTGTTGAAAAGAGCACATACCTTAATGCGCACACAACACAGACACACGTTACTGACAGAGCATCGTAAAATATATTGCTCTTATGTTCACTGAAAGTGTTCTGATGACAGAAGAGTTCATGTATTAGCAATACAGACACTTTCAACAGTGGAATTCGGTATAACACCGGTATAGCTCAGTGTTGCTTTTCCGAAACACGAAGCATGACGTTATGAGGGCAAAATGTTAGCATAAAACACAGCCACTCAATTAGCGTGGCCACTGGCCGCCTACTAGTGTAACTAGTTGAGCGAATCGGTTGACCTTACAGATCAGTTGTGCATTCGAAATGCCGCGTGTTTCAGCAAAAGCCTGACTCCTGTTCGGACAAGAACCGGCTGGAACCTACCGACATTTACAATCATAGATATTTAGATAAACTCGGATGAGTTGAACAGTGGCCCAAAAGAATGCACCGGTGTCACGTCACCGATTCCCCTTGCTAAATATACATATACATTTTTTGGGAATTTTACTGCGATTACCCTTTCTGGAAAGAATGCCTCACGAAGCCGATCAAAAGTGGTTTCCCCTGGGAGGAGATTTACTGTTGCAATACATTTCGGAAGATCACCTAAAATTGGTGTGATTCATCTGAGGACAGCTATATTGTCGGTAAAAATATATACGGTCTATGTGGGCGAGAGTGTACAACAAAAGAAGTATACCGGTGGATAAGAGGATATTCCACAAAAAGCTCACCTCGATAGCTTGCATCTGCTCCTCCTGTTGTAGGACGTAGCCCAGCTGTGTCACATCACCTTGATGGACTTGTGTCTGAAGCTGACCACTCTGAAACAGCATACTATCTTCTTCATTTCCGTCTGCTCGAACTCCGTCAGCTTCCAAACCGAGCAGATCAGCCACGGGGGGTTCATTGCGCTGAGCCTCGATTAGCAGACGTCGTTTTATCTCCTACCAGAACGAAACAGAACAAATTGGTAGCTAACCACATTGGCACCAGTAGAAGAAACTTTGAAATCAATCGATGAATAAACTGACCAATGAACAAATTTACTAGATTATTTTACCAGACAACACGAGGTCGGTCTGTATTTGCATATTAAAGTCCACTTAGAAGGATAGGAAACAAGACTAAAGTTTAGCTACCCCTGTTCATGCAAGACTTGGAATCCTGTGGACCATAATGAACCGTTAATCGCACCGCTGATTTCAGAGGCACCAAGTTAGATCCAAGCCGCTTTTATGAAGGTCGACAAAACCAGCTCTAAGGGTTTTAGTCACAGTTTATAGACACTGTTGTGAAAGTGAAATATGCGTATATCAAGTGGGATAAAACGTTGATAGTTCACATCGCCTGAGGTGAGTTCTGGAATGAATTTTGTTTAGGCGATGGTGAGTGACGCAGAAAGTGTGAAGAAGTGGAGTTGTCCAATTCTAGAGAAAGCATCCTCAGACTACCGCTTGAGGGAGACTGACCATCTTCGGTCGGTTCTTTGAGGTGGCGGTCTCTTCAGAGAGGGGCGACTGTGGAGTACCGCCGTTCAACCATTGGGAAGACTAGTGGTACATTGTCAGCTACAATGGAACTGTATGCCATATCGTCAGTAGCTTTAATTTCAATCAATTACACATGGAGGATCTTGATTCATCAATATTTGTACATTGCGGGACTTCCTGTCGTTTGCCCACAACACCAACTACAAGGCACTGTGGATTCCTCTATGCAAAGTCCGAGTACAAGCTTTTTTAAACCACGCTTTGTTGTAAAGGTTGTAAAGGTTTTTAGTTTAAAAGTGTCAGAATTGATCAGTCATGATAAGGAAAATAAGGAAAAGTGATACATCCGAGAGGCCAATCGGATCTTAGGTCGGTGTGATGGCAGCGATGCTTTAAGATGATCGACTGGCTGACGATATCATCCACGTATAGTATCCATCAACGTGTCGTCGCTAAATGTTGTTTATTATTTCTCTTGTGGACAGGGTTGCTAGGAAGTCTTACGCAGAGGAATGAAGGTTGTAAAGCCCTGTGCTGGGTTGTAAGGAAAGATCCACTGTGAGAAGAGCTGGGAAATGTTGGAACCATTCGGCTAGGAACCCACTAAACAGATTGAGCGCCTTACGGTATGCGGTTGACCGTAAATCTGTGAAAGTCACCCACGGTGTTCAAAGCGTCGGATTAAAACATATTGTCTCACTAAAGTGTGCTTTAACCGTCAACTTTTCAAATTAGTTGGTGTTATATTCGTAATGCACTACTCATAAGGTTGCTGAAAATTCTTCGACAGCCCACGACCGGTTTCGCCCTTCTTGGGGCTCATCAGGTAGGCGCAGTCCCCGAGTTTCCGTCAACCTTATGTTCTACTTGAAACCAAATTGCACGAAATTGGCGAAATACACTCATCTGCAAACAAATTTGGTTTTGCGAGAGACTCACCTGGAACTCAGCTGAATCTCTCGTTTGTGATGTATCCAGGCAACTAAATGTGTTGCACCAGGCCGCCTCATTTTTCAGTTGCTACGATATTCGAGTTGGTGTTACCATAAGCTGTGTTGACCAGACGGGACGAGAGGACGTGGTTGCTGACCGTTGTTTTGAGCCACATTCAGTTTCACTTCAACTGATTGCCTTTCAGCTTGCTCACAAAATATCAAACCAAAACTGCATAGAAACAGCCAGTTCCGCCACACGGGATAATCACCAGATTGTTATGCTACAGAGCTCATTAAAAGATTTACCCCTATGAGTTGAACCTTTGAAATCGATTTACTGGTGTACCCTGATACGTGTCCGTGTAGCAACCAACCTGGCGATCCGACACGCCGCAAACCTAAAACTTCGCCGAAACCTCAGAGGAAAAATTCATTCACTCCCACGTATACCCTCCTGTGTTGTCATATACACCAGGGTATGTCAATGACCGGTGCCACACCAACCAAATAATTAGGGTTCCCTTAGAGTTCGCTTGGAGTTCTCTATGTAACGTACGGACTCCTCAGATTGGCACACAGAGCAACAAACAATACGACAGTGCAGATCGTATTAACTGCAGCCAGAAGCGATCGGGAAATTGTTCAGATGAAAATGTATTCTACTCTGGGAGATGACAAAACTGTGGCCAACCGACCACAATTCTGCCGTTTACTTCTTTGATCACAATCAAAATGGTTCGTTTTCAGCAAGCTCTGCAGACCACTGATATATGGATACAGTGCTACACTGAAAATGATAACAGTTGACAAATCTACAGGAGGACACATGGGTAAAATAAGAGGGACCGATCTGAGTTGTAATATTACCGTGCTCGAGTCAGCTGATGGCTTCGACTTATTTACTTGAAAATCTTGTCCCCAAGTCTACATTGGAATGAGCTGAGGTAATCCAGTCTGTATCAAGTGTTCAGTGTTATTCACAGCATTCAGGGGGATAACTATTGCCAAAAGAGGATTCGCATCGCACGTCCGAAAACTAGACGTCCAATAAGCACCTAATATTCGCAGGTGGTGAAGGAGAACATCATCCATGGGTTATAGACCGCATGTACAAGTGACGGGAAGACAGCTGATTTTTTGACTCCCTACCTACAAATGTCGATTTCCTCATCCATTCCCATAAACAAGCGCTGGTTAAGTCATACACAACCTAATGAATTACAAGAAAACCAGCACAAATTAGCCTTTCCTTGAATCTTAGACCTCTATTCCACGAGGATATTGGGGTTAAACAGTAGACTGCAGTGAACCTTCTAACACAAAAAATTGATACCGAGATGGTCACAAGGGGGAAACTGTGAGCGCCTTTGAATAGAGGAACGACAAATTGCCCAACTAGACTCGCGAAACGCACTTAATTGCACACCGATCTAGTTTTAACGCGAGACTCAAATCAACCCAGCTGAACCTCTCATAGTGCTCTTTCAAGAAAATATACTGCAATATCTCGAACATCATACCAACTGAAACATGAGGCGGCCTTCGTGCAGCACATTCAGCTGAAGAATACCATAAACCAGATGTTTAGCTGGGATTCACTTGAGTCCCTCATTAAAACCAAATTGGTGTGCAAGTGAGTGTATTTCGCGAATTTCAAGTTCAGGCGAAACATAAGGCTGACGGAAACTCGAAGACTGCGCCTACCTGATGAATCTCAAGAAAGGCGGAAGTGGTCACGAGCAATTGAAGAGTTTTCAGTTTTCAGTGTTTATTCAAGAAAACACCACATCAAATGTTAGCTTAGAAATACCACTATTCGGACATCAGTAGCGATGCTGTTAAACTCAAAAGAGTTAGATATAATCCGTCGTCTAACACTATAGATTCTAATGTTAGAATGTCCGCAAACGGTCTGATAAGGATCTTGTCCCCAAAATGGGTCTTGAATGTTTGAAGGAGTACATCATTCTCACAGTTATGTGCACCAGAGTTTGGAAGCCCTAGAGACACCGTAACTTCACTCTGGTACGTCTCTATGCCATTTGTTCATGTTCTGACCAGTCGAAATTGAGCTGTGGCCACTTAACTTGTCTGGCCCGATATTACGGCTACTAGATATGGGTTGCATCTAGGAGAACCGTATCCAAGACTAAACTTGAAAAACCTAACTGCCTTTCTCATCAACGTATGTCAAGCTAAAACACCGAGGTCATAGTGGCAAGACAATGTCCTGATTCTAGGCTGCCACACAGTCGTGCTGTCTCGGTAAATCATATCGCGTGATGGTCGCAGCTCAGATCACCTCAATTCCGTCTGATAACCACGAACCATGCATCTGTGTACGGTGGTTCGGGCCACCGTGGCATATGATAGCGGATAACGTAGCATAAAGAAGGGACAAAGCAGTACGAAGAACAATGTGTCACCGAGAATAAGAATGACATGATAGATGTAACAGTACCATTAGTCGTGTAATATGGTTACACTGGTAAAAAAAAAATAATCATTCAGCTGTAACACCCTTTCGGTGCCTGGTTGCCACGCCACCAGAAGGAAGCACGAGGGCTGGGATACTGCCAGGTTGCCCAAGCCTAGACAGGGGAAGTCGAGATCGGGTTCGAATCACGGACCATCCGGTCAGTAAATTCGGAAGGTCCGTGGTTCACTGGTAAATATCCCAAATATAAATGTGGTGGGATTGTGATACCCCAACCTGGCGCATACACCAGAGAGCTAAGACCCTTGGTTTACTTTTTGCCCTTCAGCTCCAGGTCATATACTGCTCATTCTGTGACAGCTTCCGATCGAAAGTTGTTTCAGCAAACATGGCAGAGCGAGACAAATGGTTACTTAGCGTACAAAGCACATGACCGAGCTAGTGTGGTTGTTGCAGTCGAATGAAGACATAGTGCAAAAACGATTGATTGATTGATTGATTGGCACAAGCCATTCACGGTAGTTTAGCGTTCCTAATCTGATCCAGACGCGAAGCTTCGAGGGCATCAACAGTCAGAGAAAGGCTATCTTCCTGTTTCCCACGCGCAATGGTCATGCTTTACGGCCGTAGAGCAACGAACAGCCCACAACCGCATCGAGGATTATGTCCTTCGTTAAAGTGACGAGAATCCATAGGTGACTACTTAGAGGAAAGCAGACAGGAATCTAGCAATCATAACACTCTGCGCAAGTAATGCTGCCGTTCAAAGTGATACAGCTCCTCAACCAAGTGAACCTTTCCACGATATCATCTAAAGACTTGCAGTAGCGCTTTGCATTTATAGTGAATATAGTGGTGACACTTTTGTTATCTGGTGCACTTCGTGTTCTAATTTAATTTGAACAAAATAGCGTGAAGTTTGCATGCTAAAAATATTTGGGCGTTTCCCCAAAATTGAATTCCACACCGATGATAATAGCAATGGTTTCTTGGATAACTAATTCGACAGGAAGGTGATAAAGTACAGTCCTGATAAATATGACTTCTGGTGATGAACTCCGAAAATTATTCTCCGAGGACTTTCACGCATCCACGGGTATGAACACCTTTAAAACAAAGGTATCGCCACAAAACAGCCTATTGCTGTACGAGCGTAATNGGAAGTCGAGATCGGGTTCGAATCACGGACCATCCGGTCAGTAAATTCGGAGGGTCCGTGGTTCACTGGTAAATATCCCAAATATAAATGTGGTGGGATTGTGATACCCCAACCTGGCGCATACACCAGAGAGCTAAGACCCTTGGTTTACTTTTTGCCCTTCAGCTCCAGGTCATATACTGCTCATTCTGTGACAGCTTCCGATCGAAAATTGTTTCAGCAAACATGGCAGAGCGAGACAAATGGTTACTTAGCGTACAAAGCACATGACCGAGCTAGTGTGGTTGTTGCAGTCGAATGAAGACATAGTGCAAAAACGATTGATTGATTGATTGATTGGCACAAGCCATTCACGGTAGTTTAGCGTTCCTAATCTGATCCAGACGCGAAGCTTCGAGGGCATCAACAGTCAGAGAAAGGCTATCTTCCTGTTTCCCACGCGCAATGGTCATGCTTTACGGCCGTAGAGCAACACTACTCGGAAACTTTTTTGCCTACTAAGTGCTCCGCATGGGTTGTGTGAAGCTGAGGACGAGTCTGTTCCTCCCGTCCTCAAGTGAGGCAGAAGAAGACAAACAGAAATTCGATTTCGTTTTTCACTCTTTTTACCGTTAGACTGGTAATTCACATACCCATTCACAGTTGTTAATGTGTTGCTCTTTACCCTTAGCACTGGCGGCCAGCTGAACTGTTCTCCTGAACGTTCTAAACTTCAAGCCACATGATGTGAATTTGAATGAGTTTCAGGCCGATCTTCCTCTGTGATAGTCCACAATCGACAGTTCCCTTGGCTTGATTTTGTGCCACACTTCCTTTCTATCGCTTTCTGTGGACTTACTTCAAATAAGCTGGCACGTGACCACATGCTTATCTTAATATACTTCTCACTATTTTTATATCCCTTGTATTTCGCTATTTGAGTAGCGTACGTAGTTATTCGTCACAAGATCAAGGAATACAATCAAAGTTACGATACCACAAGGTTACCCTGTTCATTTGGGCTGGGTAAATCGGGTATCATAAGTAAGTCAAACAAGGTGCGCATTAGGTTGTGAAGTCCGATACCCTATGGAATACTATAAGTATCAAGACAGGATTGTAACAGAATCTTTCGAAATACCCATGACCATAGCACTCTCATGTCAAGATGCGGTATCTGGTAGTTTCAAGTTGCATGCTTAAATCGACAAGAAAATCCCGAACGATGCGCGTGCTGACCAAACCAAACTAGAACGACCAAAGTTGTCACATTTGGGGAAGAGACACGAGATAGAGGAATTAGTTGGTGAGCGAATAAAGCTGTAAACTGAAGCATCAACTTTCTACGAAGCTTAGAAGTCCAATAGGAATGGCTCTAATAGCAGCGCAAATCTGATAGGTACCTTAGTTATACGTACGGAGCTTCTGTTCATAAAGATGCTTAGGTTTGATGGCGTTTATCTGTGAGTTTGGGGCATCTCTTGAGAAATTTGCATAGGATAATCTCAAACAACTAATTTACTTAATGCAGCAGCGTGAGCGTGCGACACGCAGTGTTATGGAACTGTGTCATTCCTGATTCCCCCGAAGTTTATTCCAAGGTAAGGTAAAGATATACTTCCAGTAACGCTCGATTCCAAATGCATCTCCGAGAGCGCGTACGATGGCGGTCGGCGACGAATACCCAGGGAGCTGTCGACCTGCCATATGACATTGATGCAGATGCGACACAAATCTGAACTGAGGGTTCATGCTATCGTTGGGGCAACCTGTTTCAGGTTCTTCGCGCATCTAGTTCAGGTGGGACAAGAAAACATTCGACGATAGAATGGAGAAGAGAAGCCAACACTAATGGTACTATGGTCAAAGAAAGGAAACATGGCTTAAGGGCAATCATTGAATGACCGTCAAGGAAATCGACCTTCAAGCAGTCGAGCGCCTGCCTCGCGTTGCTCATCACCCGCGCTGTAGAGTGATAAACCCATCTCAATCCACTGATGTGTTATGTGCAAGGAGCTACATATGCTTGATTCATAACCAGATTCAGCTAACGTCCTGCCAAAGGTCGATTATAATTTGTAGAGAAAAACGGGTTTTGTTAACTATGTTTAAGACCAAACACAGGCTCATCGGCCACGACGCATCTGTGGGCGGGATTACCATCATCCTCTGCCGCACATCAACGAGATCCGCCGTAACACCTCAGCTTCATTAAACATAGTCTCTACGATTATTCGTTGAGGAGGTCGCCATTCACCAATCTAGGTTTCGACATTGTTTTGACCTGTGAATGCTTCGAGAAACAACACCATCCGATGTGTCCATTACTAAAGTTACAGAAGTTCTGATGTAGCCGAATAGCCTCAGCGCCATATGGATTGCTATACAGCGAAATTCCTGTCAAAACACGGATACAACAGCGCATCATTCCCTTTATAATTCGGAAACAGGTCGAACACAATCCCAGCAACGTTTGACGCTGGTCGTTTTTTCCGGAGATGATGACCGATGAAGTCCTGGAAACTTCGATCATCGAGACCAAACTTTTTATGAATGCTAGACCACTAACCAAGCTACCTAACGACCCAAATTACCGAACTGTTCTGGCGCTCAGTAAGTAAATTTCACATTGTCGGTTGTCATGGCATTCGTGTGGTTTTCAAGAAACATGCCTTAATCACCGGTGGCACCACGTTCAAAGGATGGCTACTGTGGCTTGGGGGTAGTGTTTAATATCAGCCATTTCTTTACGACGTCCATCGGTGGCAGCAGGAGCACAGGAACTTGAGGGTAGGAGACTTTTTTCAGTTACTAAATTGCTGTCTTCCGACAAGGGCCGAAACCAGTTAAGGCGGATGACGGGCCCGCTCGAGAGGCGGTTGTTCGGCCAGTGAATGGATGGATGGATAATTGTGTCCACTGGAGGAAGAAGTGGTGAACCTCAATCAAACTGTTTAATTACCAGCGTCCGTCTCAGCTGGTCGTTCTCAAGCGTTAGTGTACCTTTGTTTCATGCTGCACTTACATCGTTTGCTGGGTCGTGGAGTACAGTCTTCGATCGGCTGGCCGGTCGTGTTGTTGAGCAGTGTTCCACTCGGCTGCACGGATACGACTCAGATCTTCCGGCAGGGTAGTAAGTGCCGCGCGTCTTGCCGCCCATAAAATTATGCAGCGTTCTCCGTGAAAGACATCATTGGCGCAGCTTGTTAGGGCATAATCGGAATAGATCGGAATCAACTGGCCAGAGTGTGACATACAATATTGTGGATCAGTATACGGACAACTAAACATCTCTGGCAAGACAGGTGGGCACCAAGAAGTACATAAAGACACCCATCATTTCGGCTTATCACCAGTGCCGGTAGCTTTAACAAGCTTAACTCGCAGTCAAAGCTTTATCGATCATGTGCATGTGATCCAGCTCGTGAGAAATCTTTCTGTGCGGAAGTCAGGAAGTAGAACCCCAAAGAAAGCATACCAAACGCTTCCACGCGATTACCATGGGACCTGTCGCATCCATGATTGGCAGATCCCCAGGACGAATGCATCTCGCGAATAGAATACGTAGGTATTGCACACAGCTGGAAATGCAACCACAGCTGCTCAGTGGGAGCATAACAGCTCCAACTCCGAGTCACAAAACCCTGCTCTGCTTACAAGCAAGTAAGTTGGATGAAGTTTGCGGATGGAAGTTGCACGGCAGTACAGGCCATAAGGTCAGTCGGATTCATTTCAACATAGCTTATCCGGCTTCAGTATGAGAATGGCTTTAGCTGTCGCCGCACACGTGTGCTAGTCAGTCGGTTTTTCAGCTACATATGATTTTCGATTCAGTCTACCTACAAAGCGAAAGACTACAGTGAGGCTTAACATTATCGTTCTGGTTGGAGAAAGGCAAGACGGTTATCGCTCAAGAGGATAAATACTGATTGCTTGTGCTTTCTTTTTCGGAGTATCTACGCCACGACACTTAAACAGATAAAACCGCTTACCACTTCTTGACCTACAGAGAGAGATAACTATATGAACGATCAGCCTGTTATGACTGATTAGTCGACTTTATCCACAAAACCGTCGCAATAGATAATGGCAACCAGCATTTCTATCCTCCCACCAGCGTGACACCCGCAAACATTCAGTGCTTGTTCACTGAAATTGCATGTCACAATGATCGGAGTAACAAAACTCAAACGTACCGCTTGTATCCTCTGAAATCGCTGCAAAGAACGTTGGAAGTCTGTCTTCAGGCGCTCAGCGTGAATCTTCGTAGTCTACAGAAGCAGTAAAAACAAAAAAACGAACCCTACCTGCTCAACAATAGGATGGGAGGCAAGTTCAGTGAATTTAACTCCAGTGACCTCGATGAGCTTGATTGCATCCTTTTCTTTGCGATTCCTGTTGCGTGAGCACGTGATAATTAACAACCTACAGAAGTTCAGATTTGATTCGCGAATTTCCGGAGACATTAATATTCTGATTAAGCGTCTCCAGTTCATTGCCTGTCCGATAGTGATCACTTTGTATAGTTGCAACCTACCCAGTTGGCCAATCTTGTGCACGTTCTGTGAAATTTCCTGTAAAACTCTATCTGTTCCACTTGTATCTTACAAAAGGATCGTTAGAATTACAGAGGAACCTACGGGCTTCCATTAGGTCGCACTCAAACGAAACCCAACTCCCAGATATGTGTGATTCCTGTAGTTCTTGCGCGACGGAGAACGGTTATGCTGTTTGTTTAATAAATCCTGACCTAAGCAGTGAAACTCTGCTCGCTGTTGGGAACGAACTGAACAGAGCTCGTTTGAACGCTACAGGGGTAGGTAAATAGCTGGATGTAGAAGTGAACCAATAACCAGCAGCTGCACAGCACCTCACTGCTTCTGTCAATGACTCTGACAAGGACTGTATTTGTGGAAATGATGTATAGAGGTGTATAGAGTGGAACTTCATACTGCTGTGCAATGAAATGTTGGCTGGATATGGTCAGTTTCAGGGTAGAAACGTGAGAGATCCATAAGACGTGCATATTAGCACTGACTACGCACAGCGAACCCGTATATAGGGTAATACTCTCAACAGGGGATAATCGCTGATAAAACCAAAAATAACCAAACAGTTTCGGTGTTCCTCTTTCATTTTTTCAGGATTTATCATTTATTAAACCCAACGGACCCGAGGAAATGTAAAGATGAAAGTATATTTGTTCATTTTTTCAAGTATCTTCGAAAGGCCTACCTTGTACTCGCATTACGTTTAGTGACAGATTAGACTGAAGCCAAGGTTTCTGCATATGCCATCCGTTGGTCGTTTGAAATCAAGCGTTATCCAACTCCCCTAGATATGTAAAAAAATGGTTTGTCAATTCAATTGTTGCACCGAAAGCCCCGCTTTAGTGAAAACAACGCCATCAGGAAGTGAGCATGACCTCTTGAGCAGTCTCCAAGGAGCAGATATCTTGAGAATATTTAGGGGAGTCAGGATACGTCAGATCAGGCCACACCAGGTCAGAATCGGTAAAAATCCCTCCCGACCATACTGAGGTGTAAACACAAGTTCTAAACTCTATCACATAACAGTTCAGCTGTAGTACCCTTTCGGTTCCTAGCTGCCATGCCACCTGAAGGAAGCACGATGGCTGAGATAATGCCAAGTTTCCAAGATGCAGAGGTCGGGTTCGAACCACGGACCTTCCGGTCAGTAAATTCGCGCTCTAGCCACTGAGCCATCTTGCCCCATCACCTACCGCTAAGGAAAATTCACGTACTTGGCACTTATGACCACAGCCTTTGTTCGATTTCTATTTCGAATGTTACCTAACCATAAATGCCCTTTTCTGTGGATATTTTAATTACCTACATCGATGGCTACATAATTACGAAGCTTGGAAACCCAGAAGTCTTGGAACAATGTCAAAATACCAGGTAGCAAAGTTCCGTCGGCCAAACTTCAGCTGGGATGAGGCTTTAGTGTCGTTAAGTTATCGGGGAAAGGTGGAGGGTAGGATGAACTGACAGGTGATTGCGCCTAAGAAAAAACTACGCTGTTTGATCTGACCTGCGTATGGTACAGAGATGGAAAACGGTTAACAAAGTGAAGGATGCACTAAGGGGCGTAAGGGACGTAATACACTGCTCATAAGGTTGCTGAAAACTCTTCAACAGCCCGAAACGGGTTTCATCCTTCTTGAGATTCATCAGGTGGGCGCAGTCCCCGAGCTTCCGTCAACGTTATGTTCTACTTGAACCCAAATTGCACGAAATTAACGAAATACACCCATTTGCATACCAGTCTGGTTTTGACGGGGGACTCACCAGGAACCCAACTGAACCTCCCGTTTATGATGTCCTTAAGCAACTGAATGTGCTGTACCGGGCCGCACCATGTCTCAGCTGGCACGATATTCGAGATATCGCGACAGCCCATGACCGATTTCGCCCTTTTTGGGGCTCACCAGGTGGGCGCAGTCTTCGGGATTCCGTCACCTTATTTTCTACTTGAACGCGAATTGCTCAAAAACACTATTAACAAGAGATTCAGCTGGGTTCCAGGTGAGTCTCCCTTCAAAGCCAAATTGGTATGCAAAGGATGTCAAGGATGTTAGTCGGCAAAAAAATATATCCAGGATAGGGACAGAGGACTCAATTCGATTCAATGATCTCAGGATTGTAGAGGTACCCACACCTGAGAAGTCGTTCAATTCTTGCACCGCACGACCAGCCGATTACAGCTGCAGTGGAAGTGGGATGGCATGCAGCTAGCGGCGGGTAGTTAGAGAAAGAAATAGTATGCAGCAATCGAAGGACTAACACAATGGAGAGAGGAATTTCAATCCGATTTATCAGCTATAAAAAAATCGTTCAGCTGTAGCACCCTTTCGGTGCCTAACTGCCATGCCACCAGAAGGAATCACGAGGGCTGGGATACTGCCAGGTTGCCCAAGCCTAGACAGGGGAAGTCGAGAGGCAGAGTTCGGGTTCGAACCACGGACCTTCCGGTCAGTAAATTCGCGCTCTAACCACTTGGGCCATCTCGCCCCAGCTATAAAGCGTGTACCATGGACACATTGGTTCCAGCTGCTACAATTTCCATCACCAGAAATTAGGAGGGCGTGGGAAATACAGCCAAACATTGGAGGCTATGGTATGTTCAGTTAGTTCGGGAACTGGGTAGCTACGCATTGAGGGCAACAGCCTTGATGCGCGAGCACCACTGACTGCGCGATTGGACCATTTCTGCCAGTGTCATTAACCATTGATGAGTTGAGTCCTGGGGTGCCCATCCAGGGAGGCAGCAGTTGTCGACCTGACTCAGTTTACTGGTGAGTGTTTTCATACTTCGTTATCAGGTCATACACTGTTCACCTCTTGGTCGCTTCCACTCAGCACAGGGCTGGGCAAAAAGAGCTCTGCGAGGCAGACGGTCTTCTGGCATGCGGGGTACATGTTCTAACCAGTGTAGCCTATAAAGCGTGAGTAATTCATCCATCGCGGGAGACTTCTTTCTTCCTAGGACCATCTAGAGTACCTAAACTCTACTAATCCGATGTTCCTACCAGACCTAACCAATGCTTCGGAGACACCGATGATAAAACACTGACATCTTTCGTACAGAGGCACGGAGGCCACTTGTCTGATCCGTAAAGCAGTATGGATCGCACTACCGCAGTGTAAACACTGCCATCGACAAACAAACTGACGTCACGTCGGTGTCATAGGTGTCGGTGGTTGGCAAAAGCTGCCCAGGCTTTCCCGATACGAGAAGTAATCACATCTCCAGCTAGTCCACCGGAACTTCTGCATACAACTTTGTATACAACGTTCTCCTAAGGGATATAAAATTGGAAGGGATACTCTTGATCGCCAGGGTTTCTGATGATTAAGAGGGTTAAAAGCAGCTTTCACATCAAGAAAAACGACCAGCGTGGGACGTCTGAAGGAGTGGAGCTGTTCGAGAACATGTCTCCATGTAAAGATAGTGTCGATGTATCCTCGGCCAGGGCGAAACCGAGCATGATTCTCACAAATCCGCCTCTGCGGATACTCGATCATCGCGCGCAAAATAGTGCCAGGGAGCACCTTCGATGCCACGGCTACCAGGCTGGTGCCACGGTGGTTTTCGCATAACGTTCTTGCACACTACTTGAAGACTGGGATTACAGTCGAGAAGCTCCATTCCGGTGGTATAATGTCTTCATTCCAGAACTTCTGCAGTATGGTCATCAGGCCATTCACCAGGGCCTCACCACCTTCTTTGAAGAGTGTAGGGTGGATAGCATCCCGTCCAGACGCCTTGTCGCATTGAAGGAGTAATACATCAGGCTGGGTTTCTGTTGTTGACGGTGGGCTGGTGTCGATGTTGCATTTAGGCCCGCTGGATTCTTCCAGCGGTTGTGTTGAAGGAGCCAACTGAACTGTTCTTTGAAGTGTTCACCCCATCGCTCAAGACAATGATTTTTTGTGTGAATTGCCGTTCCGTCTTTTTCGCATATTGTTTCGCTGACAATTGTCTTCTTTTGGTCGGTTGATTGGATCTGCTTCCGCATGTACCGAAAGCCTTCTCCATATTCCACGCCTTTGCAATACACAAGCGTTCTCTGTTATTCTTTAAGCTTTCAATTATCGGGTGTTTGAGGGATCTGCGTGCGCCATCATTGTCGCTAGTTGCTGGTACGGCCGTTCTGGCAGCAATAAGACCTGTGGATCTTGACGATATCCACTGTTCACTTAGTCGAGTCGGATGGTTAGACAAACAGTCCTGAAAGTCGAGAGCGTAGCTTGTTTAACTCGCTTCCATTCAACCTCCAAGCAATCTGCGTCATCCGCATGACTGTGCGTTTCCAGTAGCTTCCTAGCCAGATCAGCTGGATACTCGAGCTACTGAAACTTGTAGAAGTTGGCGAATGGAATTGCTATGCTTGTGCACGCGTAACGCTGGTGGAAAGCAAAGTGATACTCGGGCCCGCACAGTGGCATGATTAGAGTCGAGATGCGTACACTAGAAGGGACGGCTATCTTTAATTGAGGCTCTCAATTGGTGATTGGTGGCCACATGGTCCAATTGAGTCCATGACTGCCTTACGGTTGGTGGACTCCAACTCGATGTGAGAAAAACAAAACAAACAAACCTGCCATGCAAGTCATCAGACAGGCAGACTGTTTATCCAGGACTATTCAGAATGACAGTTGAATCGCATATAGTTAAGCATACCAAGAGTAAAAGGGCATTCACACACTCTTCGCCACACACTTCCGACAGAAAAGGGTACGAAGGAAGAAAACCCTTACTGATGTATATTTCTAAGAAGTCCGGTGTGTGCGCACCATCCATAGATCATATCAGACGGTAGTCCTTCTCATTCTGCGCTCAGACCAGCCTTAAAGGCTCGCTCCAACTGAGCTCCTATTGCAACCTATTCTGAGCACTAACCAGCCAAATGCTGAATAAGCCCTTACGAAGTTCTAATCTCACTCTTTGTTTGAATAGGGTGAACGGGTCGCATCTGAGCACCTCACTCACTCTGAGTCGGAATATGCGCAAATCAGTACCCTGTCATAAAGGCCGGTGGGTGAGCACAGAAGCCCCTCTCCACCGCCTCCTTTCTAGGTCCACAAGGCCTTTATCAATCCTCATTAGACACACCCTGCAACCCCCCTCCCCCAAACACACCATTCTCGTCGTAAGCCGTTGGATGCCTTCACGGGTCTTAATGTCTTTCTTTGGGTATGGGCCTCGGGCATGGGTGCATCATTCGAAATGTGGTAGCTTCTCGCAGCAGAGGGGAATAAGGAGAGCCCAGTTGCGGCTGTTCCCTACCGCCCTGAGCGCAAACAACGCTCTATATGCACGGTTCGCTGCTAGATAGCAATGTTTCTGTACTTCTTTATTCTTGGATATAGCAATCCCTAGATCTTTAGTCACAGTCGTGGCTACAAGCGACTGATGGTCCAACATAAAATGCAGTGAATGTCCTGCGGACCAGCTGGCTATGGCGACCGTCGCACATCTCTCAGCATTGATCGGGAGGTCCCAGGTTATGGACTAGTTTGACACTGTCGAGACAATGCTGAAGACCTCCTAGGTGCCCAGAAGATTTACATCATCAGTGAAGAGAAATTCACTTCTCAGTAGACTGGATAGATTGCTGATGCAGAGTAGAAACAATAAGTGTTTAGAAACTGATCTTTGCGGAATCCCACTTCTCGGTGTAGCCGTGTGCGATGAATCATCCACACAGGAGCACTTCGCTGCATGAAAGAGATTACGAAGAGTTTAGCTGTTGTTGGTGAGGTCCGCCTCCCAGGATGGAGTCCCCGTGATACCCCGCACTTGGCTGGAGACATTGCAATAAATAACAGCTAATCGATGTCAGTGGCGTTCGTGCTCAGTTTCTTTCCAGATTGTCTGAATGAGCGCCTGGAGGTGTAGGCACCTCAGAATGCTCACGATAAGTCTGCATCAGGTCCGTCCCTTACACATTCGCATCTTCTTTTCAATTTAAGGCTTTTTGATTGTACGAAAGTGAAGCATCAGTGTCAACAATGATGTGGCTGTGTCCCTGCTCTGTGTTAACTCGTTCAGTCCTAGATAGAACTATGTCCTCTAGCTGGGGAGTCGAGGCACCTCCAGTAGGTCAACCGATAACTATAGCCGATAACCTCAGTGATGCGTTATTACGATAAACGTGGCTGAGACCTCCAACTAACCACGTACGAGAAATGTTAGCCATCACTAATGGACAGGCGCTGCCAGTTCTGTAGACTGCATCATGGAGAGCATGCCGGCAGCGCATATTACGCATGGCACAGCCCCATTCGCCACTACAGTGGTTGATGCATTGAAGGAATTAGAATTAAAGACCGATAAGAACTTCCCAAGGAAATAACCAAACTGAAGAACGAACTGGCAGAAACGCAGGATCAAGAGACACACGACCAATACCAAAATATGGCATAGCAGGCAACAGATATCGCGCCCGCTACCCTCGCCCCAACAGTTGTTGCTAGTGTTACAAGCGTTCCAGCAAGTGCCACGCGATACCCGTCGCTGAGTTCTTGGCGCGGCCCAGCACCTTAGAAAATAGGGTGGTCGGAAAGCTTTGCCAACCAGCGTATCCGGTGAAATACGATCCGGTTACATGTTCTACATGACGGTTCTCCCTTTCTTCGCCTCCTGATGGACACTGGAGCACAGTTGAGTGTTATGTCAACTTCGGAGGATGAAAAGCAAACGCCACCGAAATCCGGCCTTCGGACTTTCAACGGCACCCCAATTGCAACTTATGGCCAAAGCTTACCCGCAGTGAATCTCGGTCTGAGGGGCCTTTTTTAGTTGTAGCTGTTTTGCCATTTTGAGCATAATTTTTTTAAAGTATTTTGATTCACTTCAACGACATGCATGAAGCTGAGCGTTCCCCGCACTGTTTCAGGAGAGTATGCCAATCATCCCTGTTTTCGTGCACGTATCGTTTTTGGGCCACCGCATACCGCCACAGGTATCGAGCAATCATCTGAAAAGGTTCAAGCCACCATGGATTATCCAGAACCAGTTTCATTTAGACGGTCTTGCAAACTTTGCCGTAGTTTTATTCCTAACTGTGCGCAGTCTCTTACGGGTCTTCTACGGGGGCGAGATGGCTCAAGTGGTTAGAGCGCGAATTTACTGACCGGAAGGTCCGTGGTTCGAACCCGAACTCTGCCTCTCGACTTCCCCTGTTTAGGTTGGGCAACCTGGCAGTATCCCAGCCCTCGTGCTTCCTTCGGGTGGCACGGCAGCTAGGCACCGGAAGGGTGTTACAGCTGAGCGATTTTTTTTTCACTCTTGCGAACAACGCTTGTCAAGGATGTGACGAATTCAAGAAGCCTATCTAAAATAGGACCCCCGTCACACAATGTTCCGGAAGCACCTCCTTAGCCGATGACGGATGCTTCGTGGCCGTCTTGCTACTCTACAGCAAGATGCTAAAGGGAGTGGCAGTCTAAAGCTTTTTGCTCAAGATATTTGGTGCCAACGGAGTCGCATTAGTCCTTTCATCCACGAGCAGCTTGTTGTGTACTTAGCGAAACGACACTTTCAACATGTTGGGAGGTCGGACATTTACAGTGTTTACCGAGCACAAACCCTTGATATATGCTCTCCGGGTACGGTCTGACAAGTATCCTATAGGGCCCCGTCATCTTCGTTGCGTCCCACAATTCACTACCGATATACGGAATGTTTCTGGCCAGAAAAACACTGCAGTTCATGCCCTGTCACGAGTGCATGTGTTCACCAACTCAGTTACCCTTCGCGCCATCGCTGAAGCACAGGTACGTGATCCAGAGATCAAGCACCTGCGCAACTTAAGGTCTCTCCAGGCAGCTTATGTTCAGCTACCCAACACCGAAAGGCGAATCTGGTGCGAAGCTTCACAGGGGACACCTCGGCCTCTAGTTCGTCCTCAGTTCCGAAGTCCAGTATAAGATCTGCTGCATATTCCATCCCACCTGAAAACAAACATATCCGTTAGGATAGTAACCACACGTTTTCTACGGCCCAAGATCGCGAGTGCGCTTGTGCGTGTCTTTACTGCAAACGGGCAGGAGTACACCGGAATATCAAGAGTGCCCTCGGCACTTCCTCCATACCAGATGCATTCCATCACGTGCACGTACATCCCATAAGCATATCACGATCCAAGGGCGTTATATATGCTACCTGCACCCACCTGTTTTCTGGTTAGCGAGAAGCAACGCAAATACTTGGTTGCACATGAAAAACGACTACCCGCACCTTTCTCGAACAGTGAGCTACCCAATTTGGTTGCCTCGATGTAGTTAATACAAATCAGGAGGTACCTTTTGAGCTCTGACAAATTACTGACCACGTTAGGGCGCAAGCACTTCAGGACAACAGCTTATGATCCAGTAACTAGCGGACTGGTTGAATTAGTTCATCCTCAGCTCAATTCAGCGCCAGGAGCGCACAACAACACTTTGCTAGTCCTCTTGAATTTCTGAAACACGGTGAAAAGTCGATACGCCTGCAATGGAGTTGTTTTACGGATGCTCACTCCGACCACCCAGTGAGCTGGTCGCCCCAAAACTCCGTCGGATTTCGACTACGGCAACTACGCTGACTAGCTGCGAGACCATACGCGCCAGCTCAAACCAGCCAGCAGAGGACAATCGACCTCACGGTCTACACAAAACCTAGCCAAGCCTCTCGAATCCCACTCTTTTTATACATGTGACGTCTTGTTTTGCACAGGTGACACACTGTGAGACATTGCGCTCACGTGAGCATGACACGAGCACTTTGCTGCACTAATTCATTTGATCCTAGATAAAGCAGCGCCCACAATCGACTGCCTTTTGCTTTCCTACGCTGGGACGACACGTTAGAGTCCTTTAACCGATAGCTGTATTCAGGTGTTACCGTCGAACGCTCCTACAGGCTTGAAAGATACGTTCCCGCAAGAACACCTTGACACAGTACGACCCGACCACTGATAACATGCATCTCGCATTGTAACAAGAAACCATTGACTAGCCGGATCGAAGGCTATTTGGAAGTAAAGGTCCCTGTCTCACTCTTTAGTCACTGTGTGGGGGTAGTGTGAAAACCTGTTGCGTCACCAATAATTTATCGAGGTCTCGAGTTTCGTGGTACCGATTTCTGAAACTGTTGATATCAGGAATCTGATCCATAGATTCGTAACTCTGTCAGTGTTACGCAGATTTCGATACCCAAGATCCTCTACCGCTCATCGTTGGGTGTAGCAACGGCCGATCAGCTGACCTCTTACGTGATTGGTCACAAGACGGACCACTAGCAGGCCTAGCATCAAGGCGAGCTTATGGGCGTGCCAGAAGGTGGACACAACAGCCACCTGAATGCAGGGGTCGGGTGTGTTCTCGTCGTTCACTAGCCCCCATTAACTTGATAGGCCCAGACGATAAAAAGGGTATAGCACTGCACTCTAAGTTCTCAGTGCAGGGCAGTAAGCTTACCAGCGTGAGGACTCAACTAAAAAAGCGCTTAAAAGTGCCTTGAACTGAGTACTAGATTCAACGTGAACAGACGTCGGAGGGAGGTTATTCCACGAACTAACTGCCCGAAATGTGAAAAAGTATTGCTCGATAAAATTGTGCGCTCTAAGCTTGAAAATCTTTTTACTAGGTCCCCGCCATGTGTTAGTAAGGTCAACAGTGAAAAATCTGTCGACCAAAACTTTTTCGATCGGGGCGTAAGTGGGTATTAGGTATCCTCGGAGACGACGATAATCCAGGGGAAAGAGGTCAAACACTGAGACACGAGCCCCATAATCAACGGGTTTAAGGCCAGCAACCAATTTCGTAGCAGCTCGCTGGACGCGCCCAACGAGGGCTACGTCTTTGTTGCGTCCTAAGCAGACAACTTAGTTGGCACTTTCAGCACGTGGTCTGACGTAGGCTTGAAAGAGTATCTGGAAGTTCGTATGAGTAATGCGAGGGAAGGTGCGCCGAATCGTCCGCAGAACGGTGAATGCCTTTTGAGCCGATTTTATACCGCGAAGTGGGAAGGACAAGTCTGAAGGGAGCCTGATAAATAAACTCTTTTTGGTGTTTAGCTTCGTAATATCTTCTGGTCCGTTTTCACGAGGCACGACAAAAGCCTTCGCTGGATCTTTTCCGGATGACATATGGGCGCACTTTTTATCATTCAAAGGAAGATGCAGTTCAACGACCATTAATTTGCAGCGTTGACATCCATTTGGAGGGCACTGGCATTTGAACCCCAGGATTTCAAGCCGTCCGCAAAAAGAAGACGTGAAGTTGAAGGATCGTTGACCTATATCAGAAGCAGAAGTAGTCTCGAAACAGAGCCTTGCATTGCAGCCCCCATTGTAGACCGGCTCCGAAGAGCAGTAGGTCGATTGGAAAAAGTCTGTAACTGATTGAGAAGTCATCGTTTCATAAGAGCTTGGTAAACAATCGGTAATTTTTTACTGGGCAACGTTTCGCTTTTGATACAAAAGCTTCATCAGGCCAAACAAGCAGGCCATCTATTTGGTCAGGTTTTAGGGCAGACGGAGAACCAATCAGTGAGGCGTTTTAATATTAGTGCAGTCTTGAGTGCCAGTTAACGGCTCTTGTCGGTTGCCAAAATCTTATGTTGATGGGCGTCGATGGGAGTTTCAAATTAGCTCTGATCGGGTTTGGTGCATTATTCTCCCATTTCGAGGTGCTCCAGTTGATGATTCACCACGGGTGCCACTGGTAGATTTTGTTGGTATTCATGGGTTTGTGAGTGATACGACTATTTATTTGACGAGAGGGAAGGTGGGGGAGGTAAATTGCTTTTCAGATGATGACCATTCCTCCTTCTGATAAACGCACGCCGACACGAGTCAGCTCAACTGATCCAAAACAGTCCTCTACAAGCTTGCCAGTTCCACGCCTTCTGTCGTGTTGATACTGGGATGCTTGGCGATTTCTACCGCCTAGGCCATCAGTCTCTGGGACGTGAACCGTAGCCATCGCCTCAAAACATCGAAATTTTCTAAATCCATATTGTGTCCCGAGTCCAGTGCGTGTTCCGCCATTGCCGAGTCTTTCAGTGACGCTTGATGTTCATCCGAGTTCTTCGGCGGCCCGTTTATTTTTCTACTACGCTCTTCGATTCTGGTGTGAAGTCCCCTGGCCGTCTGTCCTATACAGACTTTAGTGCAGTCGGTTCACTAAATTTTGTAGACAGTTCCTGGTTCGGTTTGCCGGGGGACAATCATTCAGTTGCACCAGTATAGAGCGCACGGCGTCCCTCCTCTGGGAAGCTACTGTTATGGTAACCGCGTCTTCGAATGACCTCTGTTGTCCCTGTTTTATACGGAATAACAACAGTCCCAATCCATTCCATGCCGAGTTTCGCTAGCGGTGAAAGGAGGAAAACCCTTCGGTACGATGTTGTTTACTGAAAAACACCACCTAAGCAGTTACAAGCTATTGGACAAGAAAGTAAACTTCTCATATGCACAGTTTTAAAAAAACTGAACATCCTCACGAGTTTTATTGAACTTTTATGTATATTCGCTGATTATTGACAACTGTAAGCGAAAACCGCAAAGCAGTTCCAGCAGTCCGTAATAAACTTCACCTTGCATCAGACGCGTGGCAGAGCTTCCGCATGACAGCAGACTACTCACATGCCTCAGCAGTAGCATATGCCGTAGCACCGGTACCACCACCCGTCGTAGTTGACGCTTAAACAAAATTAATCAACGAAACAGTAGGCGAGCCTACTTTCATTGGAAATGTTCTATCTGATAGGTACGCATTAATCCAACATTGAACTTATCTTTGCATCCCGTAAGACTCGAGTTCGTGAAGCAGCGAGACGTGTTGACCTTGATCGAATACTTTGGAGAAACCGAAAAATACGGCATTTGATATGGGTCCTGTGTTTTGTCTATGTACGCTACGCAAGAACGGTTTGGGTGAATCAGTGTTGCGCTAAGGATTTCAAGTTGTTGGTAATGAGGTGGTTTAAGATGGCCCTCTTCGGAATGCACTGCACCACCACGAACAGTGTGCTAGTGAGTCTAGTAGGTCTGTAGTTGTTAGCCGATAGGCGGTTACCAGTTTTGTAGATTGGCGTAAAAATCGCTTCCTTCCAATCAGGGAGAAGGTTGCCTTCATTGAGCGACCGGCCTAACACCAAGTAGAAATACTTTGCCAGCGTGAGCGACGTTTCTTTCAGAAACCTTGGATGAACCTTCTGGCCCTACCGCGCTAAAGGGGTTTGTCTTTTGCAAGAGTTGACGAATGTTCTCCTTCGTGAGGACCAAGTCGGTTGTTTAATTTGCTGTTGATTGTTATGGTGAAAAGCTAGCTCAGTAGAATCAGGCAGAGGATTCAGCCTAAGTACATCTAATATCTTGGTCCGTTAAGAATACTCTTTGTGCCAACGTTTCTTACTTTGTTTGGCAACCTCGCGCTTACGCCCACTTAGAGGACAAGAACAGGAACTGAGAGGTCGGATATTCGGTGATAAGCTGGAGGGGTTTTTCACCATGTTAGTGGTGAATATATTTTTTTAAATTAGCGGCTGTTTTGTTGTCCTTTTTTGAAGCATATCTACTGCACAATCATCTATGGAAAGCTCGATGAGCGCAATCCATGCGCAGTACTTTAGTGTAGGCAGAATTTGTGCCACACGTGGGAAGGGAGGCACACGTTTACGTGGCAAAGTATGCATCAAAACTCAATAGGAAAGGGGACTGTTGACGACCGTAACGTCAGGGCAGTTCGTCTCCCGACGATAATCCAAATACGGCAGTTCACTCCAGATAATGATAAAGCTGATATAACACCTAAGCCCGGTGGAAGAAGGCATCGCGATCAAAGTTCCGGTCAACCAAAGAACGTTCTATATTTCTGTCCGGGTGGGTCATCAACTTCCAGGTTGTCCTCATGCCGGAGTAAGCATCCAGAATTTCGTCCAAGGCACTGTTTACAGTGCGCACAAATAATAATGGTTCTAAGACAGACTCTCGGAGGCTTCAAGACGATATGTCCAATTAAGGAAGGTGGGATCACCCTTAACCCGAAATGTTCGGTAGTAAATAATTTTAATGATCTGGGTTTGCTATGATTACTCACAGGAATTTCACGCTTCAAAAACGTAAAAAGTGTACCTGAAATTAAGCCCATATTATAAGCTCCGGTCCCATGGTGATCTGTAGTAAGGCCACAACTAAGCCCACCCCAGATTAAGGCCATCCTGGTGATATTACCTAGAGGAACTGGGCGACGATCGCCTGTTTTAGCGCATAGCTCCACGAGCCGGCGAAACGTGCCACCAGGCCCGCGGCACACTTGCCGCATCGAAGGCGGCAGTGAGCGGAATCAAAGCCTGAAATAAAGATGGCCCAATTCCATTGTTGACGGAGGATCGAGAAGTTAGGCAAAAGGTGGCAGAATGACCCCAATATTTGGCACAGAAGATTAACAGGTTTCTTCCGGAATACAGGCATAGATAGTGACTGAAACTGTAAAAAAATATGGCACTTCACCTGGCCAGGTGGAAAATGAGGTGGAGAGTAAATAAAAGAAGTAGTAGACCACAGAGGACTGTATCCATGTCTGTTGGGTCTATATTACTTGGAAGGATGATTGGAAACTATTGTCAGTCTTCCTTGGATCACTGCTACCGCTCGGCTGAAGGAAGCTTTTTGTCGTCCGCTTTTGAAGGTATCTCTGGCAAACAGTTTCTAACGGTCTTGCACAGGCACATTGCCGGTTTGCAGGAGCCTTTTGGACGACGAAGCTCCGAAATACCTTCCGCCTTGACGGTTTCAACATGACATGTTGCATAAAATTGGTGCCGTATTGCAGCCTGCCATTTGCCTTCCGTGTCACTGTCGAATCTGCAGACGCAGTCCCGTAAGATAGAACACTGACCATTCAGTCTATGTTGCAATTACCTGATACGGCGCATTAATTTGCGCGGCCTATCTTTACAAGGACAATCCATGTTTGTCCTCCTTTTACCGAAGCAAGAACTTTCAGTCCTTGCCCCGGCGGCTGGCTGCTCTTAGCATTTCTCAGTTTTCCTTAGTGTTAAGTTCAATCACTAGCGCTGTGTTTGCTTCTGATGTCTCTGGAACCGCTTCATTACGGATTTCTCGATTTGTCCAAATCGCTGGGACGTCAGCAAGCTTGTTGCAAAGGACACAAAATGGGATGATTTTCATGAAACGGCTTGCTTCCTACTTACCTCCCTCCCCTTTGAATGTTTGTTTTATGTCTTACTGCCATAGTGACTCGCGGGTTCGTGCGTACTCTGGATTACGCCGAAATCCAGTTATCTAAAAGTTGAAGATGATTTCAAGGGAGTGACTCTAATCCCCGCACACAAAATACCCGGAAACACGAAGACATGTGTGCCTTCGTGGAGGCACTGTGGACCAAGTCGTATATTCCATAACCTAATTATTTTCTCCAGTCAGCATTCTTTGGCGCCTTAGCTGCGCTCCTATATGTCTTACTAGGTGGATGCTGGGAAGAACCACACAATTGGCCATCACCAGGCTGTCTGAGTGTGCACTATGGTGATAGACTGATTAACCTAAGGTTGCTTACAAAGACGTATATAAAAAGCAGAGGCAACCTAACTGCTTTTTAGAATATGTCCACTTTTGGCTGGATGGGAGAAGAGGATGTATTACAACAGTGCTCAAGCATATTTAAAGGGGAACTCGGTGACCTATATTCTGCGTTAGCTATGGATTTTGGCCGAGATGTATAACACTACAAGCATGAGATGCAACTTAGGGGATTCTTCTCTAGAATGTGGCACCGCAAACAGATATAACCAGCATCTAAGACAACACCGCGTGCAGAAAGTAAATCTAGATTAGAAATTTCCTTCGATTACCATTCGGCAACTCCTGAGGCTCGAATATATAATCCCCTTCACCAACTGTCGCGCTAAAATTCCTTACGTACTGCTCAGAGTGGCCGAGCATGCCTGATTGTCGTGATCCGCCCAAGAGACCGACAGGGGTGCTCACGGAGAGAGGATACTTCCCTCATTAGTGCTTCCGGTGGAGCCACACTCACATTGGGCACAGTTATTATATAGGTTGTCACAGTAATATTCAGGTGTATGCACTAATAACACTTTATGCCGTGTTAGACAATAACTTACAGTTACTAGGTGCACCATGTATGAAATAAATACAATATGAAGAATGGAATGACTCAGGTGATGACTTATTGTTTGGAAATGACTGGTAAACGTTCCCGAGTGAAGATCCGGACGTGGGACGTGCTTTCTTTTCAGTATAGCTGCTACGTGTATTCTGAAATTGTCCACGGACTTGTGGAGTTCGGTTGTCTTTTTGCCCTGTGTGCCCGTGCGTGTGTGCTGGGCTGAGTTGCACGCGTATTCATTGTGAGCAACGTAAAGAGCGGTGTAGCTATTCATATCTGACGGTTGCACAACAGGAGATCAACTTGACTTGATGTGAGTGAAGGTCATAAGCATGGTTGGTGATGCAGGCCGTGGTCGTGTGAACAAAATAGATGAAAAAACATAGTGTAGTTGTCGGTCAAAGATTCAAGCGGGACGCAACTCTGTCACGTGATTTTTGTGTTCGTACTAGTTGATGCCACGCCAGCCACCAATCCACTTGCGTGGAACCGCATATTGACCTCGACATTTTCTATGTATGTACAAACTGTACACCTCCCTCGTGCCGGGCGGCATGGGAATTCGTAACCCTCGTCGATAGGGAGCATTTGCGATTTTGCTCAGGCTGTTCAGCTTGTTGAAGGTTCGGCTCACCTTGAGAACGCGACCAACGAACTTCTTGAGAATGCAAACTGCATTTGGAAGGGAGTCCGCATTGCGCCGATGGCCCGGGAGATACCAACCAGAACGTCTCTTTGCACAGCACTTGGCTCATGTGCCAGTACGAGGTGCACACTACCTATCACTGTGATCGGCGAGAAAATCAGATAGGGGACAGCAATTTTTTCATTTGGTTTAGCGCACGACGACACTTACCAACAAGCGGGTTCTCAGGCACATTGACCCACGAAAACTGAAACGGAGGTACCACTGTATTGACCGCACCAACGTAGGAACATCGTTACTAACGGTAAGTTTTTGATGCAAACCCTCAGATATTCCCGGACGGTTGACACTTGGGCTAGTAACTGCACGCACACCTCCTATCAACCAACGTGGCTCCATATGTACACCAGTATTTGGTGTCCAGAGGCCACCCGTTCCCATACTGTTGGTTAACTCTTTTTATATGCGTTGCCTAGAGGGTTTTCATTTCCCCAATTAACGCTAGCCAAATACGATCTACCATAGCGAGGTATAATCTTGTCTCTGATTTCCAAGCCGCTGCCGTCACCTGTGGCGTTGTTGTTGCGTCTGCCTTCGCCTAACGATATGGAGAGTCAGCCCCGGTGTTGGAGGACAATCCTCCCCAACATAGGTGGCGGTCCACACCCACTTACGATGTCCCCTATGGTCTCTGTGGCAAGTCGGCTAAACCTGCTGATCCCCGTTTCGCGGGACCAATTGCCATATCATGGCTATTACTACGGCTACCAGCCCTGTCCGCTGTGTAGGGGCCTACTTGTGCCCTCACCAGTTGAGTGCGCACATGGAGCTGAAATCATTTTCTTTAGTAGCCAGTCCATTACGTAAACGCACCCCTCCCTCTATCAAAAGATCAGCCAGAAGGGGCGCTGCGTAGTGGACTTCGTCCTTGGAAGCCCAGCCGAACGCTTCTCGTGAGACTGTCGCGATCGATTCACTCTTCCTAACTTCGCAGAAGATTGATGAAGGTTAGCGGAAATCTAGTTACGTGTACACGTGTTCTAGACCTTGCGATAGAGTCACGGGGTGACGACGAATTCGTCCGATTTCAAAATTAATGAATGCATCCAGGCCCCTGGCCTTGTAGTCATGCTTGTGTGCTGACATGATCCATCAGGCTGCACTTGTCAGAAGTTCATTTTGGAAGTTTCAACCACACAGGGAGTGGTAACGCATAACAGCCAGCAAAGCCAAATTTTTGCATTTTACCGTTTGGTATTTGTTTACTCACCAAAAATGAGTGTTAATAGGACCTAATACGGATGTCGGATACGATGCAGGATAAGTATCTGTGAAATACTGAAACTAAATAACAATTTACACACGCAAAGCTTTCAAGTATTCCGTAGTTCAAATTTCTGCTCTAGCGGGGTAGATTCGACGCCAAATACTTGCCTACTCACGAGCTTGTGGATGCCTGTGGTCCTTGAATCCTGGGAGTCAAGTCTCAGTTTTGACGTGAGATCTCTCTTACGATTGCCTTGTATGCACCTTTCTCTAGCTTTGTCTTTGCTTATGTCCAATAATAAGTATGGTCAGTCAATCTCGATACCACCTAACCAGTGTAGGCACCGGTCAGTCATTGGCGACAATTGGACTTATAGGGCAAATGGTGTGTCCTTATAACAGTAGGGTATTTACGCGCCTTTGCCAAAGCTATACACGGGGTTTAGTTCGTTATGCATTTTTCTACTTAGAATCATTTTTGAGTGAATGTAGTTTGCGTGAAACGGGAAATGATATGGCCATCCAGTACCTTTCGCCCGGAGCGTCAAATGAATAAAAACATACTTCGCCGAAGGAATTTTTATAAGTTCCAGGCGTGAGCATAGAAGAATGACACCGCGTAAGTTTGTGATGATGAAATGCTATTGTTGGTCATTGGATTAGGCTATCATACACGGCCAAGGCCTCACAATCAGCGGTGCTCAAAGGTACGGGCCCAGCAGTCATGATGAGCAGCCAAGATAAGTAAAAAATATACGGCTACGATGATAAAGAGCCACCGTTGGGAAGTTTCTTGCCATTTTTTGAAGAAACGGAGCTTACTAGCATTATCTTTATTACCGGGGAAGATTCCTTATCGGGGTGGCAGTAAATTATATGCAAATTGTCGGAGAACGCTGCGTCATCTCCTGACTAATTGCGCATACATGGGGATCGAGTCGAGTCAGGGCTGTGCACGGCGGCGCTCATGTAGCACAATGCATCAAGTTGTCTTCATATATTGTACTTGGGGCAATTTTAGCACAGCAAACAACAGTGTTGTACCAAGCTCCTTCTAACGAATTAAACTAATTTGTTACATCGGACTAGTAGAACGGGTCGAAGCGTAATTCGTGTATCCACCCGGATGGAATTTGGCCGGGAATTATGTAAAAGCTATCGCCATCTTTGAGAACGCCGTGGACTGTTCAACTTTACAAAGTTTTGTATTTACGCCTTTTTGGTGCACCACTAGTAACATACGAATCGGCGGGACTTGGTGACTCTGAAAGTTCGCTCACTTAAGCAACCGGATATGAGCTGTCGGAATAAAATTCTCCACTTCGAAAGCTCATAGTTCTGGCAAAATCAATCTCGATTTGCTTCTAGTGATCGGCCGCATGGTCTATGAACCAGAAAAGCTAGCCGCAGCTGTACTTTCAAGCAACCAATCAGCTTATGGCTTTCAGGTGAACGGCAGTCGCTGAGCTACAAGAACACAACCCGGGAAACTTGGGCGAAAGCCTCGATCCTGTGTATCAATCCGTGAATCCATAATTCTTGAGGGCCAGGCGTGCCCTAAAGGCAATGCCGATCAGTCGCCTTGGCTGGAAGTATACTTTCCATAGGCAGTTTCGCCATTTTACACTCGCTTGCTTTCAACAAACCTGTTATGTCCTTGTTGGATGAGTCTTTTCCGTCGCTAATGTCCTGGAGCTGGGGCTTGCAATCAGTTACAACAGACTGGCGACACCCGAACCCAAGTAAATATGACGATACTTGCATTGAAGGGTATTTTGCTGCGACAATATGCTATGTTTGAAGCGGCACAAATACAAACGATGGGAGCCTTGATGCGACAACTAACAATTCAGCTGCAAATGGGCGAGATGGCTCAGTGATTAGAGCGCGAATTTACTGACTGGAAGGTCGGTGGTTCGAACCCGACCTCTACCTCTCGACTTCCCCTGTCTAGGTTTGGGCAACCAGCTGGCAGTATCCCGGCCTTCGTTCTTCCTTCTGATGGCATGACAGTTAGGCACCGAGAGGGTGCTACAGCTGGACGATTTTTTTCACGTGATGCGAATTCCGTTGACTCAATCGCTAACAGCATCACGAAGTTCCATTATGAACTCCATTCCGTTCAGTGCTTCAGTTCGAGCTTCAAACGTTACGAATATACTTTTCAAAGTCGAACCCAAACAGTGTTTAGGTACAATGATGGTCATCATCATCATCATCATCAAAGACAGCAACGTCAGTGTTGACACTGATGCTTCACTTCCGTACAACCATAAGGTTCGTCTAATTATATTTAAAGCCCTAGAGTGAAAAGAAGAGAAAAAGAGTGGGTGAGGGAGGGGACCTGGTGCTGGCCTATGTCAAGCGTTCTGAGGTGCCTACACCTCCAAGCGCTCAATCAGACAATCTGGAAAGAAACTGACAGCACGAACGCCACTGACATCGATTAGCCGCCATTTCTTGCAACGTCTCCAGCCAAGCACAGGCGGGGTCACGGGGGCCCCATCCTGGAAGGCGTACAACACCAACAACACCCAAACTCTTCGTGATCTCTTTCACGCCCTTCTGCCAAGTCATACGTTGTCCACCTCGCGGTTTGCGCCATCCTGAAGGAGGCACGGAGAACAACACTCGTCTCGGTAGACGGTGTTTCGGCATGCGTAGCACATGACCGAGCCATCGTAGTCGGTGGTGCTGGATGTTTTCCCCGATTGAAGTACCTGCAGCACAACCAAATACCCGTTTTCTAATCACCTCGTTACTAACACGCTGACGCCATCCAAAACCAGCCACGCTTCTGAGGCATCGGTGGTCGAAAACCTGAAGACGCCTCACATCATCTGTCCGCAGAGGCCATGTCTCGCACCCATACAACAACACAGCCCTTACTGTAGCCTGATACACACGACCCTTAAGATCTAGTGAGATGCCTTTTTGACGCCACAAGTGACGCAAATTAGCAAACGTGATTCGAGCCTTTGAGATTCTTGCACTGACTTCATCAGACACACTTCCGTCAGAGCTAATACAACTACCGAGGTATGTAAAATTTTCCACAACCTCCAGTGATTCTCCTTGAATTGTAAGGGGTATGTTCAAAGACTGCACGTTCTGAAGCATGACTTTGCACTTTGAAGGTGCAAGGCGCATGCCAAAACATGGTATGATGGTGGTCAGTCTATTCAACAGGGCATTTCGAGTGTGGCTGTTGATCAGATAGCTTGGGAAAGGACATTCCCGGCTGTCTTAATGGGCGCCTCCCGAACATACCTCGTGTACACCGGATCTCAGTTTTGACAAAACCTCGCGATAGCTCAGCAGCTTTCATTGGGCGTCTTCAATCAGTACTCCATTTTAATGTGTTAAGCAAGTGAAAAGGAGTCAGAAGACTACATCACTTTTGCGGACAGATCTATCGCGTCCACCTTGAGTGCGAACAATTCAAGTTCGGTGCTACTCGCCTTCCGGGATGGGGACCGCGTGATCCCCATACGTCTGGTTGGAAACGCTTCAGGATATGGCTGCCAACCGATGTCAATGGCGTTCTTGTTGTCAGTTTCTATCCAGATTGCCTGAATGAATGTCTGGAGGTGCAGGCACCTCGGAATGACTGTAGTAAGCTAGCGCCAAGTCCCCTACCCGTCCACCTTTATTCTTTTCTTGACAATAAGGCTTTCAAGTAAATCATGGTTGTACGGCAGCAAAGCATCGGTGTTGAACACTGATGTCATGCTGTCGATGATGAGACTAGTTCAAGTGTCTAATTTTCATATGTGGACTTTAGTCACTCAGAAGGTAATGCCAAAACCAGGTTACTGAACGAAATCGAACGATCTCTCGATGTAACGCTGTATGCTATCACTCACGAGAGCCAGCGTCATCTGAACCTAAAATACGACACAGCCATGTTAGAAAGACCATCATCCAACTCAGTGTTTCCAAGACCACTTCGATGCAGCCTACAGCAGCGGCAAATCGGAACGTAGCAAAATCCCTATTCATACGCCGGTAGTATGGCGAATGATATTCTGTGCGATTGTGTCCTTATAAAAAGCACAAGTCTTCAGTGTGCCGTCAACGCAAACACAAAAAGCCAGTGTCAGACGAATATCCAGCCAAGGCAAAAGATCACAAAGCAGACGAAGGCTGTCGGAACCCCGGTTCAACCCAGTGCTTGCCAAGTATGATAGTCAGGTCGGGGCTAGCCGGGTGCATGTAGCAATAAGAGCAAACGGATGTACAGTTCGGTTGCAGTTCGATAAAGCTTCCAATCTTACGATCGTTTCCTGTTGTACCTAGAGGAAATTGGGTGCACTACAATACAGACCAACGATTACCAGCGCCAGCATTGCATCAGGAGGCAAGCTTCATTTGGTAGTTGTGACTGTGAGATGAAGATAGCAACAAGTGATCGTAGGGTTGTCTACCTGGCCACTTGCGAGCTTATCCTCCAGGGTATAGACAGGATCGTTTATTTGAAGTTTTCAACATTGTCGATCAATAGTCTGCACATCCACGTCAAATGATATTTTGAGTAAGGGGCCATTTGCTCAGTGGATACTACAAGTGTGAGGTTCCGTGTCCACATCGCTCGTTTGAGCAGTCTTCCTCTTGTCCTGGTGCAATCATTTTGATGAGTCCACACCAAACGGGCAAGCACTGGACTCAAGTTTCGCTCTTGTTAAAGCTCATCAGCAATGTATATCACTAAGTGGAGGACAGGAGGTGGACTGCTCAAACGACAGTGGTGTAAACGCGAATTCCACAAATCGAGCAACCATGTACAACTAATAAAAAACTCCAACAGGTTTCAAACGTCCGTGGTGCCACCTGACCGGGAAGTCCTGACAGCTGTGGCAATCGATCGGCACAATCAGGACACTCTGGGTCGCCGTTCGAGGCGTCGAGCAAACCAATCACGTCTCCAAAGCGTGAACACCATCGCCAGTTCAGACGTGATGATTCAGGTGCGTTCAGTATGTGCTGGTGGAGTAGTGGTAACACACTTGCATCGCATGTCAGATACCCGGAGTTCAAATCCCTATATCGTCAAGGATATGCACTGCTGGTGAGCTCTAATAAGAGCAAAATTCAAGTCCAATGCTTCTCTTCTCTGGTATGGACTCACCAGAATGATCGCGTCGGGACACGAGGTGGGCTATTTAGAATACGAGTTGTACAAATCCCGTAACCACCTATAGCTGATTCTAACATTGCATCAGAATAGGATGCAGCTTCCAACGGTGTCCTTGGGTGCTGCTCGAAAGCAAAGATGGTGCTCCGCCTACGCTCGAATGTTGGGCCGATTTTCAGACCGAAAATGCCAGTGCCATGCGCGGCTTTGACAACTATCTATACAGAGCTCAAACGCTTTGAAGATGCTGGAGTCTTGCAACCGGTAAGCTAATACTCGTGGGCTGTGCCAAGCGTCGTCAAAACCCGAATGGTACCGTCTGGATCTGTGCCGACTACTCTACAGGCCTGGATGACGCCTTGGACAATCACCGGTATCCACTAACGCTACCTCATGATATTTTTGCAACGGCGAATGGTGAGCTCAATCTTTCAGGGGCCTACTTACAAATTGAAGTCGAAGAGGAATATAGACATCTGACGATTAACATGCACCGTGGCCTGCTCCGGTACAGGCGGTTACTTTCCGGAGTAAAAACGGAACCAGCAGTCTTTCGACGGCTTATGGGCACAATGTTGTGTGATCTGGGCGGAATTGCCGCACACCTCGTTGTTGATATCTACAATAAGTGGCCAGAAGTTTTCGTAATGTCTGAGACAGCGATAACAACCACTAGGCTGCAACATCTGCCTTCCGGGAACCATCGTGTCCGACAACGGCACCCAGTTTACCTCGTACTAGTTGTGATTCTGTCCGAAGGCTCGGTATCACGCATATTACTTTCCCCCCATTCCAACCACATTTGGATAGTCAAGCTTAGAGGTTCGTAGATACTTCTAGGCACGCCTCAATAGAAGCAATGGTGGAAGGGGCCACGGCAAAAGCCTTGGACACTTTCTTCTTGAACTACAGAACAACTTCCAACCCACGGTCTGAGCCACCGAAAGACAGTCACCTTTATGACTTGGAAGCGGTATACTTGTGAGAAACTATCGCCCCGGTCACGAAGGTTGGTGAATCCGTTTGATCCTAAAAATCGGTTAGGTGATTTGTAGCGTCCTCATCATTAGCTATAAGAACCCCGTACTTGCCGTACCGTGGTTCTAGCCGCCAAAGTTCCGTTCAATGATGATTTAAGGAGATGGGGTAGGTAGCTGCGCATTGGAGGCGGTAGCTGATATAATTGATGCGTAAAAAACAGGGTTGTCAGTTTACTTTTAGGTGTGGAGATCGGGATGGGAGCTACACACTGAAGGCAATAGCTTGAATGCACGAGCGTCATTGAGGGCGTGACCGGGCCATGTCTGACAATGTCTCTAACCATTGCTGTGTCCCATCTCGGGGTCCCCATCCAGAGTGAAAGCAATGACCGGCGCAGCTGAGTTTGCTGGTAATGGCTTTCATACTTCGCTGCCGAGTCACTGTTTGACTTCCTGTAGCTCGTTTCCACCCTTCATGTAGTTGTGCGAAAAAAGCCCTTCGAGGAAGTCGGTTGACTGGCATACGGAGCACGTGGCCAAGCCAGCGCAACCTATGGAGTGTAATCAGTTCATCTATCCTGGGCGGGCTATTTCTTCCGAAAACCATTTGGCGAACTTCAGCACTACTGATCCGGGTTTCCCATCAGACTCAGGCAATGTTTCGAAGACATCGATGGTTAAACATTGATTCTTTTGACGTCCTCAGCGCGTAGCAGTCAGGTTTATGATCCGTATACTAATACGGAGTGCACCGCAGCATCGTAAACTGGACCCTTAAATGATAAGCTGATGTCACACCTATGCCATAGGTGATGCATGTTCATGAAAGCTGTTCTGGTCTTCCCAATCCGGATGGAAATATCATCTTTCACGAGACTACCGGGACTGATACAGCTGCCCAGGTAAACAAATTTGTCTACCCCAATCGGCGCATCCGCAAGCATGAGATTAGGTTCCTAGCCCACCCAGTTTTGCAGTAGCACTTTACACTTTGCAGGTGTGAAGTACACGCCAAATCGTGAGGCAGACTTATTTAGACTATTTAATATTGTTTGTATTAACATGGGGTCGGATCCAAGAAGGGCTATGTCGTCTGCGTACTCGATATCTATGAGCGGACGCCCCGGGAGCACTTCGACTCCACAGGCCTTAGAGGCTGACAGTGAGTCTTCCATGATCGTATCGATGACGAAGTTGAAGAGAAAAGGTGAAGGAGGAAAGCCCTGTCTGACACCGCTTGATGTGATGAACTCAGAAGAGGGCTTCTCGTAGACCTTCACGCGGCCGCAGGAGTTGGCGTACAGCTCCTTAAGGCGGGTAAAGAATTTATGAGAGAGACATTTGCTCCACAGACACTACCATAGTGCCTGACGGTCCACAGAGTCAAAGGCAGCTTTCAGATTGAGGAACACAACCATTGTTGGTTGCTGGAAGCAGTGTCGCTGTTCCAGAATCTGTCGGAAGGTGAAAATGTGATCGATGATTCCTCTTGCAGGATGGAACCCAGCTTGCTTTCCACGGATCTGTCTCTCCTTGTGTTCAACCTTCGAAGGATAAGACCAGAGAGCACCCTCGATACGACAGCTACCAGGCTGATGCCGCGGTAGTTTGCACACGGCGTCCGCGTACCCTTTTTGAAGATGGGAATAACTGTCGACGTATCCCATTCTGCAGACACTTTCTCTTCACTCCATATCGCACCAATAAGCTTTGTTAGATGTCACCAGGAATACTCCGTCTTCTTTGGACAGGACCGTCCGGTCCTGGTGCCCTGTCACGTTTCAGTACGGATATTTCGTACTTTATTTCTTCTTCCGACGGGCGATTAAGGTTTACATTCCATTCGCCCGTATGCACTATTTCCACAGGCTGTGCTACAGGAGGCCAGCTAAACTGTTCTTCAAAGTGTTTGGCCCATTTTCCAGTCGACGTCTTAGCAAGTGAATTAGTGAGCCGCCTTTTTCACTTATCGTTTCACTGACTGCTGGTTTCCTTGGGCCAGTCGATCGTATCAGTTGATATAAGGCACGGCTTTCTCCAGTAGCAAGCGCCTTCTCCATCTCCATAGCTTTCGATGCTCACTAGAGTTCTGTCTTTCCTTAGGTTCTTCACTATTTCGCCTTTGAGGGACTTACGTGCGCCTTCACACAGGTTGCCTGCTAGTATGGATTTCCTGGCATCAATCAAGTCTACCGATCTCGACGATATCCAGTGGTCTTGTGGTCGAATCGGAGAAGTCGGACAGACAGCACTGAATGCCGCTAGAATGGCGCCTTTTACATTTTGCCATGCTTCGTCCACGTGCTCACTACCGGTACGGTATTGGTTTACTGTGGAGAGCTGCTGGGCTAGCTCAGATCGATACTGTTGAGCTTTGGTAGTTCTTCGAAGATGGTAGATTGGCAAGCTTCTTGGTGACTTTCGAGGGCCTAAAGGGAAACGAACTCTCGGGTGTCCACGCGTCATGGCGTGATCGGAGTCAAGTTGTGTGCCCGAGAAGGAACGACAGTCGATAGGCATTGAGCTTGATTGAGCTGGATAACCGGACGGTGCAAAGACGACTGTTCACTGGGAACCAATCCAGCAAAGCGCGTTCAGCTCTGGAACTGAGTGCAACTCCTACGCCTATGCTCCACGGGTCATCACCGGACACACGGAGGGAGAAATGGGAAAGAGCTGAGTTCATCTTTGGCGTTCTGAGATGTGTAACCACACTTGGGTCTTGTATGCGTGTTTCGGAGACAAATCGTACATCAATTTTGGGGGAGTACGGGGCTTCAGCGCGCACTGCGTGTTTGTTATTTTGACATAGAGTATGGACGTAGAAAGCTCCTACGCAGAATGGATCTCGTTGATTTAGCAAGGTATTATTTTCCTTATTGTTAACAGGCAGTGGGGAGCGTAAAGCCTATCGGTCAGATAACTAACGGTCAAAGGACCCGGCAACGTTTTCTTGGGTGGTTGGAAGAGGTTAGGGAGAGACATCGGTAGACAAAGAACTGCGCGGGGGAAAATGATACTTCCCGGTTGCCAAGGCCGAGGACGGGCGTTTAGTTGAGGTACCCCACCTTGAGCCTTTGACTTAAAAGTCTGACCCGCAAAGTAGTGGGAGGATGTAGGGTTTTGTTTGGGGACCCTGCTCCTAGCCTCTGACTCAAAAGTTTGACTCGCGAAGCAGCGGCCAGTAAGTTTTTCTTTGGATACTTACCGGAGCTGATGACTCAGTAGTCTGACCTGCTCGGCTGCTGAGAGTTAGGTTAATACAAGGGCACAGGAAGTAAGGCATTGATGTCTCATTCTTGATGCGGATGTGCACAGCAGGTGCATTTTGAGCAGCATCGGACTCTTTGGTTTTAGATGTATTTCCACCGTATTAAATAATGCGCCGGTAGTCACGGTCAAACGTTAGGTGATCGGAGTGTTCGGTTTTTAGGGGCGACCTTTTCTAACCCGTCCTTCCTCGGGGGAAGGCAGCATCACTGCTTCCATAAATATGGACATGCTGGTCGCCTGGGGGAGACACCTAACTGCCTTGACACTCCTGCCGCAGAGGACAGTCCGATTTTACCCCCAGACCGCCTCATAGCACGATTACTCGTAGTACGGGGTCTCGCTGCTCTTGGTCTGACGGCTCCCCTTTGCCCCTCCTGGTATGTTCCAGCCAACGCAGCCCGCGGAATCATTGTAGCATTCAAGCCCGACCACCACGTCGAGGTGGCAGCTTTGGGTCTTTACTTATAGCGTCCGGGTGAGGTCATCAATTTGGAAAGGGCGTGTTAACCAGTCAAGACCGACTAAGTGCCCGATCCCGAAGGCAGAAGAACAGTCTTTAAATCTCAGCCTATTGCTTGAAACCTTCGATCTTCAGGGGTCAGTCGCAACAGCCAATGCTCCATCCATACCGCTCGCAACAGACACACTGCCGCAACCGAGACCCCGGACCGATCGTGTCAGATAACGGGTGGAACCCTTGATCCACCGAGGTATCCTTATGTTGACAGATATAAAGGGAGAGGTGCATCTAGAATAAGGTGCCTTGGCCAATCTTCCTGCATCCAAAACGAAAGACTTTCAGCTGTAGCGTATACAAGGGTTTGTTCCCAGGATGATACTAGAGATGAGCCACCTCAGCTACATTGACGAATATAGACGTCTGGACTTGTAACCTGTCGAATACGGGCGGATGTATATAAATGGTGTCCTCATCTCCAAGATGATCTACTTCAAGATTCATCATGAACTGGAGCCGTTTTTTCGTTTTGGCAAAGAGACCCCGCACTGGGGGGGGGCACCGTTTAAGACTAGAAAAGCTACGGCTGCAGCACGCTGATCCTTTATGGTGTATCGACGCGCCTCGCGAACTTATGGAACAAATTATCGGAGGATAGACGGCGTTGCCGTAGGTCTGGTGAGAATCCTTGGTACAATATCGGCACGCAAAAATGCGAACCGAATTGAATTTCGAAGCCAGTTTGTTTCAAGTTACTACAGGATATAGTTGCTACGGGTCAAGTCGCCTCCTGCTCTCACCACTTCGAACCGCAACTTACGCCACACTTATTCGTTTTCACGGCGCTGAACCAGTTGAAATCGTCACCGGACCACAGTGGTGATCAAGAAAGGGGAGGCTCGAAACTCGTAACTTCCCGAGTGCCGAGAAGGGGCGAACAAAGGAATTAACCCTCTATCCTCTAACAATGGGAAGCAACACCAGACGTGTCGCGGTTAACCGACCGTCAAAATAATAATAGCCGTTCAGCTGTAACACCGTCTCGCTGCCAAGCTGCCATGCCACCCAGAGGAAGGAGGAGGGCTGAGGTACTAGCAAGTGTATTCTCACCCGAAGCAAATGAACAAGGTCGTCATTCTTCTGAGTGTCCTTTGCAGCTTCGGTGAAAGCCATCCTCAAAAGTATCTGGAGAGGTCGATCTGTCTTAAGCGCGCGCATTGAACATCCCGCATCTATCTAGTTTTTGACAGTTTCAGGTGTCAATATATCGATATTATTGGGAGCTCAATAGGTCTACTGCCAGGAAGCTCCACTCACCATCCGTCAACTAACGAACGTTCCAAGGTTGCAACTGTGATCCAAGCAGAAGCACCATGCTGCACTCAAGCAAGAAGAATATTTTTCAACACAGGGAGAAAAATGAATGCACAAAAACCGATGGCGAACCCCAGAATGATGTTCCGAACCTTCCACTAGAACGTGTTCTGTTCGTTGCACACAAGTTACCTCTAAGTGACGGCGTGAAATACCCTCTTCAAAACCAAGCTCGAAACTCAAGGTTTTGGGCTACTGCATGGCCACTCTCTGATGCCTGCTCGCATACGGGCGCTAATGTTCTTCATCCGATTTATGGGACATTCTGGTTTCGTGGCCCCGAAATAGCTCAGTGGTCAAGGTGCGAACTTACCGACCGGAAGGTCTGTAGCTCGAACTCAACCTAGGCATCTCAGTTGCTGCTGTCTATGTTTGGGCAACCTGACAGTATCCCAGCCGTCATGCCTACTTCGGGTGGCTTGGCAGATAAGCACCGAAAGGGTGCTACAGCTGAGCAATCATAATCACATTGTAGTTGCTGCCAGAAAAAAGCCCATGGGAGCTCAACCACAATAGAAGGCAACTTGTAATGGAAACCAGTTGGCGACGTTCCCACCCGTGGCAAGAAAAATTAGACGAACCCCATCGCACCCGCACTCCACGACACATCCTAGAGTTTGTTGCAACAAAGAGGCTATGTGACCACACCTGGTTATGGTATTCTGATTTGTCACGCTCATCAGCCAGTACGAGGATTATGTCTCACAGTTGACAAACAAGTCAGAACTTGGTTTTTGCACCTCTTCATTTCTGAAGCCGTGAACTCTGTTGGTGGGTAGTAGGGTCGTGGTTGCTGAAGTTTTCCAGTTCCCATTGGGGGATTGGTATTTCGACCATTTATTCAGTAGTAAAATCCGCGAAGAGATATTCGATTTGAGGGAGATATCTAGTTTGAGGGGGAGGGTACCACTGCGTTCGTCACCCCCTCACGTGACAAGTGAATGAGTTCTCGAACTAACTCCATGTTCCTATGATCTCTACGCCAATTCAAAATTTTCGAGCTATCCAGCTTCATGTCGTACGTCTAAGAATAGACGCTTATACAAGCAAAACTTGCTTGTGCAATACTGAGTATTGGCGGGGGACAGCTGAATTTCCCCCTTTATAATATTCCCAGACTGAATTTGCTGCAAAGCGGTCGCCTCATGTTTCAATATATCAGAGTAGTTTTGTTGAGGTAACATTAGTAATGAGGTGCAGAGATCTCTTGCGTCGTTTTCTCCCTGAACTTGAATTACTCGGATCCTCTTCCCATTGGTTCCAGTTGTGGTCCATCACCTTGATATTCCGCTTTCCTTCGTTTCAGCTATAATCATCCGCACTAACCAATGACGAAGCCTTAACGCCATGTAATGAGTCACTCCCGCTCACGCAATCGAAAGCATTCTCGTCGCGCCTCTTCCTCCTGTTCTTGCGATTCTTACGAATCTGACTGTTCTAAATCCCGTAGGCGCGGTTATGGCAAGAACAGACGTAATGAGGTCAAGGATTCTGGCTCCTCGACTCGGCACGCGCGACGTACACAGCGTGGTAATATTCTGCATAAACTGGCCAAACGCGTTTACCGCATGGTAGATGAAGATAATCGAAAACACATTGATTCCAGACGACCGTCCTTAGAAAACACAGTTCCTCTTTGTGGCTGTCCACTAAACTGCGGAGCTGAGTTACAAGAGTTACGAGATTACGTCAACCGTCTACATCCCCTTTTGTCAGAAAACAATCAAGATACCTTACAGCAACTTGAATGTTTCTGTGATGTTCCAGAACGCCTGTTACTTGAAGCGTGGACAATTATTGGGGCTCAGAAACTGAAGGAGCTTCTCACGGACGACCTATTGGTCATTTGTGCTCGAAGAGAAAAGAGGGACTTAAAACACCACCAAACAAATTCCGGATGGCCGTTACCTCCGTTCACTTCTTTTGATGAATTGCATTCAAATCCACAGCCCACATGTGGCATCACTGAGTTGTGGAGGCGTTCCTTAACTGAGCTGAGACAACTTTCTACTGAACAGGTTAAGTGGGTACTTTCTGGATCCCCGAATGTCAATTTTATCGCACTTCACTGGGATGAATCGTCAAAACTTGCAACAGGCACCACCCAAGACGACTGTGCACCTAACAAGGATACACATCTAGATTCGACCTCACGGTTGAACCCTGTAAGTTGTCACACTTTTACCACTATACGGCTACATGGTGTACATACCCGTTAGGCATTATTGTTAATCTTCACAGCACCGTTTCGCCTTTGTGTTCTGTCGGCAGCTTGGGGTCTGATTATCCTTTTCATACTCATTTGCATCGTAGTCACAGTGAGACCGGGTCTTACCGTGGTGTGATGGTTTGCGCCCCTCGGTGATCCACTGAACTATGCTGGGGCTGTCCGTGTTATACATGCAGTTTTATACCGGGTTGTTCAATGGATGCAGATCGGACTGATGGTCTCCTGGATCTCCAGGTTGGAAGTTGCAACACGTGTAGTGACTTAATCCTTAAAAGTTGGACTATTTTTTAGTCTTAGGCCAACTACCGCTCAGAGTTTTGAGTGAGAGGGCGAGACGGCTCAGTGGTTAGAGCGCGAATTTACTGACCGGAAGGTCCGTGGTTCTAACCCGACCTCTGCCCCGCGACTTCCTTTGTCTAGGCTTGGGCAACCTGTGAGTATCCTAGCCCTCGTGCTTCCATCGGGTAGCATGGCAGCTAGACACCGAAAGGGTGTTATAGCTGAACGATTTTTCTTTTGAGTGAGAGCTCAAGCCGTCCTCCTGTCTAGACTTGGGCTTCCGACAGTGTCTGGGGCCACATAATGCCCTGAAGTACACAAACGCAAATAATTTCACGCTACATCGGCCGGGTCGTCTTAATTGGTTCATTCGGCTGAACAGGTAAGAGAAACTCGGCTACTGCTGACGCCTCCTATCATTCTTCCATATTATCTTAAACTCCCTTTTCCGGTTTACCGACCCCTGTTCTGTTGATCTTAGTTACAGCCGTGTCGGTTTTGCACCTGATGAGGGACCTGATAACTTACGCCTGTCACTTCGCACTGAGCTCTCAGACCTAATTTCCCTGTTTTTTCTTTCAACCGAATTCTTAGATAGATCAGTCAACGAGTTCCTCTAGTGCACTGTTGTCACTTTATCAGTACCGCATTTCCGAAACTAGAATACAAGATCCAAGCACAGCCACCAAGGTTACGGCAGCTTAGTTGCGTGAACATTATCGCGATTCTGCAGCTGCTGTAACATGTCACCGATGCGTTTCTATAGATCTGAGCTCTCGATCTGAGACCTTTTTTGATTGATTGGATCCCCGTAACTAATCTTGTTTGTGTAGTTCTTTTGTCAACTGCAGTGCATGGCATTCCTTTTTGCAAGCCGGATGTCAGGCCGAGTCAACCGATCAACAAACTGAGGCATTAAGATTTATGAATATTTGCTACATACAAACCCTACGGTTTCTTTGTATACCTTACCCTGATATTAGCTTTTGATCCAGTTTTGTTGACCCATTTTTGTAAACCCTTCTTAGCTCACATAGATGGATTGGATTGTCTGACCGGCAGTTGGGGCGGGGAATTATTTACACCACGAGCTATGTAAAAACTGGCAGTGTGTTTACGATTGCCCCAGAATGAATCTGGTATAGTTTTTCTTTCTGAACAGTACGAGACTGTCCAACTCCCCAGTTAAAAATCGAGGAAGTTCATTGCTCCGAATAATGACCTGGTTTATACAGTCCACTGATATCTTCCGACCGTAGTCGGCTTATTGTGCTACTCTTAAGAATTTTAAACTTACTTGACAAGTGGTGCTCCCCCCTTTTAGAGTAACTACTCACAGGACGTGCCAAAATGGTTTTCTGGTGTGAGGAATTCATTGCAGAGTGAATCTGGTCCCTTTGCCCATGGATATACTTAAAGCGCACCAATGTAGCTAGGATTGTGGTGTTGTTATCCAATCGTTTGCCAGTTTCGTTAACTCCATTTCGGTGGCTTAGTCTACCACTCCGATTTGGTGCACATATTCTCACACCTCGGATGGCAGTGACTGCTGTTGAAATAGCCAAATTACGGTGGGCTCGGTTTAGTCCAGGCTTCAATTTAAGATGATGTATTCGGGTATTCCCAAGCTACTTTTGGTGCACGTTATGCACACGGGACCGAATAAACATTATTATTTGATATTCCGACTTTTCTGGTTGTTGTCCACTACTTTTGCTCAACTAACATGGTTAGTTTGAGTGAAAACAGCCTATCAAAAGGGAACATGTTTTAGGCTGCAGCTGTTCCTGTGCACTAGATTGTATTTCGGATGAGGCCGAAATTGGCTATGATCCCAAAGAATCTAGGACGGCGGACTTCGTCTTCAGGCCGATACACATCTTTTGGTTTCGATTCCACCGCTTTTTTTGAGGGTGTGGATGTCAACAGCACAGCTCATTGTGATCGAGCCTCATTATTGATTATTACTGGGCTAAGACTACCCGAAAAAACAATTCAGATACAGATGTCTTCCCCATTCAGGCCCTGGCCTTTACATGTTTATCCGGTCAGTTGAACATTGAGTTTTTTAAAGTTTATTCAGACGACCTTACTCGGACGACTAGGTTGACCAAAGCTATAAATGACAGACACTGACTGCGCGAGTTGATTTTCGCCTGGGCGCTTTCTCGTTCGGATTCTCCCTAAGGAGAAGATTGCTGTATTTGAAAATACTTGCGGGTAATTATAAGCTCCGTAGGATGTTTGTCCACTTTGCTCTCGTTTGAGAAGTCTAGGGTTTGCGCAGTCCTAGCGTGGGTATTCTGTTCAGTTCATGTCGAAAGAGAAGCACTGATCTGGCGTTTCGCTCTTATTATGGCTGTGTACCGAGGCGGTTTTATTTGGATTCAAATGAAGTCATCAGATGGGTAAGATGGACGTATTACTACTACTCAAGTAACACCTATTGGACACATTCGACCATTCGCTTGTGAATAGATTAATGTGTTCGTGTCTGGGCAATACGTATGGATTTTGTCAGACACACCGAACACACGTGCTCATTGTCCGGTTCAAACTTGTGAGGTGTACGGTTTGTCTATGTGGCCAGACTCGGTCCTACACAATAGAGTTTACCCAGTTCGTGTTTTTTGTCCATCTACTGAATAACCCACCATCTACTTACCCAGCGAGCTTCAAAATAGATAACTACTGTCAAACATGTGAATAACTTGTTATTAATGACCCAGAGAAGAAATTGCGATACGCCGACCCTGGGAAATGTTTCAACCGTTCATTATGGACAGATTTCGCCATAACGATATTCATTATTTACGCGTTCGATTGTATGTCCCAAATCACTTGCTCCCTAAGACGAGGTAGTTCTCATTTTAAGGGGAGCCCAAATTTGGCTATTACATACATTTTTCGGGTTTATGCTTCCTTTATAGACCTCAATTCTTTTCGTGTTGTGCTTTTTTCTGGACAGATCTACTAAACTGCACACAATGTAATGAACCTGTACTGACTTCTTGTTTTTTATTTCACAGGTAAATAAGGAAGCTGGCGAATTGGAAATGAGGGCCCGGGCCATTCGATCCATGGTGAACGCAGAAACTAAGAGTGCAACCGGTTGATTTACGCGTGTATCTATTTGCCTTAATGTATTCGTTTTGGTTGAATCACCATACTTTAAAAATGAAGAAAAAAATACCAGGTTGTTCTTTTGTTTCCGTCTTTCTAGTTGTATCTCTGGAAGTAAATGGGTTGGAGAGGCCTAGAACATTTTCTGACTTGCCACGGGTTGATCTTCAATGAACTGTAAGAATACTTGATAACTTGACAGGCGGATCGATGAACAGGACTTGTCACTCGTAGTTGAACATTGTGGCGTATTCCTGTTCGCATTTTTCGTTGAGTATTCCCCTCTGTTTATAACTCACCCGTCCTTGTGATAAAACTCCCTATCATAAATTTGCATGACTTATTGAAGGATGTTCCAGTTGGGCATTACACAGATTAACTGGATTTACTACCGTTTCTGTTTCCATCGGAGAAGTATCTTTTTAAGGGATGAGTTAGATCTTTCAAAAATCAGACGCTTTCTTCGTGTACAGAGGGGTGTTCCGCGGGGGGTCTGATGGTTTTATTTCTTCGTCAGTATAAAGTGATATTTACGAATGAAATTTTGCTGGAGAATCATTAAAAACTTAGGTTGCCTCCTCTAGTAACAACGGGTCATTTTTGTTTACGGTGAAGATTATCAGTACTTCGCCTCTTTATCCGCACTTTTCCTGTGTAAGAGGACAAGCGTGCTTCGTCGTCAAAGCTCCTTAAGTCAACATGAGTGGTTCAGCTCGAAATACGGAAATAATTAGCGGATGCGCCATAAGCGTTTTTCGTCCTACTGCCTACAAGAAAACACAACCACCAACATCAGTGTACCAGCGCTGGATTCTAGCTGCGCAATCCGAGAATTACCATTTAACTGCGAGGTTTAAACTAGAACACGCTGGCTGCACATTTCAGAATATCAGTACCTATCTTGTTGGCACAAACTTCCAGCAGCGAGGGAGCTTCCCCGCTGGCTTCATTTCCTAGCATGTAGGAAGACCATATACATCCGCCAACATGAAGAAATCATTAACTTATGTCTGGGAATCATTAGCATGCTCTCCGTTGGAGAAAATACCATGTTTCCAGTCCCCATCTCCCTTTTCCAAGGGTTAGTCCTCGCGTCGGACTGATTGCGAGAGATTGTTGGTAGTGAGGGGGGGGGTTAGAATTTCCAACCGAGCGAAGTGGTTCTGTGCTGAAAGGTTTGGATGCACCAAGACACTGGTATTTGTGGTTGCTTGGAAAATCAAGTCACCTATCTGGCGAACTACATGTTTACCTCATATTTCACCTGTATCAGCGCAATACGGTCTGCCAACTGTCCTTACATTGTCTTCATCGTTGGCATTTTCAAGTGATGTGATTTACAGCTATTCGTCTACCGGTGTAAGCAGAGAACTCCAGTAAAATCGTTCAAGTTTGGCTTGATTGAGGTGTGCGGTTGCCATGCAACTTGAAGGAAGCACGGCAGTTTATATGCTGCAGGTTTACTCAGGCCCAGGCAGGGGTAATGAATCCAGAGCATTGTATCTTTGTCTTTCTACGGAAAGCTGATACGGATGAGCCAGCATTATTTTGTTGTGCATCCCTCTACCCTTTAACGTGAAGCCTATAGCAAAATAACCTGCCCTAAATGGGTTCGGTCCCAGGACCCAATCTGCCACTTGTTGAACGCATTCTGGAGCACAATGGAGTCGGGGGTAATCGGCTCCGGATTCGGCTTTTTCGGCACCCGATTTCCAGTCATTCGTTACTTTCTTAGCTTCCAGGGTTGCCGTGAGATCCCAGTGCTTGGGTGCTGACCCTATTGCCGTTTGTTCATGTTCTCTAAGTTCAGCGCTAACACTATAATTTTGCAACTGGTATGCCGTCTCCTAAAGCGCATTCAGAAAAAAACAATGTGTTAATGAAGCAGTACCTTTTTTGGATCTCTGTGAGGGACACGGGTCAACTCTAAAGTGGGAGGCTGGTCGCTGAATGAAACGATGTAGGAGTATTTGTCAAATTTTGTCGTGTATGTCGTGATTACTTCATGTGAAAGATTGTTATTTGTTCACACAGTCGGTTCCATCGAAGACCGTGTCAGGTGTTCAGCGAGTGGTTTCGGTACATGCCGCACTTCCCTAGATGCTGGAAATGTGATGCAAATATTAGATCAAATGAGTTTTAATTTACTTGTGTAAACGCTCCTTGAAGTGGGTAGAAGTATCCTGGCATTGTGTGGACGTTCGGGCAATACTTTCCGTATTCAGAATTCGTTGTCATATAACAAGGATTAGGTAGGTCTCGGGTGGCTTTTTTCGAGTCCTTCGTCATAGTTTCTTGTTCAGCCTTTGCATCCATTCCTCAACTTATTACTTCTCTGGAAAAACGCTGTGAACATCAATCTGCAACATCCAGAAAAGCACTTCAGTTATTCTTGGGATTGAATTCAAGGAAGTCGGGACAATGTGCATTGAAACTTCCAGCTTATGGTTGAACTTACAAAGAAGCCTCGCAGCAAGCAGCTCACAAGGTGGATATATATATATAATAGATATATATATATATACCTGATGAGCCCCAAGAAGGGCGAAACCGTTCGTGGGCTGTCGGAGAATTTTCAGCAAAAAGAATTTCTGCAAACACCCTGCTGGTAACCAAGGGGACTTCTTCAGTTCGTGTTCTTTCCTCCATCGGTAACAAAGCGTTCGCAGTCCAAATGCTAAGTTCGGCGCACTTCAGCTGTCGTTACTGAAGTTTTTGGGACGATTTTCTATCCGCATTTTTGTCACCATATTCAAATAGTTATTGACGTTATACAACTCGGTGTAGTGTTGACCAGGATGAAACTCTGGTCCGGTACAACTTGAGTTGGTCATTACGGCTTTCTCCAGGTCTTAATTAAGGCAAAACGGCCGATGGTCCGTTTGGATTCCCCAGGAGCAATAGCCTGTGAGGTTTACTAACTGGTCAGGTAGTCAGCTACGTAAATGCCGCTTCGCGTTTGGCGTCTCATGAGCAATGAAGGTATTAAGAGATGATAACGTACCACATCACGCCGTCTGTTAACTCCAAAGAGATGGATGAGGGTAAGCCCGTATTCCTTCAGAAATGCGACCTTTGGGACCGAAGTAAATTGGTGAATACTGTAAGATTCTCCACTGCAGAATACCCCTGGCTCGTAGCGGTATCAATGGATGCTTATGTGCTTAATAGTTAAGTGACGGATATGACTGAAAGTGCTTCGCTTTGTGCGTTATTATGGGGCCATCTAACGCCCAATGGTATGCACATACGGAAGGTTTACTCATGGTCCCCTTCCACAGATGGTCTTCGATTCAAACGGAAAGCACTGTCCTTATCGCCGGCCACTGGATCTGGTAAGGGGCACCAAATTATCCCAAGTTCGAAGCGTAGACTGCTGGGATGGCGTTTTCAGGCCGGAATTTAATGTCATCGGTAAACAGATTTCGAACGAGGTTAGCTGTTAGTTTAGAATCCGGGATCGGAGCCAAGGACGGACCGAGCATTGATGCTGAGATTCTGGGTACGTGACCACTCCGTGAGCGCGCTGAAGCGATATGATCCAGGACCGGCGCATCTTTTTTCATGATTCGCTCACCACAGTCGACTTGTTAAAATTTATGCAAAGTGCGCACTAATTTATATGGATCGGCCCTGAGATTTAGCTGTAGTATCCAGTACAGCCTTTAGGTTCGTCCTATTGGATGATCGTGCATTTCTAAGTGAGAAACTCCCATGTTTGTTTGCATGCAGCTTGAGGTGATAGTGAAAGGTACATCGATGACGGACACGACCAACAGCAATTCGGCTAACCCTGAGACTTATGAACACATGCTGTTTTTCCAACAGAAGGAAAGCGAGCTTGCTACTCATATCGCCCCTTGTCTTCTTCTGTGAACTTGACGTTTCAAACGTATCTTTAGGAACATTCCAAGGGCCAGGGCAGCTGACTCGGTCAAATACGATTTGGAAGGAGCCAAATTCGCTGTGTAAGATGTCTTGCGTATTGACATTTTAATCCGTACGAGTCTTCCAAAGTACGTTTGGTTCTCTAGGAACCGCCGTTAGTAGCCGTCGGACAAGCAAATTTGGGCACCATTCAAGTCCATCATCTAAGGACCGCTTTCTACAGCAGCATATCGATGTGGCCGTGTTGATGCGGATTTATTTCTTCAAAATTGATTCACGAATGTTGGACAGGATCGCTACTGGACTGATCGCGTTGTAGGATTTGGATCGAACTGATTAGGGTTTTTTGCTGAATGAGTTGAAGTCAATGTGAATTTATGTACGTGACAGTCCCTTACATTAGATTGCCTGGAATAAAGAACCGCAAGGTACATAAGTATGAGGCAGTTCTTCAAGTACAAGGGGCTGTGTTTCATCCTCTCCTGTTTGTCATGTTAGCATCAAGTGATTGGATTTTCATCTGTGCTTGTGCACATGATAATGCGTTACTGCAGTTGTAGAATCAACCGTATGAGAACGTAGTGCATATCCATGAGTCGGGAGTTCGCGGACGTCCTTGTTGGTCTACACCCACAACAACTTTGTCTATCTTTTCATGAAGGTAGTCCCATTTACTGAGCATACTATTCACCTATTCATATTCTCTTTGGGCGGACCCCAAAAGGTCACTTCTCCATTTAGATTTGGAGCTTTCAAGTCTATAGAAGTTTTTTCTGATTTCGACGGGCTTACTGGAAGGTATGTTTGAGAAATGGTTTTTCAGGTGACTGTTCCCCCGTTCATCCAGGCCTTTGGTGGAACGTGAGATGTTTGTAGATGGGGGTGGCTGATCAATTTTCTGTGAATAGATGTACATTTGCTGATTTTCTCCTGACTTACACCCTGTCTATCTTTTCAACAACCTCTCGGTTGACCCCGGCTTTAGGCACGTTGACATAGTGATTAATCGCACGTCACAGTTCGTTACTTAGACCTCGTTCTCGTTGTTTTGCAAGCCTCAAAGTCCGAGCACCTGGGTAGATTGATCAGCAAGCTGCTGTTGCACATAATGTGGGTGGAATCCGTGGCGTCCTAGAAACTCCATGCAAGATCCAAGCACAGTAGTTGTGATCAAGCCACCCTGTATCTAGGCACTGTCGGCTACGAACTCAGAAGGAGTCTTTAACTGCTATGGCTGGTTGTGCTGGTGCTGGCATAACTCTCAGCTCTCGAGCTGAGTTCTCCTTGCTCGGCGAAACATCCCTCAGTATTTGCCTCCCGATCGTTTGTCTGCCAGTTTCGTAGGGGCTTGCATCAGTCAAACTGGTAAGTCCATTTAGCACGAGAAAAGCTTTCTGGCCCACGAGTTATAGCAACCTACTGAGGCTTACTCAGTTCTGCTCTGGGAGCGCTTCCTTCGGAGGGCATTAACTGTTGAGGTAATTCCGAGCGCACACACAGAAACCATTTAATCCAGAAATTTCACCCACAACCCTTGATGCGAGACTCTGTGGCTTGCTTGGATAGACGATCCGTCAGATTTCCTAAAAGCACCCCATGTGTGGACAAAGCGAAGAGATAGGTACAGGAAGTTCGAGGAGTGGAAGAAGCTAATGCAGTCTTGAGTGTATGGGAGCTGCCCCAGCTAATCCGCAAAACCGTACCTGTCAGGTCCGTTGGTGCGTCGCCTAAAGAAAATGTGATAAATATAACGTGAAAACCACCATCTCGATGGAAAATTTCAACAATGATTTAGTGGGCCTGTTGTCCAACCCGATCAACTTGAGCTGTGGTGTGTGTCGATTACAAATGAGACGCAAGTCTAGGGGTATTAGTAAGGGTTTTGAGCAAACAGGAGGTGTACTAATCACATCTTTATATTACGTCAAGCGCTCAATTTCAAGGGGGTAGATTGGCTCTTACAAATTAAATCGTCAGAGGGAGATTCCTTTTTTCCTTATTTTTCAGGATACGCCTTTTCCCTCTTCTTCAGCCTTGATAGCTCTGTCACTTTTCCGATCAAAGGAGTTGGAATTTTCGGGCGATGCGTTCCAGATATCTGCTCACGGCCACCCTTCATTTTCAGTTTAACAGAAACAACCCTCTATCCGTCGGAATTTTCCCCCGATGTATAAACTGTTTGATTATGACCGATCCAAACGTCAAAGCGCTCACATGTAGTCGACGAAATTGCTTTAGTTCCTTCCACGATGAGGGTTCACGCTGTCCACCTCTGAGTGTGATGGTGACTCAGTTTTATCGAACCTAGGCAGACAAATGTCCTTGCTTCGCCACACCAGTGGCTACGCTAAGCAAAAGACGACAATCCAAAAAATGCTGCAGCACTGCTTTGTTAGTCATTCTCAAAAATTTTCAAAACCTGTTGCAGTCTGATAAGGCTAATGGTTTCAACATTTACTCCTTCGGCCACTGCGGTATTTGCACTGGCTGAGTGACTTCCTCCGACGATACTTTGTGTCAACAATCCACCTCACCATAAACGAATTCACAGCGAAATATAGCCACAGGATATTCGCTTTACCCGCATCGGACGCCTCTAAGGCGCCAGGACTTTTGCTATTGTTCTTGCGCTCCCGTCGTCGAATATAATCGAAAAGCTTTTTCGGGACTCTGTCTGATTCTTCCGGTAGTCCCCACCAAAATGGCATTTGATTATTCCGCAGTACATCAGAAAATTCATGCCGGAATACCCCATGGAGAACATAATCCCTCTCTGAGTTCGTCCCCTCAAGCTCTTATTACATCCTTTATTAGGAATACGTGTGCATTGATGAGAGTCGGGCACCTGAATATAACCGAAGATGTTTTATTTGCGGAATGTTTTATCACCAAAATGGAGTGTGGCTAAATACGAATCCAGTACGTTGAGACGTACTTAGCTCTAAATCCATTTTGACCTTCAAGTTTTCTATAGAGGAAAATGTTGGTAGCTCAGATAGCATAGATGGTCGTTGGCTTGTTCGCTGAGCTGGGCAATTTGATTGCAATCCAATTGCCCAGCCCAGCAAACAAGCCAACGACCCTGATCTTCAGGTCCATTGGATTGCTTCCTCAAGCATGATTTCCATATTTTCATAACTTGGTCTTGAGGTTGTTATGGTTACTCAAGGTCACAGTGGCCTGGTTCCTAAAATCTGCGGAGGCTGTAAGTTCAGTCGTGTGAACAAGCGCACCGTGAGCAAATGACCGTTTGTATGATATCCTGACTGTTTTATAATAAACCCGTTTGTTTATTTATTGGACTGCCCGGAATTATTTCTGAAAAGTGGACCAGCTCAAACAATAAGCTCATCAGAGGAGAATATAGGGCCAATACGGTAGCAGGGGAGAGTCCCTCATCATGTGAACGATTCATTAGTTGGATATGAACAGCAATCGATGCGGTGGAGATCTTCAGTCCTCAAGGCAAGCGCGCCTGCAGTCTTAGCTTATCTGTGCGCTTTCCGGTCCGTACACCGACACGCCGTATTGCTTCACCTGCAACGTGACATTTCACTATATATTTTAGTTTTCAGCTAATTTGTGGGGAGCTTTCTTTATGAAGATATGCTGCGATATCTCGAATATCGTACCAGCTGAAAGATTGGGCAGCCTTTGTGCAGCACATTCAGTTGAAGAATATCATAAACGAGAGATTCATTTGGGTCTCCCGAGAAAAACAAACTGATGTGCAAATTAGTGCATTTTTCGAAATCAGTCTAGTTTGGGTTAAAGTAGAACATAAGGCCGACGGAAGCCTGGGGACTGGGCCAACCCAATGAGCCCCAAGAGTTGAGAAATTGGTCGTGAGCCGTCTAAGAGTTTTCAGTATCCCTGTGAGTGGATTTCTTCATGTGGATACATTTTAGTTACTCGTTATCACCTGAACAACTACACTTTCAATTCCAGCTGTTTGTACTAGCCGTTTTATCGAGTTTTCGCCTTACTGTGGATAGTCCTCATATGTAGACCCCATCAGTGCACACAGTGGTGTACGTTTTTACGATTGCGCACACATCGGCCATCGGGGATCAACTACATAAGTGACATTTGGCTTGCTTCTTCCAATCTCTGCACACTTCGTTTGGGTGGGAAATATTGAAAGCTTAGTACTGTTCTAATCTTCGGGACAGCTTCTTAAGTAGAAGCTTTCACTTAGAAAAGCACGGGAATAAGCGTCGAAATCTCGAACTGTATCATGAAGCTTCCAGTGACAACATCTTGGTTTAGGATGTCGAAGGTTCTCAATGCTCCCAGGGAGAATTATGCCAACTTCAGTATGCGC